>CM031598.1:30025834-30048334 GCA_018398815.1 Conus ventricosus | reverse complement strand
GATCTCATTTTTTTTTTTATACACAAGGCGACATAATCTTTCAGGCAAATATACAGGTTGAGAAAATACAGACGAGAGAGAAGTGAGAGACAGATAGTCAACACTGTCATACAGAAACATACAAACACACACATATATATCATATATATATACAATTATAAACAAAGCTTGCTCTTATGTCTAGATTGAAGAAATACGGGGAGATAAGCATTCATATCTGCAGTGGTAGATTATTCTGCCTAACTAACAGTGTTGTGGGTGAATGGCAAAAATAAAATAAATGCTTCTCAAAATGAGCCTTCAGAAAGCTTATAGTCTCCAAGGGGGAGACGATCTCCAATAGAGAGAAAATTCACTAACATATAACTCGTGTCAGATACCAATATTTCGAAACCTGATTGTTTCTCCCCAGTGACCGCGAAAGTGGTAATTTGACTCCTCTGCGTTTCGGTTTTAAGAAGAATGCTATACCAAAAAAGCTGGTGTGCAATACCGTAGTATGTTTGTTGAGTTTCAAAAACCAACCAAAGGTGCCACCTAAGATGCAAAAGAAAATCATGAAAGAGCAAAACAAGCTACATTTTCTGTGAAAAGTAGAAAATATAAAAAGATAACCTCTTAAGACACAAAGTGAAGAGGACCAGTTCCTGGAATGAATCCACAAGGGACGAAATTACAATAAACTAATAAATTCCAAGGATAAGTACCGCACCATTCCAGCAACTTACAGAGCAGCTTGGTGTTGCAATGACTGCAAGCTTTGTTTATAATTGAATATTTTTTTTCAGTCATTGCAACACCAGGCTGCTTTGTAAGTTGCTGGAATGGTGCGGTACTTATCCTTGGAATTTATTGTGTGTGTGTGTGTGTGTGTGTGTGTACACAGGAAACCTGTAAGAGTCACGGGCAAACACAGGGCATCAACATTCTACCCACCATTCTCCTCCCCCTTCCCCCTTCCCTCACACAACACACACACAACACACCACACACACATGCACGCATACACAACATTATTAGACACACACATACACACTGTTGCGCACGCCCCAACACACACACACACACAACCACACACACACACACACCACCACACGGGGACACACCACAGCACACACACACACACATCAGCACACGCCAAACACATACACCATCCAACAAAAACAGGAACGTCAAAAAAAAAAACCGAAAACTCACCAAACTGGAGCCCCTTTGGGGAAGGGGGAGAGCTCAAAAATAGATTTCCCCTGGATCTAATCGCCCCGTACTGCTTCTGCGGGGGGCAGGCCGGCCTCTCGCCCCCCTGCATCATGCCCTTGGCCCCTGGAAAAAAAGTACGTCAAAAGATTTCTTTTCCTGTGTGTGTGTGTGTGTGTGGGGTGTGTTTTTTTTTCTTTCTCGTACCAGGCTGTACCCGCAGACACTCCCTGTTAGAAGACAAGTCCAACCCACTACCCAAAAAGGGAGGGGAGTTTTTGTGTGTATGCCCTTTTTTTTTTTTTTATCCCGCCTTTAAAGGGGCAGCCAACCCAACCGGGGAAAGGTGCATGCTAGTGAACGTGTCACCATACCAAACGGCCAAACTGGCCTTTTCTTCCGAAATTGGGGATGGGGTTAAAAAAAAAATTTCGTGTGTGCAAGATGTTAAAGCGTGCGTTCACCACGAACCTCGGGTTAAGTTATTCGAAGACTGTAGGGAAATGGAGTCAGAACCTGTAACTCCAGGGAAAATTTCCCTCTGTACCGAAACGGCCCCTCGGAGATTTGAACCTGCAACCCTTGGATTTCGAGTCCCCGGGGCCTACCAAAAAAGCTATTTCCGGCCCCGTGTGTGTGTGTGTGTGTGTGTGTGTGTTGTTGTGTGTGTGTGTGTGTGTGTGTTGGTGAAGAGGAGGGGGACACACCGCCCTCTCCCTCCTGCGACATGTCTTGGAACCTGGAAAAAATAAGTCACTGTAAAAGATTCCTTTTTCCCCGGTGTGTGTGTGTGTTTTGGTGTGTGGTGGTGGGGTGTGGTGTGTGTGTTGAAAAGGGACGGGCCGTCTAAAAACGCGAAAATCAGGCAGCCCCTGGCAAAGATTTCATTTTGTTTTGTGTGTGTGTGTTGTGTGTTTTGGTGTGGTTTGGGTGTGTGTGTGCGTGCGTGCCGTGTGGTGCGGCGTTGTGTGTGTGGGGGTGTGTGTGTGTGTTTTGGGTGTGTTGTGTGTGCGTGTGTGTGGTGGGGTGGGGTGGGGGTGGGTGGTGTGGTGGGGGGTGTGAGGGGGTGTTGTGGTGAGTTGTTTGTGGGGTGTGGGGTTTTGGGGGGCGCGCGCGTCGCGCGTACGTGCTGTATGTGTGTTGTTGCGTTTTTTGTATTTGGGGGTTTTGTATGTTTGGGGTGGTTTTGTGTGTGGTGTGTGTTTTTGTGGTGTGGGGTGTGTGTGTGTTTTGTGTGGGAGAGAGAGAGAGAGAGAGAAAAGAGAGAAAAGGAGAGAAGAGAGAGAGAGAGAGAGGAGAGTCGCCTTTATGTGAAAGGTGTGAACCCGGGTGGGCAGTGATGCGTTATGTAAAGTAAAATTTTTCATGGTCAAAGCATTTTTCTCCGATGAAATTAATTCTGCTCCCCTCCCCCAGGGAAAAAAACATCCCCCAAAAATCCATGGGTTTTTTTTCTACCCCGCCAAAAGGGCACACACCAAAACAGAAAAACAACGGGGGAATATAAAAAGGGTCAGAGAGAGAGAAAGGGGAGAGAGAGGAGAGAAATGAGAGAGGGGAGAAAAGGGAGAAAAGAACGGACAGAGACAGATTTCGACAAAACTGATGCAGAAAGAGCGAATGGGGGAAAAAACAGATACAAAAAAGCAAATTACAGAAAAGTTTTAAATTTAAAAAAGGGTGGAGGGAAATACACAGAAGAAAAACCCATTAAAAAAAGCAAAAGAGTGAAAAAAGAAAAACAAAGTATGTAAAGAAAAGGGAAAAAAACATCAAAAAAAGGAAATGCTTTGCGAAACATTCACAAGCATACCCAATGAACAAAATGCACACGTGCTTACACCCAACAAACATAAACCACGGGGGCCCACCACACACGCACGAACGCAACACCCCACACACCCCAAAACACACACACACACACACACACACACACACACACAACACACACAAATTTATAGAGCACGTGAAAACCGTCCCTCCTCGGGGGCTTTTTCCCCTACAGCTTTTCACAATCCAAACATGCACACAGCCTCCTTTCTCCCCGTTGTCGCCATAAATGTCTCCCCAAAAAACACTACCCCACATAAACATAGCCCCCAACAATGAAACCGCACGCCCGGTGCACGCGTGCCCCAGGGAACTCCCTCTCTCTCTCTCCTCCCTCTCTCTCTCTCCTCCCCCTCTCTCTCTCTCTCTAAACTTTTCCCATACCCACACATTCAAAACAGGCCCCAACCCCAACACACACACACACACCCCACACACACACACACACACCCACCCCCAACCACACACCCCTCCCAAAATTTCCCAGGAAATAAGCAACAAAGGCAAAAAATTTAAAACGACGAAGAGGACGCCACATATTGCATAACCAATCCCCCAGGGCCCCCACCCAGCGTTTTGCAGATTTTGTGATGGGCCCCCTGAAACATCACAAAAACAGACATACCGTTGGGGCCCCTGAAACATCAGAAACAAAACACTATATGACAGACAAACCGCAAAAATCACAACTACACACTACCTATGACGGGCATCCGAAAAACATCAGAAAACTACAAACTACCAAAGACAGACAATCCGCAACATAAACAACTACACACTCCCCTAAAACAACTTTCCTGCAACACCCAGCAACTACAAAACTACTTTTTGACGGGGCCCCCCCTGCAACATCACAACTAAAAACTACCTATGAAAGGCACCTGAAACCCAATCAGCAACACAAAACCCTTTGTGGGGGTTTTCTGCAAAAACAGAAACACAGAAAACATTGTGAGGAACCCGCAAAAATCGGGAAACACAGAAACAGTGAGGGACCCTGCAAAAAACAGCAACACAACGGCTTTCCCTGAGGACCCTGCAACATCACAACAAAAGCCCTTTTGTGAAAAAACCCTGCAACATCAGAAAAAAACAGACACTTTTGTGAGGGACCCTGAAAACACCAGAAACACAGACATATTGTGGGGGATCCGCAACATCACAACACAGACACATTGTGAGGATCTTGCCGACACCCACAACACAACACTTTGTGAGGGATCCTCCCAACATCACAAAAACAGACACATTTTTGAGGGACCCTGCAACATACAAAAAGGGACATTTTGGGAATCTTGAAACATAAAGCAAACAGACACTTAAAAGGGATCCTCAACATCAGCAACACAGAACATTTTTGGGGGAAACCCTGCCCCCCAGCAACACAGACCCCTTGTAAAGGGAAATCCGGGCAACATCACCCAACACAGACACTTTGGGTGAGAGCCCCGCAAAAACAGCAACAAAAACACTTTCAGGGGGAATCCCCCAACACCCAGAAACCCACAGACAAAATTTTTAGGTATCCTGCAACATCAGCCCCCCAGACATTTGTGAGGCATACGCAACATGACAACACAGCCACATTGCGAGGGACCCCTGAAAATTTTTCACAACACAGAACTATTGTGAGGGACCCTGAAAAACCATCACAACACGACAAAATTGGGGGGGGACCTGCGCATCAGCAACACAGACAAAAGGGTGGGGGAAATCCTGCAACACCCAGCAACACAGACACTTTTTGAGGGACCCTGCAACATCAAAACAAAAAGATAAAAGGGTGAGGGCCCCCGCAACATCACAACACAACCATTGTGAGGGACCCTGAAACCATCACCCAACACAGAAAATTTTGGTGAGGACCCTGCAACATCAGCAACACAGAAAACATTTGGGGGGACCCGGGCAACAAACAGAAAACACAGACACATTGGGGGGGATCCTGAACCATCAGCAACACAACAAATTTTTTGAGAGCCCCTGAAACCCTTTTCAGCAACACAGACACTTTCCCAGAGGGATCCTGCAACTCAAAACCAACATACGGGTGAGGCATCCTGCAACATCAGCAACACAGACACTTTGGGGGGGGACCCTGAAAACATCAGAAACACAGACATTTTGTGAGGGATCCTGCAACATCAGAAACCCACAAAACACATTGGGAGGGATCCTGCTGCATCAGAAACCCACGGGCCAATTTGTGAGGATCCTCCCAACCCCCACAACCAGATTATTGTGAGGGTTTCCTTTCCAACATCAGCAACACAGACATATTTTTGAGGCATCCCGCAACATCAGAAACACAGACACGTTGTGATTATCCGCAACAAAAACAACCCAGCACTTTGTGAGGTATCCTGAAACCCATAAACAACACAGAAAATTTTGGGGAGGCATCCTGCAACATCACAACACAGACATATTAGAGGGGCCCCCCTGAAAACATAAACCCAACACAGAACAAATTGGGGGGGGCCCCTTTCAACATCACAACACGACACATTGGGAGGGATCCTGCAACACAGCAACACAAACATATTGTGAGGGATCCGACAACATAAAGCAACACAGACATTTTGGGGAGGGTTTCCTGCAAAAACCCCAAACACAGAAAACATTGTGAGGATCCTGAACATCAGCAACACGGGAAATTTTCAAAGGGATCCTGCAAAAATCAGCAACACAGACATATTTTTGGGGAATCCTGAAAACAACACAACACAGATACATTTTTGAGGGCCCTGAAAATCAAAAAAACACAGAAAACTTTGTGAGGGCCCCCTGCAACATCAGCAACAAAAACATATTGTGGGGGAACCCCCCAAAAAACCAAAAACCAAACACATTTTTTAGGCATCCTGCAACATCACAACACAGACACTTTTTTGGGGAATCCTGCAAAAACAGCAACACAGACAAAATTTTTGGGGGATCTTGCAACATGGGCAACAAAGCACTTTATGAGGGATCCGGAAAACTTAAACCCACACAGACCATTGTGGGACCCGCAAAAACGGGCAACACAGACACATTGTGAGGGCCCCTTTAAACATCAGAAAACACAGACACATTGTGAGAAAACCATGCAACATCAGCAACACAGACACATTCAGAGGGTTTCCGCAACATCAGCAACACAGACACTTTGTGAGGTATCCAATGCAACAACAGCAAAAACAGAAATTTTTGTGAGGAAAACCTGCAAATGAGCAACACGACACATTGCGGGGGACCCGCAACACAGCAACAAGAAAATTTTTGTGAGGGAAACCCGCAACATCAAAAACACAGCCCACTTTTTGGGAGGGATCCCCCCTTCACAACACAACAATTGTGGGGGATCCGCAACCCAGAAACCCACACACATTGTGAGGGACCCTGCAACATCACAACCCAGTTTCTTTGGGTGAGGGCCCCCCTCAACATCAGAAACACAAAACCATTGGAGGGACCCTGCAACATCACAACACAACATATTGTGGGGGAACCTGCAACACAGCAACACAGAAAACTTTGGTGGGAACCTGCAACATCACAACACAGACAAAATTGTAAAGGGATCCGAAAACCATCAGCAACACAGACACTTTGTGAGAGACCCTGCAACATCAGAAAACACAGACCCCTTTCAGGGGGGATCCCCCAACATCAGCAACACAGACATACTGGGGGCCCCACCCTTTAAACATCAAAAAACACAGACACTTTTGGGGGGGAACCCTGCAACATCAGCAACACAGACATATTGTGGGGGATCCTGAAAACATCAGCAACAAAAGACACATTGGGGGGGATCCGGGCTGCATCAGCAACACAGACATTTTGTGGGGGACCCCTGCAACACCAGCAACACAGACAATTTAAAGGGATCCTGCAAAAACAGAAAACACAGAAAAATTTGTGGGGCCCATCCCCAACACCCGCAAACACAACACGTTTGAGGTATCCTGCAACATCAGCAACACAGACACTTGTGGGGTATCCTGCAACTCAGCCCCAAAAACCCTATTGTGAGGCATCCGCAACATTCAAACACAACAATTGTGGGGGAACCCTGCAAAAACCCAACAACACGGGGACATATTGTGGGGGAAACCCTGCAACATAAAGCAAAAACAACACTTTGGGGGGGGGATCCTGCAACATCAGAAAACACAGACAAAAATTGGGGGGACCCCCTTAAAACCATCAGCAACCCGAAATTTTGTGGGGGATCCTGCAACTTTCAGCAACACAGACCCCTTTTTAGGGATCCTGAAACCCTCAGAAACACAGGCATTTTCTAAGGGGATCTGCAACATCACAACAACAGCCCATATTGTGACCCCCACCTCAACACACAAAACAGAAAAAGGGTGGGGACCCTGCAACATCAGAAACACAGACACTTTTGTGAGGGACCCGGGCAACATCAGCAACACAGACATATTGTGAGGGTTTCCTGCAACATCAGAAACCAAAACACATTGTAGGCTTCCGCAACATCAGCAACACAGACACATTGTGGGGGATCCTCCCAACATCAGCAACACAACCCCATTGTGGGGACCCTGCAACTCACAACATGACATTTTGTGAGGGATCTTGCAACATCAGCAACACAGACACATTTGAGGACCCTCCCAAAAAATCAGCAACACAGACACTTTGTGAGGGACCCTGCAACATTAAAGCAACACAGACCCCTTGTGGGGGGATCCTGCAACAAAAGCAACACAGACACATTTGAGAGACCCTAAAAACATCACAACACAGCCCACTTTGTGAGGTATCCTGCAAAAATCACAACACAGCCACATTGGGGGAAAATCCCAACACAGCAACACAGAAAAATTTTGTGAGGCTCCGCAACATCAGAAAACCCCGACACATTGGGAGGCCCCAGCAACTCAGCAACCAAAACAATTGGGGAGGGTTCCGGCAACATCACAAAAACAGACACTTTGGGGAAGGGACCCTCTCATCAGCAACACAGACATATTGTGAGGACCTGAAACACAGAAAACACAACAAATTGTGGGGGATCCTGCAACATCAGCAACCCAAAACATTTTGTGAGAAACCCCCCGCAACATAAACAACACAGAAAAACTTTGTGAGGTATCCTGCAACATCCAACACAGACACTTTGTGAGTATCCGCAACATCACAACACAGACAATTGGGGAGGCATCCTGCAACATCAGCAAAAAAGACATTTTGTGGGGGACCCTGAAACATCAAAAAACACAGACTTTTTGTAGGGACCCTTCAACATCCCCAACACAGACACATTGGGGGGGATCCTAAAAACATCAAAACCCAAGAAAATTTTGGGTGGGGGAAACCCACAACTTTCAGAAACACGACACTGTGGGGGAAACCTGCAACATCAGAAACACGGGCCATATTCTAAGGGACCCCGCAACATCACAACACAGACATATTTTTGAGGCATCCTGAAAACATCACAACACAAACATATTGGGGGGAAGGGATCCTGCAACATCAGCAACACAGACAAAATTGTAGGGATTCAACATCAGCAACACGACCCATTGTGAGGGATTCTAAAACATAAACAACACAGACCATTGTGAGGGAACCTGCAACATCAGCAACACAAAAACCCATTGTGGGGGCCCCTGAAACATCAGCAAAACCAAAACCTTTGGTGGGGGACCCGCAACATCACAAAAACAGACATTTTGTGGGGAAACCCTCCCAACCCATCACAACACAAAACAAAATTGTGAGGGCCCCTGCAACATCAAAACCCCACAGACTTTTGTGAGGGATCCTGCAACATCAGCAACACAAAACACATTGTGAGGATCCGAAAACATCACAACACGGGACACTTTGGGGGGACCCCGGAAAACCCATCAGCAACACAGACCCCTTTTGGGAGGGATCCTTCAACACACAACAAAACCCCATTTTTGGGGAGGGATCTTGCAACATCACAACACAGACCCATTATGGGGGATCCGCAACATCAGAAACCCCCAGACACATTGTGAGGGCCCTTTTGAAAACATCAGCAACACAGACAAAAAATTGGGGGGGGGATCCTCCCAGCTTCAGCAACCAGACATACTGTGAAGACCATGAAAACCTCAGAAACACAGACACATTCAGAGGATCCTCCCAACATCAGCAACAAGAAAACATTGTAAAGGTTTCCGGGAAACATCCCCAAACAGCCATTTTGTGGGGCATCCGAAACATCAGCAACACGACCTTTGGGGGGGGACCCTGAAAACATCGCAACACAGACTATTGTGAGGGACCCTGCAAAAACACAACACAGACACATTGGGGGGGATCCTGCGCTTCAGAAACACAACATTTTTGGGGGGACCCTGCAACACCAGAAACACAAAACATATTGTGAGGGTCCTGCAACATCACAACACAGACATTTTGGGAGGCATCCCCAACTTTCAGAAAACACAGACACGTTGTGAGGAAATCCTGCAACATCAGCAACCCCGACACATTGTGGGGTATCCTAAAAAAACACCCAAAAACAGACAAAATTGTGGGCATCCGGCAACATCAGAAAACACAGACAAAATTGTGAGGGACCCTGCAACATAAACAACCCCGGGACATATTGTGGGGGACCCTGCAAAAACAGCAACCCAAACACTTTGGGAGGGATCCTCAACATCAGCAACACGACATTTTTGTGAGGGATCCAACAAAAACACCCACCCCCAAAAACTTTATTTTTAAAGGGATCCTGAAACCATCAGAAAACACAGACAAAAAGGTGGGGGAAATCCCTCCCAAAAACACAAAAACGAAAATTTAAAAAGGGATCCTGCAACATCACAACACAGACACTTTGGGGGGGATCCTGAAACATCAGCAACACAGACATATTTTTGGGGGAACCCTGCAACATCAGCAACACAGACACATTGGGGGGGATCCGAAAACACCAGCAACACAGACATTTGTAGAGACCCTGAAACCCATCCCAACACAGACCCCTTGTGGGGGATCCTGCAACATCACCCAACACAGACATATTGTGGGGAAGCCCATGCAACATCAGCAACACAGACACATTAAAGGGGGGATCCGCAACTTCAGAAACACAGACATATTGTGAGGGTTTTCCTCCCCTAAAGCAACCAGACATTTGGGAGGGATCCTGCAACATCAGCAACACAGACCATTGTGGGGCATCCTGCAACATCACAACCAACCCCTTTTTAGGGATCCCCCCAACACCCACAACCCAGACATTTTTGTAAAAGGGACCCTGAAAACATCAGCAACACAACACATTGTGAGGGATCCTGAAAACCAGCAACACGGGACATTCTGTGGGGGACCCTGCAACATCAGCAACACAGAAAATTTTGGTGAGGGATCCGCAACATCCAGCAACACAGACATATTGTGAGGCATCCTGCAACATCAGCAACCCAGACCCCCTTTGTGAGGGACCCTCAACATAAGAAACACAGACAAATTGTG
Organism: Conus ventricosus; assembly: GCA_018398815.1. Lineage (NCBI taxonomy): Eukaryota > Metazoa > Mollusca > Gastropoda > Neogastropoda > Conidae > Conus > Conus ventricosus. The sequence continues at coordinate 30,037,828 of CM031598.1, read as the reverse complement.
GGGGCCCCCGCAACACAGCAACACAGACACATTGTGAGGGTTTCCTGCAACATCAGCAACACAGACACATTGTGAGGGGACCCTGCAACATCAGCAACCAACATTTTTCAAGGGATCCTGAAACCCAACAGAAACACAGACACATTGGGGAGGCACCCAACATCAGAAAACCAGCCCAATTGTGGGGGATCCTGAAAATTTCACAAACAGACCCCATTGTGAGGGACCCTTTCAACACCCAGCAAAACAGCCATATTGTGAGGCATCCGCAACATCACAACACAGACACATGGTGAGGCATCCTGAAACATCAGCAACACAGACCATTGGAGGTACCTGCAACTTAAACAACAAAAGACTTATTTTTGGGGCTTTCCTTTAACATCAGCAACACGGGCCCTTTTGGAGGGCCCCCTGCAACTTTCAGAAACACAGACTAAGGGGGGGAACCCTGCTAAAATCAGCAACCCAGACATTTTTGTGGGGTATCCAGCAACATCACAACACGGGCCCACATTGTGAGGGATCCTGCAACATCAGCAACAAACATATTGTGGGGTATCCCCTCCCAAAAAACACCAACCCCAAAACATTTTGGGAAAAGGTACCCTTCAAATCACAACCAGACATATTGGAGGCATCCTGCAACATCAGCAACCCCGACAAAATTGTGAGGAAACCCCTCAACATAAACAAAAACAGACATATTGTGGAACCTGCAACATCACAACAAAAGAAAACTTTGGGAGGGTTTCCTGAAACCATCAGCAACACAGACATATTCAGAGGGATCCGGGCCAACATCAAAACCCAGACAAAAGTGGGGGTTTCCAAACAAAAACGGGAAAACCCCGACAAAATTCAGAGGGATCCAGAAACCATCACAACACAGACACATTGTGAGGGATCCTGCAACATCAGCAACACAGACATATTGTGAGGCATCCTGCAACATCAAAAACAGACCTATTCTGAAGGACCCTGCAACATCAGCAACTACACACTGTCTATGACAATCATCCTGCAACATCATTAGCATATTCTGAGGGACCCTGAAACATCAGTAACACAGACATATTCTGAGGACCCTGCAACATCAACAACTACACAGTATCTATGACAGGCATCCTTCAACATCAGCAACACACACGCACACGCACACACACACACACACACACACACACACACACACACACACAGTCCGTGATGGCCTTCTACAATATCAGTATGACACAAGATTTGTGTTAGGGATCTACAACACATACTCTGTGATCGGTAGGTAGTTAGTATCCTGTGTATACTAATGAAAAAGCAGGCACCACCAAACACCCTCAAAATGACAGCAGACCAGCATCTTAGTGGGGTGGCCCCGTGATGGCCTGATAATTAGCAGCAGCTCCCTGTGAAGTACTGCCGCTGGGTATGCCGAAGATCGGTCCAGGGTGTAGCTATGTAGAGAGAAACTGGAATGAGCAGCGTGCGACTGATGTCACCGAGAGAGCACGGTTGAGACAGACAAAGAGGAGGCGGAGGGGGAGCAGAGGATGAGGGTAGAGTGGGACGGGTGGATGGGAGTTGTTGAGGGGGAGACGAGGTGGGGTGTGGGGGCAGAGAGTCGGGACCGGTCCCAGCTGACCGGGAAGGTTGGCAAGTAGATCACCAACTGACAGACAGACAGACAGACAGACGACGAACGCCAGATTTGAACCTGGCGCCCCTTAGACTCACTTGCTGACGTCCGTTCGGCCAATGTCCACCCACAGGGACAACAAGTTACCCCCCACGACGTACCCATCCCCACCCCAAGGGCCGTGATGGCGTAGGTTGTACCTGAAACACACAGAACGCCACAACGTTGATCTTCGTTTTGATCACACTTCCTCCAGTTGGACGTAATCGTAAAATAATCTTTAAAACAGCGTTTGTAATGAAATAATATAAATAATGAATAAAATAATACACAGTGGAACTTAAGGGGGAAAAAAGAGGAAACAGAATAAACAGTATTAAACCAATTTCAAACGCTTTCTTAACCTCGCCTATTTAAATCAACTACAAACGATTCAAATGCTTGACCTCCCCCACTCTCCACCTCCCAAGCCAATTTCTGACAAGGTTTTGTGAAATCAATCAATCAATCAATCAATCAATCTCTCTCTCTCTCTCTCTCTCTCTCCTCTCTCTCTCTCTCATATAAAATACCTGTTCACGCATATTTTGTTTTCGAGTCGTAAACGTCCATCTAAAGAAAGAAGTTTAGGCTTCGATCTGTTCGTCTCTGTCACACCTGTTCATATCTACGTAAGCCGACTGGCAGCTCGAGGGCTATTATCCAAAATTTGCATCTGCCAAGTTCTCTTAATAAACTTGCTTTCAACCTTGCGATGCGCTCGTTTTCGACCGAATTATCTTATTCTTTCGGCGATGCAGAATTCTGATTGTTTGAAAATGTAAAGGAGATGAAATATTAAAACAGAAACAAGCAAACACACCACAGTAAGCAAAACTACAAAGCGCTATTTCTGATTTATTTTCCGAATGCGTCACACGTTTCGCGCTCTCATTCCCCCCCCCCCCCCCCCCCCCCCAATCCCTCACCCATTACCCCCATTCATTCGCCGTCCGCCTCCCCCCCCCCCCCCCTCCCCTTCCAACGTCTACCCAGTCACCCATCTTCCCTTTTTTCTCCCCATCCCACCCTACCCCGCTTTCCACACCCTCCTCCCTCCCCCACCTCCCTCCTCCCCTCCCGGGCAAACCCCTCACCCAGCGCACACCTACCCATGTACAAGGCGGTGTTTTCCGTGGAGGCGTGGTCGTCGATGTAGGCGAAGCCACAGGTGAAGGCGGGGTGAAGCCGATGCCCTGCAGGGCCTGGCCCAGGATGAAGAGGGGAAGAGCCGGGAGGCCGACCCCTGGGTCATGGCGCTGCTGCAGTTCAGCACCGCCCCCCTACTGCCGCACCCCTCGTTCTCCTCCAGACCTGGGGGTCAAAGGATCAACACGGGTCACAGTCTAGTCGCCTGGCGGTCCGTAAGGGGCAGTGATCTGCCGCAAACACTGTCTTCGTGTCACGGCCACGGAGTGATGGAAGACAGTGATTATACCCACTCCCCTTCTGCCGCGTCAGGTCATCTTTTCTGAACTAATCAGCAACCCGTTTATTGCTGGGTGGACAGTAAGGGCTAATCAGCTACCTGTTTATTGCTAGGTCTGCTTAGTAAGGGCTGTTCAAGCCCTCAAAATACGACGACGCGAGAGGTCCGAAGGCAAGACCCGTGGGCACCGCACCTGTACGGTCCTAACCATTTGACAAGACCCGTGGGCACCGCACCTGTACGGTCCTAACCATTTGACAAGACCCGTGGGCACCGCACCTGTACGGTCCTAACCATTTGACAAGACCCGTGGGCACCGCACCTGTACGGTCCTAACCATTTGACCGCGGGGCCCTTGTTTGGATGGAGCTGAAAGGTGTGTGGAGTGTTGGGAGAAAGGGAAGGGGAGAGCAAAAGGACAGGAACAGACAGGAAGTGGGGTGAGGGCGTAGTCACAGTTGTTATTGTCGTCCGTCGACATATCCATCCATGCAAGGAAAATGTTTTACGGTACTCCGTAAATATGAATGAGAGAAAGCAACCATTATCTTACAAAATCTTTGAAGGATATCACCGTGGTGTCCAGCACCATTGTGCTCTGCTCTGCATTTGGCTTGCACAAAATCAAGAAAAAAAATTGATAATCACACTATAATCCTATCTGTGTCTTTCATGTTTACATCTACAACACGTGTTTCTTTCTTCTTTCTATTCAACAGTACATGATAGTCACGTTGTGGTAGAGTTTCTCAGTCATTGTTGCTATTCTCTCCAATCCACCTGGACAATTCTATTGCTGGTATGCACACGGAGTAAAAAGTGCAATCAGCGTTAACTGAAGATGATGGCGATGATGGCGACAACAACGACAATGACAGAAGCCTAAGATTTTCGCCGCAGTCATAATCATCACCATCATCCCATTTCCTACAACATTAGCCCCATCAGCATCCAAGTCGGTTTTTTACGTCATAATGTTATCATTATCAACAACAACACATAAAACTAGAGCAACCATTACGCTCAGCGAAGGTTTCCAGATCTGATAAACGCTACGACGCATGCGCGGCTGCGCTCTGGAACTCAGAGACTTAAGCCTGCTAGTTCTAGCTCCGGCAGATGCCGGGGTTTTGCACATGGCACCGCGACACATTATATTATCTTGGCGGATGTTCGGCGCAAGTGGGCATCACCTTTGCCACGAAGACGTTGTGCCGGACATGATAATGACTTCCATGCCGCAGATACGTTCTTATGGGTAGACAGAGGGAACACGCACGCACGCAAACACACACACACGCACGCACGTACGCACGCACGCACGCACGCACGCACGCACGCACGCACACACACACACACAAACACACACACACACACACACACACACACCACACACACACACCGCAAACCAGCTTTACAAGGTAACCTTATCATCATGATACCAGATATAATCCCCTCTCTCTCTCTCTCTCCTCTCTTCTCTCCCCTCTCTCTCTCTCTCTCTCTCTCTCTCTCTCTTACGTACACAGCTCACATACACAGACGGACACAGCAAGACACAGACACACAGAGACACAAACACACACACACGCACGCACCACAAATCAACATATCACCATGATACCAATCGTGTCATCACCTCTACAATTTATCATCACTGTCAGCAGTATACTTATGATCTTATTCTTCTAAGATCGTGCCGCTTGTGAAATAATGAATGACTGCGTGGTATAGTAGTAGTAGTAGTAGTAGTAGTAGTAGTAGTAGTAGTAGTATAGCAGCAGCAGCAGCAGTAGTAGTAGTAGTAGTAGTAGAAATAGAATAGAAGAGTAGTAGTAGTAGTAGTAGTAGTACAAGTAGAAGTAGTAGTAGTAGCAGCAGCAGTAGGAGCAGTGGGGGTGGGGGGGGGGTAGTGATAGTGGTAGTAGTTGTAGAAATAATAGCATCAGCAGCAGAAACAGCAATAACAGCAGAAGTAGCAGCAGCAATAGTAGTAATAGTAACAATAGCAGCAACAAAAAACTGCAGCAGCAACAACGACGGCGGCGGCGGAAGCAACAGTGGCAGTATTAGTATCAGCAGCAGCAGGAAGAGGAGGTGGACGAAGAGGAGGAAAAGGAGGAGGAGGAGGAGGGCAACAGCAGCAGCAGCAGCAGCAACAGCAGCAGCAGTAGCAGCAGCAGCAGCAGCAGAACAAGCACCACCAGCACCAGCAACTACAGCGGCAACAGTAACATTTCAGCAGCGGCAGCTGCTATAAAGCTACTGCTGTAGAGACTACGTCACTTGCTGCTATTGCTGCTTTTCCTTTTTTTTTTCTCTCTCTCTCTTTTTTTTTTTTTTTTTTTTTTTTTTTACTGTTTGAGCTTCAGCCATCGTAGAAACAAACAAACAAACAAAACAAGTACAGATCAGTATTCTGCTGACCGTAGTACACCGTGGTACTGCTATTACTACAACTACCACTGCTGCTGCTGCTGTCGCCATCTCTGCTGCTGCTTTCTTACTACTTCTGCTGCTGCTATACTATTAGAACTACTACCACTGCTACTGCCTCCACCGCCGCTGCTGCTACTGCAACTACTGCTGCAGCTGCTGCTACAACTACCATCGATGCTAATGCTGTTGATATTACTTCTACGTAGGTCACAGGTACAGTCACTGCAATCATGGTCACGGGTACAGTCACTGCAATCATGGTATCTGGGCTTGACTCGAAGAGGTGATACAACTCAAGCCCGATGTCTTACACACAGAACAAGGCACGTCGCATAATGCCGTAACCAGAATACAAATTTAAAATCATGTTAATGGATATCACAGAAAGAAAGAAAAAAACATGAAGGAAACAAGGAAACAAATAGAAAAGACAAAGACAGCTCAAACAGAGTGAAATATGGAACTGTTTTATTGATGAAAAGACGGATATTTAAAATACTCAGATTTAAACTTTACATACTCAAATGCTGGTAAATGCATACACTCACGTGCCCGTGCTTGAGTTTTCACACTTCAAACGTAACAGAATCTATTCTTATCGTGCATCGACCCACCTGCTGATGAAATTTCAACTTTCAAGATAAACACACACACACACACACACACACACACACACACACACACACACACACACACAACGCTTTCAATATCGACCCTGTTCTTCATTTTCATCACACGCATAATGTGTGTGTGTGTGTGTGTGTGTGTGTGTGTGTGTGTGTGTGTGTGTGTGGTGCGTGCGTGCGTGCGTGCGTGCGTGCGTGCGTGCGTGCGTGCGTGCGTGCGTGTGTGTGTGGTGTGTGTTGGCAGAATAGCCCAGAGTTAGGGTTGTAAGATCCACGACTCAGATATCACGATTTGTGTTCAGAAAGAATATGTTATTTCCCCTCTGGCAAACTCTCCGACTTTTCTAACCTTCGAATCTTTTCACGGTGTTTACATAAATCTTGCTTTTCCATACCTGTCACTACCGCCTTCCTGCTTGTGTTTCCTTTTTATTTTTAAATCTTACACTCATGATTGCCAACCCAGTTCAGAGCGCTGAATGATGGGCAGTCAATTCTACACAACTGACATTAGAGCTACACTTTACAGGCGGCTGATTCTTTGGTGACAAACTGTTCATCCTGTGTGTGTTTATGTGTATGTGTGTGTGTGTGTGTGTGTTGTTGTGTGTGTGTGTGTGGAGGGGTGGTAGGGGGAGGAGGGGAGCGTGCGCGTCCGCAGGCACGCGTGGATGTGAATGCTTGCATGCATGTGTATGTGTATCTGTGCACCCGTGTGCATGCGTGTGTGAGAGAAACTGTGCATGCGAGTATCAAAGTGAGAGCCTGTGTGTGTGGTGTTTTTGTGTGTGTGTGTGTGTGTGTGTGTGTGTGTGTGTGTGTGTGTGTGTGTGTGTGTGTGCGCGCGCGCGCATCTCCATTTCCCTATTCCACAAATCTCTATCCCCTTTGCCTTGGACCCGGTGAAGATCCCTTGAAGAATAAGAAAAACAAAGTATCTGAATCCGAAATCAATACAGGGACCTTTAGATTTTCAGTCTAAAGTTCTTCCATCTGCGCTATTCCGGCTGACGGAAAGCATCGTGATTTCAATCTGTCTGAACGCTAACAGCGAAGCGAGTTTGATTGTCTTGGAATCTCGACATTACCTCACCACATGGGCATTTTAAGAATGCAACTAGAATGGCTTTAAGCACAAAAGTGATTGACACTTAATGTGCCCAGTATGCAAATACGTCACCATGCCAGAATTGGAGAAGATCAGACAAAACATGGATTTAAATAATCAACAACAAAGTTGTACTGTACGGAACACGGACAAAGACATAAACAGACTGGACGCACTTTATGAATGATTGTGTTCAACATCTCTCTCTCACTCTTCCTCCTCTCTCTCTCCTCTCTCATATATATATATAGTAACATATATATAAAACTTCCTATATCCCTCTATAATAACACCATCTTGTATGGACTCGGTAAAATATGTTCATTTGAGTCTACGATATAAGCTGCCTACTATTTTTATGCTACTCCTATCACTATGCAGTAAATTATTATATATGTGTACATATGCTATGCTCGCTGCGTATATATAATTTGTAAAGCCTTGCGACTAAACAGTGTCCAAATCCGTTACTGAGAGAAAGACAACCGAAACGGGAGCAGAGAGCTTATAAAGATGTGCGTGGTAACAAAAGGCTCACAATGAATCAAACTCCTCGATTGAAATGACAAGTGAGTCTTACATAATCCATTTGAAGTTGAATATAATATATATATATATATATATATATATATATATATAATATATATATATATATATTATAATGTTCATCTCCATTGCTCCCCCTTTATTCTGAAAGAGAAGTTTCATTGTTTCCCAAAGATTCATTGTGCTTAACAACACTTACCACTCACGATGCCTGTCATTAAAAGCAGTACAGATGAGTTGTAAAAAGGGTTAGGGAGGGGTATGGGGTGGACTACACAGAAAACACACACACACACACACACACACACACACACACCCATGCACACACGCACGCACGCGCGCGCGTACGTTTCATACATACAAATACACACACATATGACGTTAATCTTTATAACCTCCTCGTTAATCTGTATGTTAATCTGCGATTGAATAGAGGTTCGTTTCGCCACGCCCATTAATTGTGCATCACAAATGCACGTCTTCCACGGTGCCTGCCACTGTAGACGATGGCGATTCACGAACTGTGTTTGTAACGTGGAGTTTTTGCGCGGAGGTGTCTCAAAAGAGAGAATGTCCATTGTCAGCCGGCCCCTTCTGGCGCACCGTACCAGGTCGTGCGCGCGCGCATGCTTGAACACACACACCACACACACACACACACACACACACACACACACATACACACACACGCGCGCGCATGCACGCACGTGTACACACACTCACATGCATACACGCACACGCACGCACGCACGCACATGCGAACACGCACACACACACATACGCACGCACGCAAGCACGCGTACACTCGAGCACACACACACACACACACACACACCACACACACACACACCACAAACACACACACAGTAGAAGAGAGAGGGGAGGGGGGATCTGTTCCTATTATAATTTCAAAAACGCGCTCGTTGACCTATAAATGGAACCACACCCGCTGTCTGGACCAGCAATCCGCCCCTAATTATACAGCTGCAAGTTAAACAAAAACTGACCTTGTTCATATCTACACTCTTTACATCTAGGCTTCTTTTTGCGTCACACATCAGGAACAAAAGACAGCAAGTGGCAGGCGTTTCAAGTCTAAAACCGTTTCGCTTGAAACTGATAGAACAGGAGAGAAATATGTCTACGCGTTTGTGAGTGTTGTACAAAATTGTCAAATATATCACTGTGAATCATGCTGGAACGAGGTCGAGAGCGATTTGGGGGACAGAAAATACGCAAGCAAAAAGCGCCGTATTCTTTTACACACACGCCGTACACACACACGCACGCACGCACGCACGCACGCACACACACACACACACACACACACACACACACACACACACACACACACACACACACACACATATCACTTCAGCGCAACCACAGCATCAAAATGTGATTTGTATATCTAACTACACAATCTCATGTTCAAACGAGTATGTATTCCCACTCAAAACTGCGTCGACAAAGATTCATTCTTTATTTGTCGAATCATCGTTTCACTGCACGCCTTTCAAATCGCTGAGAAAAAGCCTGTATCTTGTGAGGAAATCTGCGCACTGGTCAAAAACAAACTGAACGTTAATAGCTAGATTGGGAGCGGATTCATATTCCTGATTGGGAGCGGATTCATATTCCTGCCCCCTACTCCCTCAGCTCAACTATCGATTACCTCCCCCCACCCCCCACCCCCCCACCCAACTTGTCGCTGCTCAAGGCTCCCCCCTGTTTGATAGTCCCCCGTCAGACATTCCTGCTCGATACTCCCCGCCCTCCACGTAAAGAAGCTTTTGTTCTGGAGAAGAGGAGAAACAAAAACAAAAACAAAATAAATGAAATAAAATCATAAAAAAGGAACATCTTTCCCACATCACAGCTTAAGTCCGCGCGCGCGCACACATACAAACACACAAATGCCATTGGCAAGCAGAAAGGGTATCGGGCATCGGCAGGGTGTGTTATCGAGCATGTGGAATATCGAGCAAGAGGTGTACTGAGCGAGGGATTATCAGTATCAATACGGGGAATATCGAGCTGACCCCATTAGTTTCAGATCAGTTGAAAATTGTCAGGCACTAAATCCCTAAGTGACCTCTTTCGATATCACAACTGCGATTAGCTGGAGGACTACAAGCACAGCATTGAGCCAGTAGATCCCAACATCAAATTAGGACAAGACCCATCCCAAGACCGTCTTATTCAAGATAATGGCACAATTATTGATGCAGGTTTGGTTAAATTTGCATCCCAAACGAATTTTAACAAAATTACAAGAGCTAAGGAAGGATGCAACACAGCATAGCGTTTCTTTTGATTCATTACTATCTACCAAATTTGACTAGAACTGGTCCAGTATTAAGTGAACATAATATGGGCCCACTGGACTTAAGGTACGGTAATGCAAATCTGAGGAAGAGTTAAAAGTAAAATGCTGAATTAACGAACTCCACAAATTTAGCAATCCAGATTCAATGTTGTCTCTAAATGTTGCCAGAAATTTGTACATTTTGTGTGTGTGCAAAAAGCACGAACGACATGGCGTGGCAGCTCACGTTTGAAGAAAGCTCGATAATTTTTATACCATACAATCTAACGCAGAATCTCGGGAGGCGCTCTCTCACAATCATAAAATATGAAGAGATGGCCATTTCAGACACGCTGAGTCGGTTTAGAAATACCGGTGTAACGGTTTTTTGTCACTCCACGCCCGAAATCACTCCCAGGCGGATGAGAAAGGGCATGTGCCCAAACTGACCTCCCAAGGGGTAAATCCACGCTGATCCCCCCCCCCCCCCCCCCCCCCCCCTTTGTTCCCAAATCACTTTCCTACAAAATTCTCAGTGTGGTCACACGACACAACGTATCAATCTGAATGCAAAGTGCACCTGAATTTGAGAAAAGGAGGTGAAGGGTGGGGGCGATTCCGAATCTGAGCCACAGCCAACCTTCCTCCGCCCCTCCCCCCTATCCTGGTTCACCCCCCCCCCCCCCCCCCCCCCCCCCACTCCTGAAATACCCCATGGTGGAATGTAGGCATCCGCTCATACAGATTTCAGATACAATGTGCTTTAATACATTTCGTCGTTCAAGACAAAGAATTTTAGATGGGAGTGAACTCGGAACAAAGGGAGGGGTTGGTCTGGATTTATTCTCGGAAAGAGTGGGGAAGGGGGGGGGGGGGGGTAGGGTGGAGAGGATGTATGTTTGGACACGTACCCTTTTTCACCCGCCGTGCAGCGAGTTCGGCTGGTGTGATCACGGAGGTTTACATCAGAAATACAAGCTCACGCAGCATATGACATAGTGCACCCCACGCGCCCGCATACACACACACACACACACACACACACACACACACACACGCGTACACACACACACACACACACACACACACACACACACACACACACACAACAACACACACACAAATAGAGACAGACAGACAGACAGCGAGATTGAGACAGAGAGAACATCATTAACAATAATAATAACAACAACAACAGCACTTACAAAAACGTAGTAACAGATCCCAAGCCATGCACAAAAAGAGAAGAGAGAGAGAGAGAGGAGAGAGAGAGAGAGGAGAGAGAGAGAGAGAGAGAGAGATGATGATGATGATGATGATGGGGGTAGGGGGAAAAAGAAGACAAAGAAAATGAAAGCATCAGCACACAGACTGGTACTGACCCAGCAAACCATCAGTGTACACCCCAACCTTCTCTTCCCAAGCACCCACCCTCATCTATCAACACTGTGTAGCTCAGTGCACCGTCCCCCTCCCCCTCCCGCCCCCCTCCCTCCTCTCTCTCTCTCTCTCCTCTCTCTCTCTCTCTCCTCTCCTCTCTACTCTCTCTCTCAGCCCTCCGGCACATGTGGTGTAGTGTAGTGCAGCATGAAAGCTGGTAAGCCGAAGCTCTGCTTATAGGCCGCCTCTTCTGACTGCCGCTTCGAATAACGATCATATCTATGGTCTCTTATGGGACCATGTTAGCTTCATTAGCCGATAGTAGCCGTTTTCCCAGGAAAACAATTTTATTGTTCTTGAAGAAAAATGGCCTTAAGCTGTTATCCCTGAGAACTGCAACTGTTTTTCCTGAGGCCATTAGTTTGTTGATGTTTTTTTTCCATGTTTTTTTTCCCCACTGAGACCACGAGTGTTTTCCCTGTTTTCTCC
>CM031598.1:30015834-30018334 GCA_018398815.1 Conus ventricosus | reverse complement strand
GAGGAGGAACGAGGAGAGAGAGAGACAGAGGAAGAGGCTCTGTGTAAGCTCTGACGAGAGAGAAGCAGAGAGATGAGGGGAGGAGAGAAGAGAACCAAGTTGAGAGATTAGCATGAGATAGTCTGCAGGGGAAGGACTAGGGGGAGATGTGGAGAGAGAGAGTTTCTAACTAATGAAGAGGAAAAGAAAGAAAAGAAAAAAAAAAAGAAAAGAAAAGCAACCATGTCCATTTGATAGGGCAGACTGGAAGAGAGAGAGAGTGCATGCGTTAATGCAGGAAGGAAGAAAGGAGAACAGATTGATGTTGATAGTCACTGTTCCACCTTAACCGGGGTTCGACCTCATACCTGGCGGCGTCACTTCGTCAAGCAGAACCACAGACCAACGCCAGTGCCAACAGTCTAACCTGACCAGGCGCCAGCAGACCAAGACCAGTGCCAGCAGTTGTGTCGTGCTTGTGAAAGTGACAGTGAAAAGAAAAAAAGAAAAAAGAAAAGAAAAGACAGTGATTCGTGAATAGTTAAGATCACCTGGCCAGGTAAAGTAGAAATCTATTTATACCCGGGTTAGTTAATGATGTTTTAGATAAATGATTTTAAGAAGTTCAGGAAAGAGAGAATGTTTTATTTTGTTTGATTCCATATGCATTGATGGTTCGTTCTATGAACATGTGTAGTAAAGTTATAGACTTTACTAGTGGTTTGATGTGACGAATGCATGATATATGAATGAGATCGTAAGCAAGCTGTGAGTGTGTTTGGGCTGTGCACTAGTCCTTCCTCCACTGACATCACCCGAGGTTGACAGTTTGTCTGTCTGTGTCTGTGTGTAAGTCTGCATACATACACCAAGGTGAGGTTGTTTTATTTGTTTGTGTCTCCCTTCTTAAGCGATTTGCCGGCTGACCTTTGAGGCTCAAACCCGGCGAGGACGAGAGAGAGACAGAGAGAGACAGAGAGAGAGAGAGAGAGAGAGGAGAGAGAGAGAGAGGAGAGAGAGAGGAGAGAGAGGCAGAGAGAGAGGAGGGTCACTGGCCTTCTTCTCTCTACATACACTATCTCTTCCAGCTGCCAAGACGGCACAGGTAATCATGCTTCCCGAGATTCCAGCATCACCCGACCCACCTGACAAACAAACACTAACAGTCTCGAGTCGGACGAGGAACGAACCAGTCTCGGAGCCCTGTCAGCATTTTCAGAGACTCGTCTCACCAGCTGGAATTGAGCTTCAAGAGAGGACCGGCGGGCGAGCGAGTCCGAAGGTAATTGCTCGCAATGGTTAGGAATGAGGTGGAATCTATGAAAAACTGGTCTTTTGCCAAACCACACGTAGTCACAAAAGCAATAATTAGGTTACTAGACCGGCGAAAGAATGGGGGGGGGGGGGGGGGGGGGGGGGGGGGGGGGGAAACCCAAGACAACACTATTTCGTTTCATTGGTTTGTGAACTAGACATTCTCTCTCTCTCTCTCTCTCTTCTCTCTCTCTTCTCTCTCTCTCTCTCTCTCTATGTCTTTTGTCTCCTCATCGCTCGCTCGTCACTTACATCATTGTCCGCCTTCACTCAACCTCATGTGCGCTCTTGAGTCAAATGTAGTTCAATCCCAGTAATGATGTCTAAAAAATGCATGAGATACAACACTGTGGTCTTTTTCATATGTGTGTACTGTGTATGCAAACTTAGACAAGGAGGATGGTACCTGCCGCCCTTACACTTGGAAACACTGGCCTTTGTGGCAATAGCCAATATCTAGAAGCGTGCGTGCGTGCGTGTTCGTGTGTGCGTGTGTGTGTGGTGTGTGTGTGTGTGTGTGTGTGTGTGTGTGTGGTGTGTGTGTTTGTGTTGTTTGTTCGGTTGGTTTTAGTTTGACAGGTACTTTTTAGGGGGGGGGGGTGGGGGAGGGGACGCTGAGGAAGCAAGGAAGGGAAGGGTGAGGTGAGGGGAGCTGTGCGTGCTGCGCCAGCGGAAACGTGCAGTTCTGTGAGTAGTCTTGCACTAGCAAAGAGCTTAGTAGGCCAAAAAAAAAAAAAAAAAAAAAGAGAGCAAAAAAACACTCTATGCAGATAGGCTGGAAGAAGGAAATTCCTGACCCATCATTGTCAGTGCCAGAACGATTCCAGCCATGTACTGCTGCCTGCACTACACTGTAGCAGAAGACCTGTACCTCGTACCAGCCGTTGGTTATGTATGTCTTCATCACTCGTCACCATGTGCTCCCCCGCTGACGTGACCCCAGCGTGTTATCCAGGAACATGTAGCTATCTGTCCGAGCGTGTCTGTGTGCGCGCGCGTGCGTGTATGTGTCTGTGAGTATATGAGTGTGCATGGGTGGGTGCGTGCGGCGCACGCGCGTGTATGTGCGTGAGTGTGTGTGTGTGTGTGTGTGTGTGTGTGTGTGTGTGAGACAGGAGAGAGAGAGATGAGAGAGAGAGAGAGTGAGAGAGAGAGAGAGGGGAGAGAGAGTATGTGTGTCAGCAAATGTGTGTGTGTGCGTGAGCGC
>CM031598.1:29955834-30000834 GCA_018398815.1 Conus ventricosus | reverse complement strand
GTGGATGGTGGATACATGACAATATCATTTGTATTCATTCTTTTTTCATTCACTTTTGTACACGGAGGGTAACATTTTTTCCCCGTGAATTTGTACGGTGAAAAAAAAAACCCAGCTTGTTATATCCTATGCCTTATTCTTCTCGCTAAACCCTTCATCACATTTGTGGAATGCATGCCATTGATGAATTATATTTGTTGATCTTTTTTATTGCACTATCGGCAGTTTTTTTTTTTTTTTTTAATTTTTTTATTAACTGTCTGTTTCGGAGGGTAAGTAGAAATTTGCGGGGACTAGCAGATCTTTTTATCTACTTGTCCCGAGGACAACTAAAAGTTACATGGAAATCTTGAGTCCTTCACACACACGCACGCACGCACGCACGCACGCACGTACACACACAGAGTGAGAGTGAGAGAGTGAGTGAGTGAGAGAGACAGAGAGACACATGAGTTAATTTCTGACGGTATGATACTTTTTTTTCCCAGATCGGAATCTGTTTCTTGTTCCACCTGTCCACCTGAATGAAGATGTCACGCAAAACGATAAAAATAGTAAATGTGCGATGCTCGTTTTCAGAAATATTTTCATGATCACAAAATTATGAATTTTTTGTTCGTAAGTTGTGATCTTTTGTTAATAAGTATTGTTTTACATGTTTGAACGCTGGATAAAAGGGAAAAGAAAGATCCATATTTAACACCGTGCACACACATTCACTGCATGATATATCGTTTCTAAATGATAGTAACGACCGTTATAATTCTTCTTCATCGTTATCAGTGTAATTTCATATTTTAGTGCAGTTACAAAAGTATGATACTTATTAAGTTCAACAGCTACTTTGCACATTTTGCCATGCTAGTCAGAAATAGATATAATTGGCACACAGCTTATTTCCGGAAAATGTTAATAAGGTTGGTATATTCAGCCGCGGACATCAATCCACCTCTTTTCGTTATACAGGTGATCGATGCCCTCTATCCAACTTCAAATTACGGTGTTATCAACAAATCAAAGTATGACATGTACTGATGAAGCCTACCGTCCTTTTGGTCTTTTTTTTTTTTTTTCTCCTCCAGTCTTTTCCTCAGTTCTTTGTGATCGGCAGTCTGACTGTCGATCAGTCGTCTGCTTGGTTTTAACTTTTCACTACAGTTACGTCCCTTGTTGCCCCTTACTTCCCACTTTCGATCACCAGTGTCGGTTCAATCCTCTTCGCCAAGCGAACTTTCCACAATGCTGGTCACTCTCGCAGCTTTCATCAAACATATGTAGATATCAACAACAGAAAACACAGAAGCAAACAAACTGGCACACAATCAACTTTAAAAAAAATATTTTTTTAATGAAGTCCGTACGTCCTGTATTAATTTGGTTTTACGATGGGAAACATAGAACAAAGAGGAGGGAGATAAAGGGAGATTACAATTCGCAATATTAATCGGAACAGACATATATTAGGTAACAGAGTAAAGGTTCAAAAAGAAAAAGACGACTTCACATTATCATACAAGCTTTAGGCCTACGTGTCGATGCTTGAACCAACTGATCTGTCCATGCAGCAGACGATTTGACTCCATCCAAAAATGTAAATGAAAAGCCATTGAAGAACTGAGTTGAAATCTTGAGAGTGCACAACTGCTGTTTTCCCGTCTAGTATAAGAGCTGTCGTTCAGGGCGATATCAGTATAGTAGGCTATCCGATAGCATTCTTCCAATGCGCCCTTCCCCTTCGCCCCCCCCCTCCCCCCCCCCCCCCCACCCTCCCCCACTTTCCTGTGATGGTAGCTGCCCCGCCTGTTACATCACCTTTCATGGGTTTGAACATTGCACGTTAATGTAATAAAATTAAAAAAAAAGAAGGCAACGCGCGTAGAATTTAAAGAACTAGCAGCGACCACGCTCCACCGGAACCTTGTGGGCGGTTGTTGGGTCGATGCCCACTAGTCGATGGGCTGGTCACAGTGAAACAGGCCAAGGCCGTCCACATCTGGCACATGTCATTCAAAGTGGACCGTCGCCCTATCTCTTAGATGCAATGTCACGTGCATGCATTGTTCTCTACAGCTATTAAGGTGCCTAAGCATTACACGCTCGAACGTGCGAGCGCGCGCGCGCACACACACACACACACCACACACACACACACACACACACACACACACACACACATACACGCGCGCGCACGCACGCACATACACGCGCACGCGCGTGCGCGCATTCATTAACCTACATGCGACCCAAGCGCTTGACAGCGTGGCAAGCATTCATCAATTAAAACAACAAGCGGGGCTGGCATAGGCATATGTCTCAACACGTTCGTTCAGAATGACAATGGGCCTTATATTTGACTGTCAGAAAACTGATAGCAAGCTCGCTTTTCTTTTTCTTGTTCATCTCGGCTCAACAAGTTGATTGAAGAGTGGTGACATACATTTTCGTCCATTGATTGACTGAATTCTGTTTATGGGTCTCTCACTTTATGTATTGTTTGTTTGTTTTATTTATAATTCGATTTTTGTTTCATCTTATCACTATTTTTATGTAATACGCTTTCATTTTTTTTAACTTATGCACTTCTTTTCTATTCCTCTTGTTCTTCCTTATGACAACGTGTGTAGGCCCTACCATCTCCCTCTCTCTGTAACCCAGCCTGCAGAAGAAACACAACACAGTGACAAGCTAACAGAGATTGATTTGGAACCGTGCGACAAAGAATCTGTGAGTTACACACGATGAAGTGTCAGACATGGATTTTGGTTCACTGAAGCCAAGCGCTGATCAAGACTGTGTTGACGAATGCTGTGATGTGGATTGTGATCAGGACATGCCTCCAGCAAATGACCAACAGAACGACCCTCCAGAGAACGTGACTCTCAGTGACATTATGTCGTACCTACAAGGAATGTTAAGAAACATGGAAAGCGTTCATTCTGTCGACAGAGAGAATGTGCAACTGACTTCCAGCGGCAATTCAGATCTGGAGGACGGAAATCTTGTTGACAGTGGATAAATTTTTTGAAAGTCTCAATGACAATCACATCTGTGTTCGATGTTTGTTAATTATTTCCGTGATTTGGTTTCCTCATCGCGATGTTGTTTTTCTGACATTATGGTTTGTGTGCATTTGTTGATCTTCATTTTTGAACAGCCCCTCCCCCACCGCAACCCCTGCATGAGAATGGGCTTTGGAAGCTTAACTCATTAAATCATTCGTTCGTTCGTTCTTGTTCTTCCTCCTTTTCTTCTTATCATCATCATCATTAGCATTTTCATCCCAGTTAGTATTATATTCATCACCATTATTATATTTTCATCATTATCATCATCATAATTAGTACGGTGATTCCTGTTAATGTTATCATTATTATCATCACCATCATCAAAATCATCTTCTGAACATCCATTCCTCATACATAATCAATTACACACGCACACACGCACATGCACACACACACAATACATACACACAGGCGCGCGCGGGCATTCACATCGCACGCACGCTCAAATACACACATGCACACACACCATATACACAGGCATACATCCATGTATGCAAGTACACGCGCACACAAGTGCATGCATACTCAGGCAAACAAACAGATCACACTTAACACGCGCACACATGCATGTGTGTACTCACTAACTGCGTACACAGGCAAATACACGGGCCCGCGCGCGCGCGCACACACACACACACACACACACATGTGCACGTGCGTACGCGCGTGCGCGCGCGCACACACACACACACACACACACACACACACACACACACACACACAACTTTAGTAGAGGCGCAGGCAATGTTAGGTAGGTACCCAAGATCTGACCAGCGCGTTGAGCTCATGCGGGGGTCAGACATCTGCTCAGTCGTGTCCGTGAGACCCTCGTTTTAAAAGTCTTTTCATCTATTGCTCATCGATTTAGTTGTCCGTAAGCTACTGTAAATTCCACGCGCTATCGTCTGGCACTTTACTAGCAGACGTGTATGGACTAGTTCCCACGCAGTGACACCTTCTTAATGAAACTGAAATTGAAAGTACGTTAAGTGCATGGTCCAATAAAACTAACGCCTTTCTACGGCGATGTTTCATCCAGTATTAACCCGGAACAAGGCTACACAGCTACGGCGATGTTTCATCCAGTATTAACCCGGAACAAGGCTATACACGGGCGGTCCTCGTTGTGCCCCCGTCCCATTGTGCCCCCGTCCCATTGTGTCCCCGTCCCATTGTGCCCCCGTCCCATTGTGTCCCCGTCCCATTGTTGTTGTTGTTTCTTTGTTTCTTTGTTGTTGTTGTTGTTGTTTCTTTGTTCTTTGTTGTTGTTGTTGGTGGTGTTGGTGTTGTTGTTGCTGTTGTTTCTTTGTTTCTTCTTCGTTGTTGTTGTGTTGTTGTTGTTGTTGTGTTGTTGTTTCTTTGTTTCTTTGTTGTGTTGTTGTTGTTGTTTGTTGTTGTTGTTGTTTCTTTGTTTCGTTGTTGTTGTTGTTGTTGTTTCTTTGTTTCGTTGTTGTTGTTGTTGTTGTTTCTTTGTTTCGTTGTTGTTGTTGTTGTTGTTGTTTCTTTGTTTCGTTGTTGTTGTTGTTGTTTCTTTGTTGTTGTTGTTGTTGTTTCTTTGTTGTTGTTGTTTCTTTGTTGTTGTTGTTGTTTCTTTGTTTCTTTGTTTTTGTTGTTGTTGTTTGTTGTTGTTGTTGTTTCTTTGTTTCTTCGTCGTTGTTGTTGTTGTTGTTGTTGTTGTTGTTGTTGTTTCTTTGTTTCTTTGTTGTTGTTGTTGTTTCTTTGTTTCGTTGTTGTTGTTGTTGTTGTTGTTTCTTTGTTTCTTGTTGTTGTTGTTGTTGTTGTTGTTGTTGTTGTTGTTGTTGTTGTTTCTTTGTTTCTTTGTTGTTGTTGTTTCTTTGTAGTTGTTGTTTCTTTGTTGTTGTTGTTGTTGTTGTTGGCAGCCGTTTTGAAAATACTTCCAAAAATGCCGAAATCTGACACTTTGCTCTAAATCGTAGACGTTTTGAACAGTCCAGGGCACAATGGGAACAAGGCTACACAGCTACGGCGATGTTTCATCCAGTATAAACCCGGAACAAGGCTACACAGCTGTGTGGCCTGACGTGCAACTGGTCCCGGGACAATAAACAACGGCCCTGTCAGTGTGCTTATGGGGGACGCGTTCTTTCTCCTCGTACTCAGGAAGTTATTTAACGATTAAACGTGAATAACGCCTTTGTAAAAGAAAGCCCGGGATTCTCGCAGTTGGTAGGTTAAACGTCCGACAGGGCAGCAGTGTGTGTGTGTGTGTGTGTGTGTGTGTGTGTGTGTGTGTGGGGTGCCCCACTGTCCTGGTGTGTGTGTTGTGTGTGTGTGTGTGTGTGTGTGTGTGTGTGTGTGTGTGTGTGTGTCCCTCCCACTTTCCTGGTGTGTGTGTGTGTGTGTGTGTGTGTGTGTGTGTGTCCCTCCCACTTTCCTGGTGTGTGTGTGTGTGTGTGTGTGTGTGTGGGAAGTGGGAGGGACTCCCACTTCCCTGGTGTGTGTGTGTGTGTGTGTGTGTGTGTGTGTGTGTGTGTGCGTGCGTGCGTGCGTGTGTGTGTGTTTGTGTGTGAGAGAGAGAGAGAGAGAGAGAGAGAGAGAGAGAGAGAGAGAGAGAGATTGTCATTTTCATTCCCCCTTTAAAACGAACAGACGAGGTAAAACCTCAAGTCGCAGTCCGTGGGGTCAGACCATGAAGACTAAGATCCCGTGGCCAACACTGATGTCCATAACGCACTGTCGTCAAATTCTGAACTTCTGTAGGACAATCATTTCCATAGTCAAATAAGAATGGAAAAAGACAGGTAAAAAAAAAAAAACAAAAAAAACCCACGGCAGAACTATATGAAGCGCTTTAAAGGCAAAATATTCTCCCCTTGGAAAGAAATCCTCTTTTCGTAGAGAAATCTGTTGTTACAATACAAAACAACACCACGCGATTCAGCATTTATTGTCGTCATTTGGGGGCTTAGCAGGTGGAGTCCTGCGTTTTGTTGGACCAGAACAGGCATCACTGAACACCACACAAACGACTCGGCGGCAGTGCAGTGTCTCCTCCGGTGGGTTTCCTCTTGACGACTCGACACTGACGGGACAAGCCGGAGTGTTGCTGTGGACGGGGGGCTAGAATCGGCAGGAGCGTGGGTCTAGTGCCACCGAAATGGCGTAGAAGATGAGGCAGGAAGAAAATATACGTTAAACAGTACAATACATACAATACAACGAATGCAGTACAACGCCATTCGATGCAAGATATCACACAGACATCAGTCTGACTCCTTCGGCGAAAAACCACAGGACGCAATCGCTAATACCTAATACCAGTCTAACGACTGACACTGTACACTGCATGGTCGTGTGTGTATTGTACACTGCATGGTCTTGGGTGTATTGTATACTGCATGGTCGTGTGCGTTTTTACACTGCATGGTCGTGTGTACTGTACACTGCATGGTCGTGTGTGTATTGTACACTGCATGGTCGTGTGTGTACTGTACACTGCATGGTCGTGTGTGTACTGTACACTGCATGGTCGTGTGTGTACTGTACACTGCATGGTCGAGTGTGCATTGTACACTGCATGGTCGAGTGTGTGTTGTACACTGTATGGTCGTGTGTGTACTGTACACTGCATGGTCGTGTGTGTACTGTACACTGCATGGTCGTGTGTGTATTATACACTGCATGGTCGTGTGTGTATTGTACAACTGCATGGGTGTGTGTATTATACACTGCATGGTCGTGTGTGTATTGTACACTGCATGGGCGTGTGTGTATTGTACACTGCATGGTCGTGTGTGTACTGTACACTGCATGGTCGTGTGTACTGTACCCCTGCATGGTCGTGTGTGTATTGTACACTGCATGATCGTGTGTGTATTGTACACTGCATGGTCGTGTGTGTACTGTACACTGCATGGTCGTGTGTGTATTGTACACTGCATGGTCGGGTGTACTGTACACTGCATGGTCGTGTGTGTATTGTACACTGCATGGTCGTGTGTTTATTGTACACTGCATGGTCGTGTGTGTATTGTACACTTCATGGTCGTGTGTGTATTGTACACTGCATGGTCGTGTGTGTATTGTACACTGCATGGTCGTGTGTACTGTAAAACTGCATGGTCGTGTGTGTATTGCACACTGCATGGTCGTGTGCATTGTACACTGCATGGTCGTGTGTGTATTATACACTGCATGGTCGTGTGTGTATTATACCGGATGGTCGTGTGTGTACTGTACACTGCATGGTCGTGTGTGTATTGTACACTGCATGGTCGTGTGTGTATTGTACACTGCATGGTCGTGTGTGTATTGTACACTGCATGGTCGTGTGTGTATTGTACACTGCATGGTCGTGTGTGTGTATTGTACACTGCATGGTCGTGTGTGTATTGTACACTGCATGGTCGAGTGTGTATTGTACACTGCATGGTCGAGTGTGTACTGTACACTGCATGGTCGTGTGTGTTGTACACAGCATGGTCGAGTGTGTAATTGTACACTGCATGGTCGGTGTGTATTGTACACTGCACGGTCGTGTGTGTATTGTACACTACATGGTCGAGTGTGTATTGTACCTGCACGGTCGTGTGTGTATTGTACTCTGCATGGTCGAGTGTGTATTGTACACTGCAACGGTCGTGTGTGTATTGTACACTGCATGGTCGTGTGTGTATTGTACACTGCACGTCGTGTGTGTATTGTACTCTGCACGGTCGTGTGTGTATTGTACACTGCACGGTCGTGTGTGTATTGTACACTGCATGGTCGTGTGTGTGTATTGTACACTGCATGGTCGTGTGTGGGTAAATCGTAACTGTCGTAGGAGGATGTCAGTACATGTTTGCGCGCCCGTTATGACCACAACACATCAGTACCCAATCCTCGCGCACCAGTGCCAGACAAAGAACGTGTCAGTTTCACCGTTGCCCATCCGGTTGTGAAGCATCAGACTGACAGCCTGTTATCCTGAACAGGTTGTTTCCCAGAACAGGATCTAGTGGTCAATAGCTTCCGCCCACTTGCCCCTCCCCCTTCCCTATTCTACCACCATCCACACCCCTACCCTAGTACCTCTCTTCCTGTTCCCCCGCCCCAACCCCACCCCACCCCACCCACCCCTTTTCCCCCTGTCGAAAAAAAAGTTTTTCTTTTTCATTTTTTTTATATAGTCCGAAGAGCACTTTACCTTAAATAAAGGATTTGGGGGTAAAAATAGCGCATATAAACTTAACATTCTTTCCGTGAATTATAACTTTCTTAGAATTGCACTTGAAAATTCGATAAACCCAGTTTTGGGGGTGTGAATGTGTTAGGGTGGGTAGGTGGGCGCGCGCGTGCGTGCTCTCCGAGACAAAGGTGAGGGTGGGGAGAGTAGACGGGGAACGTAATTGGGTTCGTTGCTTTGCCTGACTGTCAGGTGTGTGAGTGTCTGCTAGTAGGTCAGTGGTCATGCAAGTGTGTGTGTGGTGTGTGTGTGTGTGTGTGGGGTGTGTGTGTGTGTGTGTGTGTGTGTGTGTGTAAGAGAGAGGAGAGAGAGAGAGAGAGAGAGGAGAGAGAGAGAGGAGGAGAGAGAGAGAGAGGAGAGAGTGAAAGAGAGAAGAGAGAGAGGAGTGAGAGAGGAGAAGGAACAGACAGACAGACAGTGCAGACAGAGAGGAGGGAAGGAAGGGGGTGGAGATGAGAGGGAAGCCTTGGCAGTGGGAATGAGAAAGAGATGGGAAAAATTATCAACAAACTGAAAACAAAACTCACTAGTACGCCAAACGAAAGAAAACAAACAAATTACGAGAAAACACGACGCGTTTCGGGCCTCTCCGGTCTTCTTCAGGCAAGACAAGCCCCTTCAAGACAACGAACAACGAAGCACGAAAAAGGGCAGTCTCTTATTCATCAAAATTGGGCCCCAAAATATGGAGGGGGGGGGGGGGGGGGGGGGGGGGGTGGGGAATTGAGTGGGAGGTGCGTGTGTGGGTGGGAGAATTGTTATTGTTAGCGTATCGGGAGAGTGCAGTTTGGGAGGTCAGAGCTGCACGCGTCCCATTTTTGTTTGATGATGAGTCACCCTCCTTCATGGCGCATGGATGCTAACGGATATCCGTCTCCGTACAGAAAACCAGCGCGCCCAACGCACCACGCGCAGGAAGAGGAGAGAGAGAGAGGAGAAGGGGAGAGAGGGAGAGGCAAGAGATAGAGCGTGATCAATCAATTAAAGATGACACTAATAACTGAATCAGTCTTCTGTAAACGCATTTCCAACATCCGCAATGGGCTTTCTACTTATCCCTCCCCCATCTACTCATCCCTACCCCCCTCCCATTCCCGAACTCCTTCCCTTTCTTACTTGTAACACTTATTGTCGCGCTATAAAACAGCTGTTTTCTGGGCTTTTGTGGAGGTAAAAAGTCACGGTTGTGATGCAGATGGGTTCACGCCTTTCTGTGACTGTTAAGTCACGGCAGTAATACCCGATCATTTCCTGCCTTTCACATAAAGTTAGGTAAATCGTTGCAATATAGGTGTTTGCTCTTGTTTGAGAAAAAAAATATAAAGACATTGTTGTTATATTGATGTCTTTCAGCGGAAGTTAAAATTTTAAGTCAAATAATAATCCTGATATTTCAGGTCTTTAAACTGACGCAGAATCATAGCTATGACTTCATATCCCTATGCTTCCCAAAGTACAGTAACTGGTAGCAATAATATAAGCCGTTTTCTGGTCTGTCGCGGTTGGTTAAAACATCATTTTGATGTACACGTTTCTTTAAGGATATTAAAGCATGGCTTAAGAACAGATGTTTACTGATCTTTCAGAGTGGATTGGATTATGGTTATAATAAATACAGATGGTCTATTATACTTCCCCACCAAAAAGCTCAGTGATAACTATACTTTCGATGTTTACTTGTGTGTCAAAATATGCTAGTTCGTACCTAGAACTAGGTATTTCTAGGAAGGTTTATACCATCGATATTTACTTGCGTGTCAAGGTATGCAAGCTCGTTAACTAGAATTAGGTATTTCCAAGAAGGTTTATACTATCGATGATTACTTATGTGTCAAGTATACTAGCTCGTAGCACGAATTTGGTATTTCTAGAAAGGCATAAGTAAGGGAATTTATCGAAATCCTTTCAGGTCCTTCAGAGAGTAAATCTGAGCCATCAGTTAGACAATTTCTTAGCTTTCAGTGCAGCTGAGATTTAAGTTATAATACTGTAACTTTGGTTGTTCGTTTGTTTGTGTTTATCTTTCCATTGTTATTTCAAACAAATAGATAGACAGACTGATATTTCTTATCGTTTAATTCGGGTTGTCAATTTCATGAAACGGAACATACATACTTTTTTTTTTCAAAGGAAGATTTTCATAGCTGTAATGAACATGTTTCTTTCTTTTTCAAAGGAAGCTTTTCATAGCTGTAATAAACATGTTTCTTCTTTATCAAAGGAAGCTGTTCATAGCTGTAATAAACATGTTTCTTTTTCAAAGGAAGCTTTTCATAGCCGTAATAAACATGTTTCTTTCTTTTTCAAATGAAGCTGTTCATAGCTGTAATAAACATGTTTCCTTCTTTTCAAAGGAAGCTGTTCATAGCTGTAATAAACATGTTTCTTTCTTTTTCAAAGGAAGCTGTTTATAGCTGTAATAGACATGTTTCTTTCTTTTTAAAGGAAGCTGTTCAAAGCTGTAATAAACATGTTTCTTTCTTTTTCAAAGGAAGCTGTTCATAGCTGTAATAACATGTTTCTTTCTTTTTCAAAGGAAGCTGTTTATAGCTGTAATAGACATGTTTCTTTCTTTTTTAAAGGAAGCTTTTCATAGCTGTAATAAACATGTTCCTTTCCGTGCAGTTGGGGTTAAACATAGCTGTATCAATTTCTTGCATTTGAGGTTAAATTATAACCAGAATATAGATGAACATTAAAATCAAAGCTATGATCTGTTTGTCTCTGGCCTTTCAAAATAAATGAAAGCATAGCGGCAATAGCTTTCTTTGGACAGACGTTAAATTATACCTATGATATTTGTTTGTGTTCTGGTCTTTATATAAAATCATAGCTAGGGTGGGAGATCTTTTGTTTCTTTGTTTTTTAAATGCAGTTTAAACGTTTCATAATATAGAAGTTAAAACCATAGTTATACTCCACACATTTTCTGGTCTTTCAAAAGCAGCTTGTGCCTCAAAGTGGCTGAATCATAGCTACGACGTAGAACTGTTCTTGTCTACTAAAGCAGGCCAAATCATTGCCTCAACAAGTGGGTTGAATCATAGCTACGACGTAAGAACTGTTCTTGTCTTCTAAAGCAGGCCAGATCATTGCCTGAACAAAGGTTATATTCTGGTCTTTCAAGAAGGTGTAAACCATAGCCACAATGCAGTTCTGTTTGTGGCTTTTGAAAACGAGTGCCACCATAGCCATGATATAGATGTGTTCTGGTCTTCAAAGGGGCATCAAATCGTTCCTATAATACAAATGGTGTTATCCCAGCCTTTCAAAGCAGGTTAGAAAACAAGAAGTACAACAAGAACAACAACAACAAGTTGTGAATTGTAAAATGTCTTCTGGTCCTTTCAAAGTCGGTGAAACCAAACCTATCCCACAGATTGTTTCTTGTCTGCTGCAATCACTGTCGCAACGCCTGGGGGAGGGGAGGGGGACGGATTGAGGCGCAGGAAGGAGGGGAGGGGAGGGGAGGGGAGGGGAGGGGAGGGTGGGGGTACTTCCTGCTTCACTGACATAATTATAGATCTCTCATTTCGTTACCAGGAAGAAGCTTTCAATCCCTAGTGTGCCTTCAAACCTGACATCATGAATGTTTACATGGTGTTTGGAGGTCCGGCGGCGACAGCAATCAGTCATCCCGTCCCGCCAGGCTTCACGTTTCGATTCCATGTGTGTCTGACTGCCTTGGTCTGCTACAATGTGTGTGTGTGTGCGTGCGTGCGTGCGTGCGTGCGTGCGCGCGCACGTGTGTGTGTGGGGTGTGCATGTCCCTGTCATGGGGGCCGGAAAAAACTTCGTGGCTAGAGCGTTGACTGGTCATCCTAGGTTTGCGTTTTGTTGCAGGGGGGATTTTTCCATCGGACTGAACATTGATTCTCATTCCATTTATCATAAAATGCTTCGAATAAGACAATAAACGATAGTCCACGTGTGAACGCACACATAACTCATACACACGTAAACACCGATCACCATTCACAGATACTAGTCTAAGGATTGTTGATGTGACCACTTTGATTTTCAGAAGGAACTCGGTTTCCCACGAACAAGCAAGCAAAACACATGAGCGAAATTACTTCCTTAACGGACACTTGAGCACGCTCTCTCTCTCTCTCTCTCTAAGTGTGCTTGCGCGCGCACGCACACACACTCCAAATTTTGCAGCCCCCACCCTCCACCCACTCAGTTCCCTCCTCCCCCTCCTCTTCCACTATTTTTGTCTCTCTGTCTCTCTCTCTCTCTCGTTCGCTATCATGTGCACAAGCGCCATTAATTAAGACTGACAATACAAATAATCAAGACATATCTCTTCTTTTTCACGCCAGCCCTGTAAAACAGAGATGCGTGCGTGGTTGCACACGTGTGAGTGTGTGTGTGTGTGTGTGTGTGTGTGTGTGTGTGTGTGTGTGTGTGTGTGGTGGTGTGTGTGTGTGTGTGGTGTGTGTGTAGGTGTGTGTGTGTGTGTGTGTGTGTGTGGTGTGTGTGTGTGTGTGTGTGTGTGTGTGTGTGTGTGTGTGCGTGTGCGAGTGTGCGGCGCG
This sequence comes from Conus ventricosus, assembly GCA_018398815.1. Lineage (NCBI taxonomy): Eukaryota > Metazoa > Mollusca > Gastropoda > Neogastropoda > Conidae > Conus > Conus ventricosus. Next base: position 29,988,043 of record CM031598.1, on the reverse strand, counting down.
CGTGTTTGTTCGCTTGACTTGTCAGCGTTAGCGCGCGCGCGCGCGTGTGTGCATGTGTGTGTGTGTGTGGGTGTGGTGTGTGTGTGTGTGTGTGTGTGTGCGTGCGTGTCTTGTTGTTAATCCTCTCTTTCTTCGTGCTTTTGTTTCCTTGCAGGTTCGTGTGACCTTGACTGTGTTGCTGGTAGTCAGCATTCACAGGAAGGTGTGACGTTGCTGTTGTCTGTCGCTGGTTGCTTGCTGATCTACTATTTTGCTGTTGCCATGGCATTTGTTACAAGTCCCGTGACTCTGACCATAACCATGGCGTCTTGTTGTTTAGTTGCTGCTTTCTGGGCTGTGTGACATGTCTCAATCGGAAATAATTTAAAACTATATATATATATATATATATAGAGAGAGAGAGAGAGTAGGAGAGAGAGAGAGAGAGAGTAAAGAGGGGAGAGAGAGAGGAGAGAGGAGGGGGGGGGGGGAGGAGAGAGAGGAGAGAGAGAGACACAGGAGAGAGAGAGACAGACTCTGACAGACACCGCCCCAAATCCCTCTCTTTTATCCCCTGTTCGCCGACTAGAAGTTACCTTTCGGGTCCTCGGATGACGTCTTTTCTTCCTCTCGGCTTTTCTGGACAGAAATCTGCACACAATGTCGAAACGCGAGACGTGGGTGTCAAACTGCCTGCTGTTTATGGGCAATATGGGAATGTCAGCGTGGATCGATTTATGTATGTCACATACCACATGAATATAAACAGGGATTGTACACACAGTCAGCAATCACCGTCGTCTGTCAAAGTGCACTATCATTTCTATACATCAATGTGTGTTTACTGACGCACGTGTTGCCGCCGTTTCATTGTGATCTCACTCTGTCTGCATTGTCTTCGTCAATGTCTGTTTTCAAAACACACGCCTGTCTCCCGTCCTTTCTGCTTCATCTCATTTTCGGAACACAAATATTGCCTTCGCATTCGTTTGTCTGTTTCTCAGCGAGATGACGCACAGAAACTTGTGAAGAAAATCGAACGTGGTTTAGTGACGAAGCCATTAAATCCGGAGGCAGAATTTGATATGGATCCCGGTCAAAAGACAGCATCGATTATTTCAATTTTTTCTTTATGGGTGAACAATGTGAAGTCGCTGTTTACAATTGACATGTATCTGTGATGTGATATATTTTCATGGAATATCGCCATTTTCTGACAATATAAACAGTTGGTGTTTCTCAGTTTCCTTATGCTTTACAAAACATTGCGGGGAAGTAACTCTTTTATTCCTACCTACTGTCACTAATTTAGTATGGGAGACGCCCTTTTAGTTCTTGTTGTTGTCATAATTGTTATCATTACTGTTGTCATTATCTCATCATCAGTCAAAGACTTTTTTTCAAGATTTTTCAGCCTGGCTGTCCCTTCCTGTTTCTGTGTATCTTCAAACGTAAAACTTCAGTCAAAAAGCAGTCGCAACGTGTTGTTCCTCTCGATTGAGAGAGTTCACGAGTCAAAACTGTTATCACTTCTTGGACCTATGGCAGTCGGGACAGCTAGACTTGCCCATCAAACAACGGTGTTTTTTTTTCTTCCCCCAGTTCGATTCAATCCCGGCCAGGTACAAAGGGCATGGTCAGGGCGGAACCCGTTTTGTTGTGGTGTAATCAGTCAGTGGTCAGAGCAAACCCCACTGAAAATGACAGATCGTTTGACCTTGACCACGAGACAATGAACTATTCTTTTCTTCTTTAACAGTCACGTGGTGATAAGTATGATCTCCCATTGACATGGGGCGGGGTCGCGGTTTGCTCTGTGTGTGTGTGTGTGGTGGGGGGGGGGGGGGGGGGGGGAGGGGGGGGGGAGGGGGGGGGGAAGGGCGGGGGGAGAAAGCCGAAGAGGGCAAAGGTGAAGCTGATACAGTGATTGTTGGGGCAGACAGACCTAACAGTGATAAGGGATTCATAGAACACTTGATAGACACATAAACAGATCGGCCACTGAACTACTAATGGACGGATCTGACACTATCAGACAAGGTGAGGGGGGGGGGGGGGGGGGGGGGGGGGGGGATCTCGCACTATCAGTAGTCCACAATGCTGGTCTGTAGACACCAGCTCCTCCACCGAACCTAAACAGACCTTTGTCAATCTCAACACTCAAGGCCGCGCCTGCATATTCTGTGCACAATGATTATCATGTCACTTAGAGGGGAGAGGGAAGGGGGTGGGGTGGGGGGTGGGGGGGGTGGAGGGGGGGAGAGAAGAGGAATGGCGGTTCGGAGGAGGAAAGGAAGGGGAGGGGTCATCGTTTCTTCTGGGGAAGGGGGAGGGGGGGGGGGGATACAGCACCTACACCTTCGTCGAGATGGGGACGGGAGCAGCCAGTGGAGTTGGGAGACTGAGGAGCGAGGGGGTGGGGAGGAGGAGAGGGGACAAGGAGGTGGTGAGAACGTCCGCACACAGGAATTTCAGTTTCAGTTTCATGTTGAAAGGCCCTTTGAAAAGTTCTGACTACGCTGAGGGGAAAACAAAAACAAAAAAAAAACCCACAACACTTGTGACTAAAAGAGGCGCGAGAAACACAACATCGCTGTGTACATAGATGATCGACAGCACATTTGAACATGGTTGTTTATGAAGCACTGACCTACTTTAAGGCATGGAAATCTGAAAGGAGAGTCGTTGTGAAGCACTGACCTACTTTAAGGCATGGAAATCTGGGAAAGGGGAGTCGTTATGAAGCACTGACCTACTTTAAGGCATGGAAATCTGAAAGGGAGTCGTTATGAAGCACTGACTACTTTAAGGCATGCAAATCTGAAAGGAGAGTCGTTATGAGCACTGACCTACTTTAAGGCATGGAAATCTGAGAGTCGTTATGAAGCGCTGACCTACTTAAGGCATGGAAATCTGAAAGCAGGCATGGAACAGTAACCAGCATGTTATGCATCTGTCACACGGCGAAGACTTTTCGCAAGACTTACCATAAATAGGAAACGGCCACCAAAGTCTGTGTTTTGTTTTTAGTCTCGCCTCTGTTTGTCTGTCCCACGGGCCCCGACTGTTTCCAAGACTTATAGGCACCGCCCCTTTTTTAAAATCTCGCTGCCTCTGCTGTTACGAGACGCTGGCTGCTGAGACGCTGTATTGGTTTTGTCCATACCAAAGTTTGAAGTCTGGAAAACTTGTGCCAGGTCCTCTTTTGAGTCTTGGCTCAAGTTTATATAAGACTCGAGGAACGTTTTCAAAACCGTACAGGACTAGCCAAGACCGATGCCAAACACCTGCAACAGTGCAGCGCGCGCATCGACCTATTTGTTTTCCCGCGCGTGGCACTACTCCCCCATAGCGTCACCCAAAACGTCACGCGGACGTTTTCACCACCGCGCGGCACTAGGGGTGATTAACCCTGGGCAGCACTGGCAAGGGGCCGAGTCTTGTCGGATGCGAAGCAGCTTTACGCATGTGCGTGACCGTACGTTTCAACGTTGCACAAAATACGGTTGGGCATGACTCGTGCGGAGTGTAAATTTCGCTGCTACGTTCATCGTACCGCTACGACAAGCTCCCCCCCAGTTGTAACCCTTTGCTTAGCACACCGTGCGTCCGAAGAAACAGGCAGACAGAGTATACTTTAGGTTTATTATTTGCGGCGGAATTTCAGACGTCAACGGATTCTACGTGACCGTACACAATCCGTTTGATATTAAGACGTGGAACAGTTTGCCTAGGTTTCGTTTCGGCGAGAAACAATCGTTACGCCTCGTCGATCTGTTTTGGAGAATGAGTTGTAACACCCTCTCCCGAGAGGAGGTTCCGCTAACCCTCCGCTGATGCAAGTGTTAGTTGCATTACGTTTTTTTGCAACAGGGGCATTTTCAGCAAACCGATTGGGGATTGTTCAACATTAACCGAACGACTGTAGGAAAGAGGTTTATTGGGGGGGCCCGATTCTCCTCATCTTGTCTGAATCGGCTGGAGAATTTGTGAAGCTTCCGTTTTACAGAGAGAAGCAGATGTGATGATATGACAGTTTTTTCCCACATCGCAGGTTTACCCATGTACTGGGCTGCACTGACTGTACACATATTCAAATCACGCACAAGGATCAATGAATTTGAATACGTCAACCGCAAAGGCAAGCACACCATTAATGGTGGCACACATCTGCAATGCAGATATGGCTGATTCATGAAACTGTAATGTCCGTTGTCCAGGATCAGTACATGAACTCTCGCCTTTTGCGTGAAAAGCAATCTCTTTCGGAACTTTGAGGACCGCAGAATCCACTGCAGGTGTCTTCCCTTGGAGACAACGGATATTTTACGCCCCTGGCACATGACTCCTTCCATTTCTTAACCCTGTTGACAGAGCTCAAGAAAACTACAAAGCTGCCACACTGTTCAACTCGGAGTGTGATTGAACGGACAAATGGTGTACTGAAAAGAAGATGGCATTTGTCTCCATGGTGCGCTCAGTATGTCCAATCATACCACTGTGGTGCGTGCGTGCGGTGAGTGTACGCGTAAGTGTGGTGTGTCAGATGCATGTAAGTATGAATTCTTTGCAAAGAAGAATAAAGGAATAGAGATATGCGGTATGGTTGATGTATGCATGTATTGTATGGCATGTAAGTACGTATGGTATGCGCGTGCGCACGTGTTTGTGTGTGTGGTGTGGTGTGTGTGTTGTGTGTGTGAAAGAGAGAGAGAGAGAGAGAGATAGTCAGAGAGTCTGGCTATTTTGAAAAGCAAAATTAAAAATCACTTGATGTGTTGGGCATAATTTCTTTCCAGTGTATTTTTTGTGTCTGTAGTACCTATGGCTTCATTTCAAGGAGTATAGAGTGTTGATTACATGTATCTTTATAATCGATAGAAGTGACTGGATGTGTCACTTATTGCTATTGTTACTACATATCAACAGACTAGTTTCCACATCATTCCTTCCACCCATAACTGTTTTCGTTTGCAGTTATGATTAATGGTACTTTGAAGGAGAGACATGTACAAATTAATTTTTGTTTCATGATGACTTATAATTTGGTTGCCCACATATACAACCTTCAGCAGCTTGTCAATTATACAAATGGCCTAGCAATGATCCAAACACAGACATTGCCACAACTTTGAAGGCTACCAGAACCTGAACCTGCCAATGATGAAAACCCGACAAAGAATAGAATGACAGCGATGATGACGAAGAGGACTACAATAATGTCTGTGAAAGCGCCGTGTGCTGCTGGACAAATGGCAAGAAACTGCTGGCCAGCAGTACTTCAATTGAATGACAGGATACTCAGCACACTTTGCAATTGCTGTAAGCCCTCATCAATGAATAAGGTTTTTGTTGCAAGTGTTTCTTTGTGTTCTTTTCTCACCCTTGGGTGAAGCTGTCATATCTAATTGAAATGATAAGTTAAAAAAAGTAAACCCTCACGCATTAAGCACAGTAAAGGCTTGTAAAAGGTTAGCACTAAATCACAGCTATAATAACTCATTTAGTGTGGTTGTGTTTTGTATTTATTACATCACAAAGCACACAAACGCAGAAAATACACAATCACACAACAACAGATTAATGAATTCACTATTTATTCTTAATTCAAACTAAACGAACATTAACAAGCAGGGGAAAAGAAAGCTATAGGAACAGAAATCCAAAGTAAAACTTCAAAAAGCAGTGACTACAATTAAGCCAGCATCTATTTTACAACGAGAATGAATCAAATCTTACCATGATGTGAAACCTACATCTTCTATGACAGACATTGTCAAAGTGAAGAAAAGCAAACTGTCATGTGAAAAATACAAATAAGTCCAAAATAAATCATAAAAAACACTTTTACTGATTTACTGTTGCATTTAATGGAAGAAAAACAAAAATAGACTCAAACTTAAACCGGTGAAAGAATACCTTTTGAAAGCAACTGGTCATGTGAAAAAAAAAACCCCCCCCCTTCCCCAAAAAAGAATATGTCAAATAAATCATAAAAAAAACACTTTTACTAGTATTTATCTGTGTATTAATGAAGAAAAACAAAATAGACTCAAACTTTAAACCGGTGAAAGAATCCTATATAATTCAAGTCCAAATATAGACATAAACTGAAATTTACAGACTGCGCCGCTCAAGTCAAGACGGGAATTGTGCTGTTTTATTTCTGAACACTAACTGGACTGCTTCAGGGAGAAGTGAAATGTCAAGTTCAATGACATGCCGGTGGCAATCCCATTTCTGTCTCTGTTCGTCGTGCATAAACCGGTTGGCCTGTTGTAGTTGGGCATGTTGTCGTGAGATATTTTGTGAGAGCAATCTTCTGCCCGAATAAGTTCCTTCTCCCATTGGTACAAATTTCCTATTTCAAGCTTGAGGTTTGTTTTTTTCTACCCCTACTTCGACCTATTTCCTGTTGCTGCAAGCTCTCTACAGCCAGGTCCTTTGTACTCTTTTGGCCTCTTGCTCCACTCGCTTCTTTCTTTAATGCCAACACTTTGACGGCCACCGTGTGCTGACTGTCTTTTGTTCTTTCTGTTTAGGTCAACTGAGAGGGTCACTTCAGTCTGCGAGAACGCTGGGATGTCACTTGTTAGGGTGATTGAAGTCCTGAGAAACAACGTGTATCCCTTCTGCGGAAGTACTAGGACATGAGATCCTGCTGGGGAAGTAATAGACGTTGATCCCTGCTGTGGCAGCCCAGTCCCAGAGACTGCATTCAGTAGCATCTGAAAATAGAAGATGACCACAGCTGTGGAACCACAGTTGACAAAATACACCCTTGTTCAACATGAACCACTCGTCACCATAAAGATTTTCGTTTTATCAAGGAAGTGTCACTGCGTGCTGACTTTCCATAATATACAACATCACAGCTAAGTGGCAGTCCAATGTAATAAGGCTGTACAAAAATCGATACAAAACAATGTGAAACTATACAATTTTCTCGGAAAGAATATAGCTCAGTTGAGAGTGCTTTATTTCCAATAATAGATCAAATTCATAAGATGTTGTCTGTGTTATGCAGTGTATCATTCAACAAAATGTAGAAATAAACTCTCGTTAAATCCATTTGCGTTTCACATCGATTCAATCGTAACATCATCATAGATCATGATCAACATCACCAGCATCATCATCCATTATTTCATCGTCACCATCACAAACACCATCATCGTTGTTGGTTTCATGTGTAACTAATAATGAACATACCATATTCCACAAATCCGACCTCCTCAAAGTCTGCTAGCCCATTGTGGATCATCCAGACTCTTTCCCTTCTGAAATTAAACAAAACACACATGCAGATCAACACATACGTACGTCCATCACTTGACAATTACCCAACCTAAGATTTCCAGCTTGACTCTACAAATAATATAAGTAAAGATCAGTTCGAGCTTAGTTTATCAAATTATATTGTGTATTCTTTCTGAAAATTTTTTATCTGTTCCATTTGTTTATTAAATTACATTCCAATAGCAATTTATTGTGTTGAGTTTGTTATTTTAGATCTATGTGAACTAAACAGCCGCTTTAATTATGAGATTATAATACAAAACAACACCCACTTAGATCTATGAATCATGTTGTGCAAAAGCTGCACCTACAAGATATATGAGGGAAACCATACCATGAGTGCTAAATCAATGAAAATCACATCCTATTTCTGAACAGGTTATTAAACCAAACAAACGTTTATGAATATTAACCACATAAAAAAAATGCCTTAAAACACGGAAGCCTGCACATTTAATTGGCTACTATTGCCCCGCCTCCCCAACTGACACTCTCTGATAGCGAGAGAGAGAGAGAGAGAGAGAGAGGTATGCTTACGTTTTAATGCCTTCAAGAAGACAAGTCTCGTCTCCCAGAATGTCCAACACGACAACGTGCCAACACGGGATCTCGGTATGAGGACCCACCAAAACCATTAGGTGGTTTATTTTTACTTTGCACCGGAGGCGAAATTCGCGCTCAACCGTAAATCGGACCACTCTTTATACTTTAGTGTTGGTCTGTGGGTCTTTTTCCTCTGGCGTTCACAGTGATGTGTAATTGTCATCCACAGTGCTTGCTTTTTCTTGACCGTGACAGCGGTTGTTTAGTTTACAAAACAACGCATTTCCCACGCTCCTTTGTAAAAGTTCCCATAAGCACGAATCTCCGTCTTCCGTAAAATTAATAGTTCTTTGCCTGTAAGCATCCAAGTTGCTGAAAAGCAATAATAACGCGTGATGTGAAACAAAACCGTGATCCCCGGTTTTGCCGTTCGCGGCTAACTATTTTTAGCTTGACGCAAGACGAAGGCTCCAAAACGTTGCACGTAACACCGCTAAACAACTAAGTATGCTGTCATGTACCACTAAGATACGCATTGCGGACTACTTTTGTTCGTTTGGCTCTCCGCGATTCGTAACATGAAGCGTAACAATTTCAGAATACGCATCCGACAAGACCTCGCCCCTGGCTGTACAGATGACCCGACAGGACGATTTCGCCGATGTTTTTTTTTCGAATTTTAAGTCGGCCAAGGACCTTGAAAAAGTTATTGGTCCAGACCATTAACCCACTACTAGCCCAAGACTGGAAGAAACGATTTTCTCCAGACCTGGGTCTTGGTCGTGCAGTCACAACACGGGAGAAAAAGTCTTAGAGATGTGCCTAATTTAATTCTTGGAAAAGTCTTCGCCCGTGTGCCATCTGCATTAGAGTTATGGCTACTGTGACTTCGTCATGGGAGCAAGATTACGTTCTTGTCGTCCTAAAGAGAACTAATGCCATGTTATAGCGCCAGCCCTTCCGCTCGACCCCACCCGTCCCCCCACCCCACCCCCCACCCCTCTGCCACCCATCACAGATAAAAGAGCACATAAATGGATGCAATTGAATTAAATAAGCATAACGGATCACCACCACACCACCACCTATAATACATAAATCAGAGGAGTAAAAAGTAACATACAGGCAACTGCAGGGGCAGGCGATTAATGTCCAGCGTCTGAAAAAAAATGTTTTCAATTGCTAATACCTATTTGCCATACACTACAACAAAGAAAAGTCTGCATATTTATTATTGTGGCAACAGAAAACAACAGTGTCAGGACTAACGGACAAAGATGGGAGATTAAACTACCAAGGCAGAGAAGAAAAAACAACAACAAAACAACCACCAAACAAAACAAACAGAGAGAGTTGACGACGATAAGTATTTTTTTTTCCCAAAAGGCATTGACGATGACAAAGGAGAGTGAGAGAAAAGAGGAAATGACAATCAACGGAATGTGTTCAATAGGGTGGGGCTTACAGTTTAACACTGAAATAACCCCCTTCCCACTACCCCTCCCCCCGGATTGCACAGAGCACACATGGCGGAGACGTGCGGACGTCCAAATCTTACCAGAGGCAGTGGGATTTGCCAGGGTGCTGTGGTCACACCTGTGGAGTGTTGATGTTAGAGGCCATTGTTCATGGGGCCTGCACTTCAGCACCTTCGTTCCACACGGGCCAGCAACAGACAGTGGCATCGCGCTCTCAACTGTGTCCTGGCATCCCCACAACAGAGGAGGGGAGGGCACACTATCACGAGAGACGGGTTCTATCCTTTTCATTCGCCGTTTCCGGCATGCTAGATCCCTCATCTGTTAGTATGCGACGTCCAGCAGTCCGCCCGCAGCGACCCCCACCGGTCCCCACAGCTTCTCCTGGACCTCAACCGGACTGGTCCACGTCCTGGCGACTCGAGGCTTCAAAGTATGGGGCAGGACGTAAGATATGGGGTGGGAGTTTGGAGCCTGTGCCACAAGGTCACAGGTCAGATGACGTATTTTGAACGTGAGAGATGGGAGAGGGGCCCGCAGTGTCCTGTTTCGGAGTCTTGAGGTTCGGGTAAGGGTTTGTTCAAGTTTAAGAATTGAGGGTGAAAAGGACGCAGAGGATGGGAAGACTATCCGTGTGCGTTTTATGATTTTGGCCGTGATTGGTGGCCGTGCGGATCGCCATTGCTCTCCACTCCTCACACCAGTGTATCGCTATCATGCCATGACATGCTGCATTATTGATACTTAACACTGCTCAGCTCCATCGTCCCACGAAAGTCCACTTTGGCTGTGATGAAGTAGCTTGTTGTAAAGTACCCCCGGTCTACAAATGAACAAGGCCGAGATCCATTTGTCTCTCGCAGTGCTGTTATGTTCAACACTGTGTTTTAATTCTGTACTGTAAGCACCACACTTCATATTTTTAAAAACACTTTTTGTATTCTGTACTGTAAAGCCACCACACTTCATATTTTTAACACTGTGTTGTATCTGTACTGTAAAGCCCACACTTCATATTTAACGCCGTACGCACGCACTTTCCGACATAACGCACCATACTATACTACGCTTATACAATAATACAGACAAGACGGTAATTGACCAGTTTTGTAAATGTACTGCATTCATGTACACACAACACAGCAAAACTTGCTCATGTTCATCCATATGGCTCTAAAAAGGGGAATCAGGCGTTCCTTTACCAACACAGGATGAAACCAAAAGCGTGCCCCATATGTAACCTCGTGTGTTGTCAGTCAACACATTTAATGAAGTCTCGGGGTTGGGGGGGGGGGGGGGGGGGACGGGAAGAGGCGGATGGGTTAAGGGAGGGGCAGAATTAAGGCGAGGGGAAAGGGGCGGGGGGGGGGGGGGGCGGTCCAGACTGAGACCGAGACCAGGCCCCGCCAAGGCCCTTTGTGTGTCCCCAGCAGCAATTGCCCTGTTCAGGCCCCCAGACACAGAGAGATGTCAATGTTGGAAGTGCAAATAGAGGCTCTCCTGGAAGAAGTCAGGCTGTCTGTTCACCTACGGCGTTGGAACGAGCCTACCATACATCTAATCGCACCCCCTCCAATTTGCTAACGAAAATTGAAAAAGCAATCTAACCGTGAGGAAAAGCAAGTGTCTTGCTTGTCTTTATCAGCCGACTCCAATTCATTCATTTTGCCATGAGTATGTATTACGATTTTTCACTGATAATACTTATCAGTCAAGTAATTCTGAATGACTAAACGCACAATGTCCTCCATGCTCGAAACTTAAAAGTCACACAGATCCCAGGTCAAAAGTAATGCTTTCAAACTGACAAAAATCCAGGTAAGAAAAAAAAAAGTTAAGACAAAATGTCAAACACACACCGATTAAAAACATAGAAAAACGCTCCAATGCCAAATGTTCTCCAGAACAATTTACACATTATAATGTTGGAAAATGATTCTGGATAACATATCGGCATTGGAGCGTTTTGAGCAATCTAGCGCCGACAGCAGTACAGGTCTTGAACCTTACACTCCTGAATAGACAGATACACTGGTATAAATCATTGACTTCATCATGTTATGCTTATAGCCAATCCGCGGCGGTCGCCATACAAATATTCAGCACCAACTGGGCTAAGATCGCAAGTTCAACATTGTTAAACAACTTCCAATGATATAAAAGTTTTCCGCGGTCAGCTATTGATATCTAGCCATCTAGGGGTGCACCTCGATAGCTCCCGACACCAATAGAACCCTAACCCTAACCCTATGCGGGATCTAACCGTATGCGGGAATCTATCGTGCGGGGATCTATCGGTTCGAGCGGAGATCTAACGTGCGGGGATCTATTCGCGGGATTACCCCCCCCCCCCCCCCCCCCCCCCCCCATCTAGGCGCCAAGTAAGGGACATGATTTAACGTCATCATCATATAGAGCCTAATAGTTTACTATGACTTTATGGAACATATACATGTCTTCTAATTAAAGTCACTTTTGATCTATGTTGGAATGAAACAGGACGGGAGAGAAATCCATGCATGAATGCCGAATGGGTTAAATCCTATTTAGCGGCGCAAAACATTTTTACGGTTATGTAGGGTTAGGTTTGTTGATACCAGGGGGGGGGGGGGGGGGGGGGTGAGGGTAGGGTTAGGGTTAGGGATGTTGAAACCGATAGGGTAAGGGTTAGGGTTTGTGATACAATACCGATACTTTTGATACTTTGGGTTTGCGTTTGGCACGCAAGTTTATCGCGCATCGGGCTCAAATGTTTTGTGCGCCGCTAAACAATAGGATTTAACCTGCGATTGATTGTCGAAAGTACAGTCCCTAAACTTCATGTTTGCCAAGATTAATTCAGCGCATTAGATCTACTGTAACAAAACAGGGTAAACAGTTGCCTGCTGTGTACATGTTATATGGGATTTCTTATGTTCCATCATACTTAAGTGCAATAATGGTCTTAGGTCTAACAGTAACACTAAAAGCACACTGTTACTGCACAGAACGGACTTCGCTTCAGTCCACCACTCTCTCATGAAGACTCTGGGTGGAATGACCGCTACTCACCAACGTCCGTAAACGACATCTATCCGCCCCTCAGTTGTACTCCCATTTTTGTTCTAAGAGAAACACCACAAAACAGACGAAAATATATCGACGAAAAGAAACACATGACAGACGACAAAATGACATCATGTTTGACGCATATCCCGGACCAGTGACATCATTTCAGAACGTGTGAGCTAATCTAATATATAAATGGCAAATTCTGTGTGTGTGTGTGTGTGTGTGTGTCTGTGTACGCTATAGACTCAAAAACGGCTCAAGCATAATGCTTGCTGCAAGCGCGTGGTCTCTCTCTCTCTCTCCTCTCTCTCTCTCTGTTTAATTTTGACCAGAATGACGATCCTTTGAAAATCTTTTAGCTCATCTGCCGAGCACAAAATATTCCATTTTAACTTGCGTTTGACGTTCACATATTTCATGAAAACAAATTATTCAGTAGACGAGTACTATACACAAGAGAATTCTACAGTTTCAGGTCAGCTTTTGAAAGAAGAGGAACACAACGAACAACAGATGTTATCTAGCGGGGGGCAGCTGTTGAATTACAATTAAAAACTGCCATACCTCAAAGACTGCGATCAAGAACGGTTGGTAGGCCTACCAGCTACCATTTTTAAAACGTACATACATAATTCAGGATCTAAGCGAGAGTTCAGTAGGACAGTTGGATATCTCGATTCTTAATCCTGACCGCTTGTGGATTGTGAAATTGGAGCATGGCACACAAAAAACCATCCCCAATGCTTCTTTTTGATGCATGCAATGGCTAACATTCTTTCACTGCTGCTCGGTTTCTTTCAGTTTGTAAGGGCTTGTTTAACACATTTTATCCCCTTTTCAAACACACACACACACACACACTCAACAACACTACACACTCACACACAACACACACACACAACACAACACCACACTCACCTCACACACACAACACACACACAACACACACACACACATTCACACACTCACACGCGCGCGCGCGCGCGCACACACACACTCACACAATCACACACGTGGAGTGTAGCATGAATACAACGAATCAAGCGGGATTCCTGTGTTTGGACTAAGACGAGCACAGGGGGAGGGGGGGGTGGTAGGGGGGGGAGGTGGGTGGGGGAGGGGGGGGGGGCGGGGGGGGGGGGTGGACTCTTTTAGTGAAAAGTCATAGGCAAGGAGAAGAAGTTATTTTGGCTGCGCTTTGAGCTTGACAATGAGTGGGCACGACGTATCTAGGATAAACCTGACTCTCAGCAGTGTCAGTTACTGAATCATCTGACCTCAGTGGAAATAGATGCCCCCCTCCACCTTTTTTCGTTCACACGGCCGTTGAAAGATGACATGGCATCTCTTTCCTACAAGGTAGGAGTTACGTTAGCTTTACAGCCAGCCGTCCAGCATATGGGCCACTCTGGGTGTCACCCACGTTGAAGTCAACTACCAGTCAATCTTTACTCATGGCACAGACGACTATTAGATATGCCATCTCTTCCACGAGGCCACGAAAGATGATTAGATATGCCATCTCTTCACGAAGGCCACGACAGGGACTGATTAGATATGCCATCTCTTTAACGAAGGCCTCGACAGACTTTTGATATGCCATCTCTTTCACCCGAAGGCAACGACAGGACTGATTAGATATGCCATCTCTTTCATGAAGGACTCGACAGTAAGGAGATTGCCCTATCTCTTTTCACGTAAGGCCCACGAGGGAGACTGATTAGATATGACATTCTTTCTCGAACGGCCACGTGAGACTGAGGTTTGCCATCTCTTTCCATGAAGGCCACGACGAGAGAGGAAGAACTGAGGTTGCTTCCTCTTTCATTGAATGGCCACGTGAGACTGGGTTGCCATCTCTTTCATGAAGGGCCACGTGGAGACTGAGATTGCCATCTATTTCTGAAGGCCCACGTGTCGACTGAGGGTGTTTGCAGCAGTTGCAGGCGTATCTGTGTGTTGCGAGACAAGTCGGGTCTGTCGGCTGAAATGCATCGCCACCGAGCCCCGTTTCCTGGTGACATCACGGATTGACCTGGGAAATGAGATACGGAAGGAGAAATGGAGAAGTGCTGGGACACGACCACTAGTGCCATTGTATGATGGGGATTTCTCTCCGCCTGCCGGCCTGGTCTGGTCTGTCAGTCTGCATTGTCTTGCCTGTCTCTCTTCTCTCTCTCCTCCTCTCTTCTCTCTCTCTCTCTCTCTCTCTCTTAAGTGATTCATTGTAGTTGTCTAACTATCATCCTAGCAGCTTGTTGTTTTTGTTTACTTACAAAAGGAAGTAATCTCTCTCTCTCTCGCTCTCTCTCTCTCTCTCTCTCTCCCCTCTCGCTCTCTCATCTCTCTCCTTTTCTCTCTCTGTCTCTCTCTCTCTCTCTCTCTCTCTTCTCTCTATCTCTCTCTTCTCTCTCTTCTCTCTCCTCCTCTCTCTCTCTTTACTCTTCGATAGGTGGATCGCTTATTCTATGTCTGGCGCTGGCGTCTTCTGATGATTTTCTTCTTTTGATTCAATTTTCTTTATTCTTGGTTGATGTTTTCAATCGCTTTGTTTCCCTTTAAAGTTATCTACGCATTTAATGGAAAATGGATTTATGAACAACTCATTAACGTTTAATGCATTATTTGTGATAATTGGGTTTGCATTTTTTACATTTTTGTAAGTTTTTTGTCGCTAGTTATGTTTCTTAGTCCTTAGCGGTGCATGGGCCCGGATCGGATCCGGACCCGGATGGGAAATAAAAAAGCATGTGTTTGCTTATATGTTACCTTCGGAAATATAGATTTATCATAAATCATCAAGGCATAAGCATCAGTCAGCTTGATCTTCATCTCTCTCTCTCGCTCTCTCTCTCGTCTCTCTCTCTTACTATCTCCTCTCCTCTCTCTCTCTATCTGTGTGGGCATGTGTGTGTGTGTGGTTTGTGTGAGTGGGTGTGTGTGTGTGTGTTGTGTGTGGGTTGTAGTGCGTGTGCGTGCGTGTGTGTGTGTTGTGTGTGTGTGTGTTGTGTGTGTGTTTGTGTGTGTGTGTGTGGTGTTGTGGTGTGGTGGGTATGTGTGTGTGTGTGTATGTGTGTGTGTGTGGTGTGGTTGGTTTGGGTGTTGTGTGTGTGGTCTTCAATTTAGTGTCCTTCCACTGAAAGTGATTCAGACAATAGTGAGTTTGTGGGTGAATGAGAGTACGCGGGTGTGTCTTTAATAAGATTAAGCAAATAAATTTGAATAGCGAGTTTGAGAATGTGAATGGTGAATAGTGGATGTGTCTGTTAATAAGGTTACAATAATTGAAAATAGTGAGTTTGTGAGTGGTATGAGGAATAAGTGGATGGGTATGTTCTGTAACATGGTTTCAAAATAAATGGTAATAAAACATTGTATCGCCTTTTGGTCCTAGTATTGTCATGTACCCCACCTTGATCTAATTATTTAAATGTATAGATAAAACTAGACAATGGTCAATTGAAAAATTTTTAATTTTTCCAAATCAATAAAATTAACAATTTTACAAATAAAATTACTCAGTGAAACTATGCAATTAAACCTTTTCATAAGATTGAAGAACAGAATAATTTGTTTATGTATGATAGATAATTAGGACAAAGGAAGTCTCGATCCCCAATTTTTTTCCCCATGTGATGAAACCGTCAATAACCAATTTCTATAATGTCTTTTTGTTTTTGAACAACGTGTCAATATATGATTGATCTTAAGGTTCTCAGCAAATACATCTGGAATTGTTACAGTATTTTGTTTTGATTGAGTTTTTAAACGAAGGCTATGATAAGGACTCTCAATCTTTCTCTAGATGAGCAAAATAAAAATGCTTGGGTGGTCTGGTTTTGTTGTTTGTCTCTGCCATGTTGATTAAAAACAATTACGACCTATACGTAAAATCTGTATTTAACAATAAGATTTTAGGCATTTTCGTGAGATTTGTGTTAATAATTGAATAGCATTCTGTTAAATCTAATGGAAACATTTACGGAAACAGCATCTTTATATTTTGGGCTGCTTGTTTTTGGAGCTCGATCTACTCTTTCGTTTCCATATATGCCGCAGTGAGAGAAGGCACCCAGCAAAAGTCACGTAAATACTGTGATTGAAAGAAAGTGTATTAAATGATTTATTTCAATTATTCAGATCTTGGCGTATGCGTGAATTAGGAGTCTTTATCGAAAAGATGCTGCTTTCGAATCAGCACATATTAAAAGTAGACTGTGGTTTATGTAGGAAAGTTAGTATGTAATCCCAAGGCTCAATTATAGAAATAGTTCTGCACTGTATATAGATAAGTTGTTACCAAGATTAAATATAACTTTTGAATTTGTAATCTAGGGATTACGAATAAGCTCTCCTGATTTGAATTATCAAGCACGAAACCATCCGTATTATATATTTTTAAATGATTTTTGTAATTATTTTCTAATGAGAGCATACGTGAGTTTTTAAAACATTATGAGTGGAGTCATTTTTTGATAAATATGTGTTATTCTATATCAAAGATTGCTGTCGATTGTTCCCCATTTTTGCATTGGAGATAAGAAAACGTTTGGATTTTTAGCAATGTTATTTTGATCTATATTCGTTTTTTCTGAAAGATCGCCAGAATAAGAACAGATAGATTTTGTCGAGAGTATGTTTTGAGACGCTTTCCAAAGGTCCTTTTCTGGAATCTAAGCATACCTCTTGAGAACAAAATTTTTTTGTGAGAACTTTTCAAAACAACTTTGAAGCAGAAGCTTTTCGGAAGTCGGTGAGTGGTAAAAACACCTACCTCATTGTATGTCCCTAAAATTTGATGTATGTGTGGGGACTCCAAGGGCTAATTTCTAACATAAGCTTTTACAATCAGCACTTTGAAGTTTATTTAAATGTTCTTGAGGTGCATTAAGAAAAACTTTCCCTTGAGATGCAAAGTCTTGAACGAACTAAGCATTTTGCTAAGACGGTTAATGGTTTAGAATACTTGAGACTCGGATTGTTTATTTTAATTTTAAGGAAGTTTATACTTTTCCTTGCTGTGTTTAGAATGTAATCAATGTGTGATTCCACGTAAGTTTGCTACTTAATATGACATCCTAGAAATTTAACGTTTTTAACATAGTTTAACATAGTTTAAAATTATACCATCCAATGTAAATTTTGGTAGCTTTTCTGGATCCTAACCAGAGTTGAAAGAGCATCATGTGAGTTTTTTTTTTCTGTTGAAAGGGGAAAGCCCCATTTTCATGTAAGAATTTGTGTTATGGCGTTCAGCCTGGACACGAAGCTGGGAAAAAAGTGCTTCTAGACGTTTTATAATCGTGTCAGCAGAAAACATGATCAAAAAGTGTGTGTGTTGTTTGTGTGTGTGTGTGTGTGTGTGTGTGTGTGATTGTGGTGTGGTTGTGGGTGTGTGTGGTGTGGTTGTGTGTGTGTGGTGTGTGTTGTGGGTGTGCGGTGTGTGTGTGGTGTGTGTGTGTTGTGTGTGTGTGTGTGTGTGTGGTGGGTGTGTGTGTGGGGGGGGGGGGGGGGGGGGGGGGGTGCGGTCTAGTGTGGTGCGGTGGTGCGGTGCGTGTGTGTGTGTGTGTGTGTGTGTGCGTGTGTGTGTGTGTGTGTGTGTGTGTGTGTGTGTGTTTGTGTAGGTGGTGTGGTGTGTGTGTGGTGTGTGTGTGTGTGTGTGGTGTGTGGTGTATGGTGTGGTGTGTGTGTTGTGTGTGTGTGTGTGTGTGTGGTGTGGGTGGTGTGTGTGTAGTGTGCGGTTGTGTGCGGGTGTGTGTATGTGTGTGTGTGTGTGTGTGTGTGTGTGTGTGTGTGTGTGTGTGTATGTGGTGTGTGTGTGTGTGTGTGTGTGTGTGTGTGTGAGATGTGTGAGTGTGTGGTCGCGCACGCGCGCGCGCGTGTCACTGTATAATATATTCTCCGATGACAAATACTATGAAGGTAAGTCCTGAATCCATAAGTCCAGAATGTAACAAAAGGAGGAAAAGAAACAAAGAAAAAAAAAACGCAATGGATTAAAAAGCATTAGGCCTCGGGCAGTTTACATCTTTTTTTTTTACTCATTAATTTTTACGTTTGACTGCTTACATTGAAGGGACAAATGTAATGGAGAGAAACCGACGGATAACAACGGGGATCTGTCACGTCACTTGGCTCATACGCCACATATCATGACGAACTTCACGTACTCTCTTCCTGAACGTTCATCAGGTCATCGTCACTAATCCCATCCTCTCCCTCCCGCCCCCCTCCCCCTCATATCGCCTACCCCCACCTATCTCCAAAAGGAGGGGGAGAAGAGAGTGGAGACGAAAGGTAACACAGGAGGGAAGAAAGCGAAATGCACACATATTACGTACCATCTGCTTGGACTCGGTGGAATGTTCATGCACACGCTAGGACACCTTCAGGGACTGCGAACGGCTGGAGAACCTGAGAGTCCGGCACTGACAGACATCAAGCTATCATCTCCGTAGCTTTCTGAAAGGGCTGTTGAGCTGCCCTGCTGCGTCACAGAGTGACCTCACCCTCTCGCCTTGACCCCGAACTGTTGACGTCATGCTGGTGTTGACTGGTCCGTCTGCCTGAAAGCGGCAAAGTCCTGGCCATCACTCACGTTGACGCAAGCAGTGTGGTTTTTGTTTTTTTCCCGTCCTGGCAAATTGGCTTTTTCCAGTCATAAGCTGTAATTAAGAATCACAGCATTTACGTCGTGATGAGTTGGGACCTTCTTTGCACAAAGTAAATCAGTGACTAAAGAATGTTCGGGGATTGTCTCAACGTGCTATAAAAACAGAATCACGGTGACAACAATTCGACGGTCCAAAAGCTTTGTTGTTCGAGTCGCTCATACCACTCTAGCGATTTACTTAATCTACAGTGACCTTTAACTGCTCCTCATACACAAATCATGGAACAAGCATTGTCAATAATGTGATATAATTTATGAACAATAAGATTTGTGACCGCGCCCACTTTAAACCCCTTAGCAGCGCGCTGCTGGTTTTTGCTCCAGTTTAGTAGTGTGACCGTTTTACAGGACACAGCCCCGAGATATCGCGCAAAGAGAAGGCAATAATCATTAACTCAATGACCACAGAGACGCATATGAACCATTACGTTCCCTGCAACCATGCAGACTCAAAGGCAACGAACGGTCATGACCATTGTGCATGATGAGCAGCATTCTTTCGTTCTATTTATTCTCTTTCACACCCCTTCCCCTCAATCCCCCCCCCCCTCCCCCCTACCATTCTGCTTTTCCCCACAACCGCCGAAAACACCCACTACACGGGCGGAGAGAGGCCTATAAAAAAGCGGAGACAAGGTGGGCGAGGGGTGTGGGGTGTTGGGCGAGAGGGGATTGGCCACAGAGGGTGTATTTATTACAGGGTTTGGGCCTCACCTGTATCAGGGTTATTTACGTCTCCTGCTACATTGTAGCACGGCGCCATGGCCCTCATTCAGGGACTTGGGCATCGGCCTCAGACGAGAGGTTTTGGTACGGGGGGCGGGGGGGGTGGGGGGGGGGGGAAAGTAGAGTAGGACCGACCACACACTCTTTTATAGGTGGAGGAGAGGTGGAGTAGAAGAGGCGCGGCGTTGCTGTTTGTGTTGGTTATTATTAGACACAGGCAAGTGCAGGATGGCTCAGGGGAGATGAGGGGGTGGGGGGGGGGGGGGAACAGGCTACTCATACATACACAGTGCAGAGGGATGACATCGTCTTGGTGATGGGCCTTTACTGCGCTGCAACAGTTCCGGAAATATCTTGAACGTGGCTGGTTCCTTTTTTGTATAAAACTTAGAGAAATAGCGTGTTGACTCTCTCGCCCCCCCCCCCCCACTCCCGCCCCCATGGTTCTTTTGTTCATTTAATAAATTCATTGGCGTGTTGTGTGTGTGTGGGTGTGTGTGTGTGTGTGTGTGTGTGTGTGGTGTGTGTGTTGGTTTTAGTGATGTGTGTTGTTGTTGTTGCTTGTTGTGTTATATGTTTGTATTTCTTGGCATTAATGGAGCTGTTTGATTGCAACAGGAGTCCTGAAGAAACCTTTTACCAAGCGAAAGGCGAAAGCTGGGCAAATAAAATGTTAATTCTATGGGCGGTTTAAGGAATTATTGTTCATCACCATAGATAGATAGATGTATGAATAGAAAGATGCATTAGTAGACAGACAGACAGATAGATAATTAGGACAGGTTTAGTTAGACAGACAGGACAGACAGATAGATAAAATAGGAACAGACAGGACAGACAGGCAGACAGACAGACAAGGCAGACAGACAGGCACAGACGACAGACAGACAGGCAGGTCAGACAGAAAGACAGATAGATAGATAGATAGATAGATGAACAGATATGAATAACTGCGGATGTATGAGCGCGTGCAATTAGGAGCACTGTTTCGGGCAAATAATTTTCATTTAAAAAAAAAGGAAAACCAGACAGCGTGCAAGTACTGAAGCAAGAAGCACTTGAAGCAGAACATATAGGTCAAGGTCACAGCATTTTCCACACCAGTTCTCACACACAGAAAAGAGACTTGGAGAGAAATCAGAGAAGTGGGCGTACTTCTGAAGGAAAGGGTTGGGCCCCCCCCCCCCCCCCCCCCCCCCCCCCCCCCCCCGGCTGTCAGAAACTTACATTATTCTCAAAACCCCACAGGCGGTCAGCCCGCTATATTGCGCGGGCGCCCGCTATTGCGCGACAGTGTAGGGTTAGGGTTAGGGTTAGCGGGCGCGCACAATAGCGGGCCCGCCATTGAACATCACACACACACACCACACACACACACACACATACACACACCACACACACACACACACACACACACTCAGGCGGAAAAGTTCGCATCATTCGTGTGCATGCGCTGTGGGCGGTGATTGGTACTATAGTCAAGAGAAGGTACGTTGTTTGGGTGCTACATGTTGAGCCGGGCGGGCCGCTATTGCGCGCCGTTTTCCGTCCGTCAGTCGAGCTCGACATGATTTTGTTTCTTTTCATCTTCTTCTTTCTTTTCTTTATTTCTCCCACTCACTTGATCGTTTGCCAACCCCATGATCTGGACACTTGTCTTGCGGAATGTGAACTATAAACCGTTTCTGCGTCGAGTGCTTTTCGGGGGACATTAAAAGGAACCCAGGACAAGAGTGAGAGAGTGAGAGAGAGAGAGAGAGAGAACAAAATAATTATGCAAACATAGACACTTCCCAAAACCAAAAGAAAGAATGAAAGGGGAGTTATGAAAAAGAAAGAAAGAATAGAAAGTAAGAAAGGGGGGTGGGGGGGGGGGGGGAGTTGGGAAAGTAAAAATACGAAGAAAAAGGAGGGGTGACTTTCTGGAGGAGAAGATGGGTGCAAGATGTCAGGGATATGCGACGTTGAGGAAGGCAGTGGAAGGGGTTGGGGGGGGGGGGGGGGGGGGGAGATAATGTGGTTCGGTAGTAGAGAGGAGAAAGGGGAAAGGATGTGGGGAATAGAGTGAAAGGACGAAGTGGGCTGGTTAGGTAACGCTGGTTGCATGACGAAGGGACGGACAGTGGGCTGGATAGTAACGCTGGTGCATGACGATGGACGGAAGTGGGCTGGGGGATAAGTAACGTGGTGCATGACGAGGACGGAAGTGGGCTGGATAGTAACGTGGGCTGGTGCATGGCGGATGGGACGGAAGTAGGGGTGGATAGTAAGCTGGTGCAGTGATCGAAGCACTTATCTCTGCTGAGCAGTTCGACACGAAATTTTTGTTTTCTCAGAAACGTTGTGAACAGTTGGCTGTAAGAAAAGCCTCACTTCCCTGACAGGGGACATGTTGTATACAGTTAATGCACGACATTTCATGTACGTTTGGCATAGGCCTAGCTCTTATCAAATGTACTTTGAAATACCGCGCTCATGTAGTTATTATTTGACACGGTTTTCAACACAAACAAATCGCATAGTTTTCCAAAAAGCGGAACAGAAACTGGATTTCACACAACGTTAATTGATCGGGTTTTTTGTGTGTTTTTTTTAGGAAAGTACACAATACGATGCAACAGATCACAATTGGTACAATGCTATGCGATTCAACGCAATTCAATTCAATTCTTCTTCTTCTTCTTTGTTATCTGCCCGCCTTCATCGATTTGGGAAGATTCTGGCATCAACAAGGGGGTTCCGGTTTGCTGTGGGAGTTTGGGTCAGTTTATGCAGCCAGTGCTCACTACCTAACTGCATGGACAGTGGGCAGGGGAAGTGGGGGCCACCACACTCACTATTTCAGGCCTCTAACCATACTTTGGTAGGCCCTACTTTGGAGTGGGTGGGAAGGGATTGTACTTAGGCATGGGGTGGGGAGGGATAGGGGCGGGGAGATGGGGGCGGGGAGGGGCGGGTGGTGAATGGGGAGTGGGGGGGGGGGGGGGCAAATCAGAGGTAGGACTGAAAATCCACCCCCGAGGCTGATTGAATTGCCTCAGGTGGGAGCCTATTAAACTCCCTGGTGGTGCGGGGGAAGGAAGGAGTGTGTTATATAGTTCCTGCTGTTGGACTCCCAAGGCATACTGGTGCTCATGAAGTGTCGAGTGGCGTATCCAGTTTTAGGGAGTCTTGCAATGTCATGCAATGCCGGATTGTTGCGAGGCACGTAAAACTCACAATGCATGCCATTCAAATTCTCGTGCATCATGTATCCTTAGTGTGTGGCTTAATATGAGAATATTCAAAACAAAGTCGGCCGGCGTCAAATGGCTGTATGCGAATTGGGCCTGCAGTGAATTACACGTGATCTTTGGTACGAACTCTCTGAGCGTGAACCTTTCTCATTCATCCATCCGCATTCATGATTTTACCTCAGTTCCGATCGACGAGCGCCACTTAATTCAGCACTCGCCAGAGCTGCGTGTTGACAAGACAGGTGTTTCCTCTCACCTCACCTGCTGGCTAGGGCCACTGGCCTCGCGTGTGTCGCTGAAGCTTACACACACACATTTATGCACACGCACAGCACCGCACACCCACACACACACACTCACGCACACACAACTCAAAGACAGAGAGAGAGAGAGTCAGACAGACAGACAAAACAGACAGACAGACAGAGACAGCGACACAGAATAGAGACAGAGAGGAAGTGATGTGTTCGAACAGTCATTTAGTGTGTAATCAGCATTAAAACAAAACCCCCACCCCCCAAAACCCCAGAGATTCACTAGGAGGAGGGATATGGTGATGGGGTGTGGTTGGAAGGGATGCAGGGCGGGGGGGGGGGGGGGCGGCAGTGAGGAGGGGATGTGGGGCTGCAACGAGAGAGATTTCACCTGGTCATTCAGATGGGAGTATACCACCTGACGAAGTCTACTAGGTTGGTGGTTGAGAGACGAGAGAGTGATGAGAGATGAGACATGGCGAGAGAGAGAGAGAGAGAGAGAGAGAGAGAGAGAGAGGGGAGACAGACAGACAAATAACAGACAGACAGAGAGGAGAGGAGAAAGAGACAGAGACAGAGACAGAGACAGGACAGAAAAGAGACAGAGAGAGTGACACAGACAAGACAAAACAGAGAGAGAGAGAGAGAGAGGGAGAGAGGGAGAGAGAGACGAGAGAGAGAGAGAGGCAGCAGACAGACAACAGACAGGTAGAGAGGAGAAGAGAGACGAGAGAGAGAGAGGACAGAGCAGAAGGGAAAGATAGAGAGAGAGAGACGACGAAGAAGACAGACAGAGAGAGAGATGAGAGAGAGAGGCAGACAGACAGGACAATCAGACAGAGAGAGATAGAGAGAGAGAGAGAGATGAGAGAGAGGAGAGAGAGAGAACGAGTCGAGTGTGAGAGGAGAGACAGAGATCAGACAGAAGAGAGAGAGAGACAGACAGTCAGAAGAGAGAGAGAGGAGAGAGAGAGAGGAGAGAGATGAGAGGAGAGAGGAGAGGAGAGAGATGAGAGAGAGAGAGAGGAGAGGTGGGGAGGCGGGGGAAAGTGAGGAATATCCATCTCAGTGAATGCCAAAAAAAAAAATCCCATACTCCAAAGGCTCCCTCTCCTTCTGTCTGTCTGTCTGTCTCTCTTCAGGATGAGGGAGGGGATATAATGAGGAGAGATGTAAGGGATGTGGTAGAAGGGATTGCAGCTAGAGCAACATAAGATTATACGGGTTAAGGCCTTCGCTTGCTGCTAAGGGGCCAGCACAACGTGTGTTATCATGGACTCGATCACACGCATACCTCCTCTGATGTGTGTGTGTGTGTGTGTGTGTGTGTGTGTGTGTGTGTGTGTGTGTGTTGTGTGTGTGTGTGTGTCGTGTGTGTGTGTGTGTGTGCCTATGTGTGCCTGTGTGTGTGTATGCATATAGGCTGTGTTACGTGTGTGTGTGTGTGCATTGCTTATGTGTTGTGTGGTGTTTGTGTGTGAGTGTGTGTGGTGTGGGTGTGTGTGTGTGTGTGTGTGTGTGTGGGCATATGTGTGCGTATGTATGCATATGTGTGTGTATGTGCGTGCGTGCGTGCCGTGCGTGCGCGCGCGTGTGTGTGTGTGATGTGTGTTGTGTGTGTGTGTGTGTGTGTGTGTGTGTGTGTGTGTTGTGTTTGCATATGTGTGTGTATGTATGCATATGTGTGGTATGTGCGTGCGTGCGTGCGTGTCGTGCGTGTGTTGTGTGTGTGTGTGTTGTGTGTGTGTGTGTGTGTGTGTGTGTGTGGGTGTGGTGTGTGTGTGGGTGTGTGTGTGTGTGTGGGGGGGGGGTGTGTGAGGGCAGTCAGGAAGATCTAATGACGTGGATGGTCAAGCAGTCCCACAACCTTGCCAACCAGATCATAACTGCCGCACAAAACGTCACTGGGCTGCAGGTGTGAGCAATTGGCCAGCCCCGACCCTCCCCTCCCCCCCCCCCCCCCACCCCCCCCCCCCCCCCCCCCCCCCCCCCCCCCCCCCCCCCCCCCCCCCCCCCCCCCCCCCCCCCCCCCCCCCCCCCCCCCCCCCCCACACAACACCTTACCTTTACATACCTTGGACTGATCCCAGAGTGAAGAGAGAGTGAGAGAGAAGTTGGAGAGACAGAGCGAGATGAGAGATGTGAGAGAGAGAGTTATGTGTGTGTGTGTGTGTGTGTGTGTGTGTGTGTGTGTGTGTGTGTGTGGTGTTGTGTGTGTGTGTGTGTGTGTGTGTGATGACGTGTGTACATCTGCGGGGGCGCTGCGTGTTTTTTTCTCATGACCAAACTTCGAGTCTGCATTTTTCTTTCTGGGTGCTTCCCCCCCCCCCCCCCCCCCACCCACTCCCACCACCCCACTCCCCTCTTTGAATTTATGAAACAAAACTTGAAAACATACAAATCACTCTTTTCAATGTGGTTAAAAAAGATCTTCTTTTTCATGTTCTATCAAATTATGTACAAGAGATTCCGTTCTTCCTTCTTTACTCTTCCATGCCATCCATTAGCTGTTTACTGTGGACGATTTGCTTTCACTCAGTAACTTACAGCCAGCAGACCCACGCAAGCGCCCTACCCCTCAGGGCTGTCACCACGATTTGGGAAACTAATTTGGTGGGGTACCAGCTGATATGTTGTTGTCTCCAGGATGTAATTTGCTTCTGATGCAGCCTCTCATAACAAAGCGAAATAAACTGTTAAAACACCGACGGAACTACTTTAGATGTGCATTCTTCTACTTCTAACTACAACCAGTCCCGCCATCTGTAGACATGTATACCATACACTCACAGGCTCGCACGCACGCACGCAAGCACACACGCACGCACGCACGCTCGAACACACGCAGTGCGCGCACGCACACAGACACACCACACACTACTCTCACACACACACACGCACGCACACAAACACAGGACACACACACCCCACACACAACACACACACACACACACACACACTCACACACTCATACACACACACACGCACAATACACACACTCGCTCACTCACTCACTCACTTTTGGGATCAGTCAGTGAAGTATAAGGAAGTGAATGTAAAGGGGGAGGTGTGTGTGTGTGTGTGGTGGCGTGACGTGGGAGGGGGGGGTGGGGGGGGAAGTAGGCGCTGGACAATGGCCTCAACACCTGCAGCCCCAGTGACGTTTTGTGCGGGCATTTATTGATCTGGTGGCAAGGTTGTGTGGGACAGATGGCACTATCCACGTGCATTAGATCTCCACTGATGCCACACATACAGACACCGCACACACGCACACACACCACACACACACACACACCACCACACACACACACACCACACACACCACACAGAGCTGTAATTAGTTCTTTATATGAGGATCTTCAGCAAATCTAACGCAGTGCTATCATTTTTTTCATGAGATGAAAGTGTTATCTATAAAGCGAAGGTTCCCAGAAAGTTTTGCGCAGTATCAGAGATCCTGTCATTAGTATGCCGACGACGGGTCATTTCATTTACTTGGTCTTCCGGCACCGTAAGTCACGAATGGCACACGGTTTATAGTCCTAGTCATAGAATGCTGCCTGCACATAAATGTAATGACCTCTGGACCTAGACATGCATGGTGCACGTTGAGAAACGGTCACAGGCAATGGTATGGTGCCTGCACACAATGTAATTGACCTCTGACTCGATCCTTCCACAGGCATGTACAATTTCATTCATCATGGAGAGTCGTGTGCTTTGAATGAACTTTTTTCCCCCTTTCTTTTTTTCATCCCCCTTCTTGTGGACGAATACGAATAATAAGGGGTCTGTTTTGCGTCTCTCTCTCTCTCTCACTATCTCTCTTCTCTCTCGCGCGCGCGCGTTTTTATCTAAACGCTATATGTATTGAAAAAATAACGCGGACGATGTATCTCCCCCCCCCCCCCCCCCCCCTCTTCCCCCACACTCCCGCGAAAAAATATGCAGGAACTGACACTTTTAAGTGGTCCCTTTTTATTTACCGAGGCTGAAGGCTCGCGGCGCGCGCGCGACACACACACACAAACAACACAAACACTCACACACACACAACACACACAACACACTCACACACACACACACACCACACACACACACACTCACACACACACACCACACACACAACTCACACACACACACATTCTCTCTCTCTGTCTATTTCTCTCATCGTCTCTCTCTCTCTCTCTCTCTCTCTCTCTCTCTCTCTCTCACAGAGAGAGAGAGAGTGAGAGGAGAGAGGTGTGTGTGTGTGGTGCCTGTGTGTGTGTTGTGTGTGTGTGTGTGTGTGTGTGTGTGTCGCTGTGTGTGTGTGTAGTGTGTGTTACTCTAAAATCATGCCTCTTACTTGCTTAATTGATGCGATGCCAAATTCATGAATGTTGTCATTTCCACGGTGCGAAGTCATCGCCGAACCTATGGAACGTGTAGAAGTTAGCCTGCACACACACACACACAACCACACACACACACTCTCTGTCTCTGTCTATCTGTTTGTTACTCCTCTGTCATATCATTCAGCTGGTTGTGCGATATAAACCGACTTTGATTAAGAGAGGCGCACAACTGGAACAAGATTTCATTACTAAACCATCGGCCCTTCTGTCTGTCTGTTGTCTGTCTTATCTCTCCTTCTCTCTCTCTCTCTCTCTCTCTCTCTTCTCTCTCTCTCTCCTCTCTCTCTCTCTTCTCTCTCTATCTCGCTCTCTCTTACCTTTACAGTGAACAGTTACTTTCAGCGATTGTTAAATGGATGGGTACGGACGTAGACCATGTTATAAATTGATCATCCGAGGTTTAAAATATTTATACCCTTTCCCTTTCCCTGTCTCTATCATGATAATACTCAAATAATGACGCACGACTGCATTTCGCATTACAACGACGACGGCCACACGCGGAGTCTCTTCGATGGATAAATTGGTTCTGGTTTACGCTTTGATTTCATACGTCCACGGCGAATGTTGGTGGCAATGTTCTTTATTGATCTATCATTTTGACTATTGTTTAATCTGATTATCTGTATGACAATGTATGTTTCGTGTTGTATTTCCTTTAATAAAGGAAAGAAAGAAAATGCTCTTTGTGATTCCCGCCGATCGGATTTCGCTATCGGTGCTGGTTTTGTATATAGTGCAAAACAATGTGATTGAAGGGAACACAACAGATTACAATGCAGCGCAATACAACACCACCATATATATTATCATACTGGCAGCACCTGGACCACTACTTGAGGGCTGGAAGATAGGTGGAGAGAAAATCTGTCTCCTGTGAGAATGGAACCACCTGTTGCGGCACAAAGTGTCGCAGCTGCACAAAGTGTGGCATGGGACACTTTGTGCAAGAGTGCGACACTTTGTGCTGAGAAGACTTGCATAAAGTGTCGCACTTTGGAACATGCGACAGTTTGCACCGGGAAAGCCCCTTATTGTGCTAGGGTCATAATGTGCACGACCCACAAATTTTGTCACCCATGAGATACATGTGGCTGCAATTAAAAAATTGTCCCAATTACAAGTAACATACATCCCCCTTTTTCCCCCACACACGCTCTGTCCTTATGCTACGAATGTGTTAATTGCAGTACCTGTTGTTTCATTAACCCATACTCACACTCGTATACACAAAAAGTTAAGGACCGATCAGAAAATCAGTATAGCTTTCTTCACGGGGGTAGGGGTAGGGAGGTGGGGGGGGGGGCATGGTCAAACAGTGATGAATTTCATTGAACCAGCAGCTTACGTAGCCAGGTGGATTAGCACAGGTCATAGCCAGACAATTATTCTTGCACGTGCGTAAGCATTTTGCAACAGACTGACAGAGTTATTTCCTATCAATCATAGATTTCGAATGAACGAATGAATGAATGAATGAACCTCTGTCTCTGTCCTGTCTCTGCCTCTCGATCTGTCTGTTCTGTCTGTCTGTCTGTACTTCACTGTATCTCACTTCACCTACCATCACTCACTTGCTCACTCAATACATGTACAGAATAACGCCATTGCGACACTTGGTGCTGGTAAGGCTGATCAAACTGTCGCAAGTCAAATTTTGTGCTGTGCGACGCTTTGTGCTGGTAAGGCTGATCAAACTGTCGCAAGTCAAATTTTGTGCTGTGCGACGCTTTGTGCTGGTAAGGCTGATCAAACTGTCGCAAGTCAAATTTTGTGCTGTGCGACGCTTTGTGCTGGTAAGGCTGATCAAACTGTCGCAAGTCAAATTTTGTGCTGTGCGACGCTTTGTGCTGGTAAGGCTGATCAAACTGTCGCAAGTCAAATTTTGTGCTGTGCGACGCTTTGTGCTGGTAAGGCTGATCAAACTGTCGCAAGTCAAATTTTGTGCTGTGCGACGCTTTGTGCTGGTAAGGCTGATCAAACTGTCGCAAGTCAAATTTTGTGCTGTGCGACGCTTTGTGCTGGGGAGGCTGATCAAACTGTCGCAAGTCAAATGTTGTGCTGTGCAACACTTTGTGCTGGTAAGGCTGATCAAACTGTCGCAAGTCAAATGTTGTGCTGTGCGACGCTTTGTGCTGGTAAGGCTGATCAAACTGTCGCAAGTCAAATTTTGTGCTGTGCGACACTTTGTGCTGGGGAGGCTGATCAAACTGTCGCAAGTCAAATGTTGTGCTGTGCGACACTTTGTGCTGGTAAGGCTGATCAAACTGTCGCAAGTCAAATTTTGTGCTGTGCGACGCTTTGTGCTGGTAAGGCTGATCAAACTGTCGCAAGTCAAATTTTGTGCTGTGCGACACTTTGTGCTGGTAAGGCTGATCAAACTGTCGCAAGTCAAATTTTGTGCTGTGCGACACTTTGTGCTGGTAAGGCTGATCAAACTGTCGCAAGTCAAATTTTGTGCTGTGCGACGCTTTGTGCTGGTAAGGCTGATCAAACTGTCGCAAGTCAAATTTTGTGCTGTGCGACACTTTGTGCTGGGGAGGGGAGTGAAATAGAACACAAAGTGTCGCATTGCGACGCTTGGTGCAGTTGCGACACTTTGTGCCGCAACAACCACACCGTGAGGGATTTGTAGACCACCGTCCCCCGAATCGCTCACAGTGGTCATGGAGCTTGTTGGGGAGCACTGACGGTTCAGGTCCAAACTTGCACTCCCCTCAGAGTCAAGTGCGATGAGGTTCGATTGATGATATGCTTCGTCGTGTAGAACACTTTGAGAATTTGAAGGAAAGGAGCGATGTTGACATGGATGAGGTTGGTCTGGATTTATTCCCCGGGAGAAAGGGCAGGATGGGTTGGGATGGTTCCTTTAAATGAGAGTTTGCACGTGGTTTACTTCCCTTTGCGCGAATTAAACCATTTTCAGAACACACTGAGCGATCCTTGTGTCGCCGTGAACCCAAGTTCGGGGAGTTGGCGAACCTCACCCATCCAGGATCATGAACCAAAAGATCGGGCAATTGAGAACTACACGAACTACATTCCCCATCTCAAAGTTCTTTCCATTTATAACGGTCGTGATGGTGGGCGTAAAGGGAAGTAACCGCATGAAAGCTCTCGTGTTACAGAAATCAATTTGTGAACTGGTGACACACTCTCCTGTGACGGAAATTAGTTTATGGTTGCTAGACATAAATTTGCATCTTCCATTCGTACGTAAACAGTTTTATTCGGCAGGGTCCAAGTCTTAAAGTCACAATGCTATGGGAATACATGAGAAATTTGTCCAAAGAGACAACTGACATCGATTTCCGCAGGATGTTCCAGAGAATTCCAAGCCCAGTAGACTGATAATCTGTCTGAGCCAAGCACCATTGTGTATTGTTGTTGTTGTTGTTGTTGTTGTTGTTGTTGTTGTTGTCGTCGTACCTGGCTAAAAGACTCCAGGGATCATCCGAACAGCTGAAGTACTAGAACACTATGGTACAAATGCATCAGCTAGGGATGAGAACATTACGTGTGTGACCGTTTTTGATTACCCTGCCACATGGGCAGCCCACACTCTGACTTTGAGGGATTTTGGAGACTGATAATGTTATGCTAGGAGCTTGTCACAACTGAAGACAATCCCCGCATAACTATGCAGAGCATAACAACATTTTGATGTAGCCTTGGTGTTCTAGCCTATGTCAATTGGTCGGACACAGCCTTAAGCCAAGGCGACCATTGTGTAGTAAATACAGCAGTATGTGTTCCTTCCGTCGCAGAAATATTGCTCAAACTAAAACGACAACAACAACAAGAACAACCAATCCGTTTGTTGTTGGGTATTCTCAGAGAAGTAGACAGTGGGTCGTGGGTTTCAGTTCAGAAAGAAGCTAGGACTTGTCATCAGCTCGCAGTCCAGGTACACGAACCAGTGGTTCGTTCGATGAAAAACGGGCTGTAACCACTGGGCCACTTCTGTGGCTTTGAGAAACAAGGAAGGACTTGCATTTGTTTGTTTGTTTGTGTCTCACTGACGGGCTCCTTGTGTTATACGACGAAAGCAAACATGGATATCTAGACCGGTTATCTCTTGAAACACCGTTGTGTACGAGCACAGACGCATGGAGAGACGTCAGCCAATGTCATCGACTGAGTTGACTGGAGCTCGCTGCCTCCCTCTTTCCAACATCTGCCCGCCTTGCCTGCTTTCAAAACACAGCTAAAACAACTGTATTTTCATTCCATCGAGCATTCTGAACTACAATGTTTTTCACGTGTGAACACAACGAGTTGTGCTGTATGTGTGTTGTCCCTAGTGGCGGAATAAATGGAAGGTCTAGCCTACATGAAAGCGCAATGTTTGCTAGTGACATGGTACAACATAGATACTGATCAACATCATTTTTACTGTTGATTATAATAATATAGTAATTATTATAATAATGATGCATGGCAATTTTTCTTTCATAAATCCATACATAAATGCCTGGTCGTCCGGCAGTCATAAATTCAGCCGGTGCTCTCAGCTTGGCCCAGTCTCAACCGCCACATGGATGTTAATGATTTAGTCACCACGTTATTC
>CM031598.1:29943334-29950834 GCA_018398815.1 Conus ventricosus | reverse complement strand
AAGGAGTCGAGTCTTTATAGACTGGCTCAGTTGAGTTGTTTTGAGAATTTTTTTTTCATTTTTTTTTTATTGTGTCTAAAAGTTGATTCTCCTCATCTTCTTTCATGTGGCCATCAAGGTACGAGCCAGGTGATTCCAACCAGACGGATTAATTAATAAAATCAAAGGAATGGGACTATTTGGGGCTCTTGAAGCTGGCGCAAAGATAGGGTCGCGAGTGAATGCAAAGGCCTGAAATGTGTGTTAACTAAGGGGAAGGTCATGTATTTGAAGACTGTGATTTCATCGATGACATCCCTCCCCCAAAAAAGGGAAATAATTGCTGGGGAGGTTTTTTTTGGATCAATTATCAGTTTAACATTAAATGCTGTTTCTAGTTGCAAAGTGGGGCGACTGCAGGCGGAACAAATCATAAACATTGTTTATAAGGCTCATAAGGCTCCGCCGAAAAACGTAGGCAAACGAATCACTACACCCATTTTGCGCCGAATATGAGAAGCTAAGTGATTGCTCGTTCATTTTCGTTGTCCTGAGAGTTGCGTATCTTGCCTGAAGAAGACCTAAGAGGTCGAAACGCGTCGTGTTTTGCTTTGTGATTCGTTTGTCTACGTTTTTCGGCGGAGCCTTGCAAACATTTTTTAAAAATTATTAATTAAATGCTTTTAATTATTACTTAAATGCTGGCTCAAATTTGTGATAGGCCTCAAAAACGCTTACATGAATTATAATATTGTTTTAGTGCAAAATTCTAATCGTGGCGTGTGGCCACAAGGCGAAAGGAGTTAAGTCGCTGGTAAAGCTTTAACGGCTGTTTATCTCCTATTACCTCGCTGTGGCGGTGGTGGCGAGAGATGCTGCTCTACCTCGCACACAAGGAATGCATGTGCCGTGTGAACGGGAAGCGTACCAGTTTACCTGTGGTCGTCACACTGAGAACTGGGAGAGATTTCCCCCCCCCCCCCCCCCCCCCCCCCCCCCCCCCCCCCCCCCCCCCCATTCCTCCGGTGTCGTGCAGTGAGAGAGACTCACACTGACTGCAGACGTCATATCTACGACTCGGAAACCTGGGAAGTGCGCTGGGGTGACGGAGGGAGGTGGAGGTGGGGTGGGGGAGGGGGGAGGGAAGGATGGGGGTGAGGTTGGAGGGGAAGCGGATTACTTGGGACTAATTTTGTAGAGGGGCCTTGATACCACTTGCAAACAGACATGAAAATGAATAAACAATAAACAAATGTAACGAGGGAACTTTGGGTGTGTTAAAAATGAATAAACAATAAACAAATAAATGTAACGAGGGAACTTTGGGTGTATTAATGGAAAAAAAAATTAAAAAACGGGGGGGGGGGGGGGGGGGGGGGGGGGCTTACGGTGGGGAACGAACTGTGGGTTGGGGCGTTGGGGTTGGGGTGGGGGTGGGGGTGGCGATGTCCAGAATGAAGGGGAGGAGAGCGAGAGAAGGAAGGGGAGGGGGTGTACGGAAGGTGGGGAAGCGTAGGACGATTTGCGGATCTATTTTTCCACACGAGGCCAACACATAAGACTTGCAAGGTGGTTGTGTGTGGTGTGTGTGTGTGTGTGTGGTGTGTGGTGCGTGCGTGCGTGTGTGTGTGTGTGTGTGTGTGTGTGTGTGTGTGTGGTGTGTGTGTGTGTGTGTGTGTAACGTGCGTGCGTGCGTACGTGCATGCGTGAGTGCGTACATGCGTGCGTGTATGTGTGTATGTATGCGTGTGCACGCGAGCGCGTGTGTATGTGTGTGCGTGAGAGAGAGAGAGAGAGGAGAGAGAGAGAGAGAGAGAGAGAGAGAGAGGAGAGAGAGAGAGAGAGACAGACAGACAGACAGAGAAAGAGAGAGAGCGAGAGCTCTGAAGGCCCGCTATTCGCCCTCGGAAAAACCTGCTGAAACAACCACGTTGATGGACAGTGCGATTTACCACCTGAGCGTTTGTCATCACTCCGCCGCCCCTTGTGGACAAGTTGTTTCCCTTGACAGGGGGTCGCAAAGCAGTCAGTGACCCAGCTTACACTTTGAACCGCGCACCACGGTTCAGGTCAAGGCGCTCATGTCGTAGCCGATCGTAAAAAACATCTGGAGGCAGTGCTCGAATTAGCCTATAAGGGCCCGTTGGAATGCAGAACAGGTTGTTCAGTGGAATCGGTATAACGCGTTAATGACGGTTAGGTTTGCTCTTCTCCAAAACCTTAAAAAAGAACATCAGGACGTGATGTGAGAAAGGGTGCAGCAGCAAATCATAGGTGAACTGTCAGTTGACCTGTGGCTGTATTAGTCTCACGAAAAAAGAGCTTGGATGGAGATCACGAAACGATTTATCTGCAGATCCCCCCCCCCCCCCCCCCCCCCCCCCCCCCCCCCCCCCCCCCCCACACAACGAAGTTGTATATAGGATGAATAGTATTGTAATCTAAGCGATGAATAGTATTGTAATCATAAGCGATGAATAGTATTGTAATCATAGCGATGAATAGTATTGTAATCATAAGCGATGAATAGTATTGTAATCATAAGCGATGAATAGTATTGTAATCATAAGCGATGAATAGTATTGTAATCATAAGCGATGAATAGTATTGTAATCATAAGCGATGAATAGTATTGTAATCATAAGCGATGAATACTTGCTTCTAAAAAAAAAATCAGCGAGTGCCTGTCACAGATGAAAAATACCGTATGATTGTTTACTTTGGTATGTTCAAGAAAATTAAGTAAAAAGATGAATAACTGAGGGAAAAAGAGAAACAACAACAACAAACTCAAAGAAAATGAAGATAAGGGGAAGGGGGGGGGGGGGGGCGCTAAAACCAAAAAGAAAACATGAAGTTAAGAAGTTATTTAGAAAGGTAAAAAAAACATAGTGGAACCCACTCACACACACACCCCCCGCGCGGCCGCGCGCGCGCACGACGTAGCGGCAGACCCCAAACCCCCACAACAAACACCACACACCACACCACCACACGCGGGCGCGCGGCGCGCGCGCGCGCGCCCACGCAACCAGGGGGGAAGAAACAAAGAGCCCCGAAAAAGAAAAGGGAAAAAAATCTTTCAACACCCCCAAAAACAACTAGAACCCCGAACAAAGGTAGGCAACGATAAGAGAGAGAACATTGTCGGGGGGGGGGGGGGGGGGGGGGGGGGGAAACAGGAAAACCCAAATGACAACTAGGTCGTTCATGTTAAATTTAAAGCCCACACCCATTAACAGAGAGGGTTGAAGGCGAGGGGCGAGGAAGTAGGGGGAATCACACAGAAACTATGCCAACGAAGGTTGGGGTTAAACGCCCTTTCAAGGGGGCTTAGGACAAATTGTACCCCCGGATCGGACTGCAGGAAAGTCGAATAGTAGTGAATTTACTTGTTCAGTGAGAAAAAAAGCCCTTAGTGAGTAGTCGAGGGTAAGCCGTACCCATAAGGTTTAATGAACTTTCATGATTTAGTATATTTCATTTCTAAAAGTTTTTCCCTTTTTTTTTTTTCCGCTACTTTTAAACCCGGGTTTTGTTTTTTAATTTGAAATTACTTACGAAACTAAAGAAAACGAAGAGGGCAGTCTTTTTAATGTGGGGGGGAGTAACGTTAACGGCTTTCCCAGTTTTGAAGAGTTTTCCCTTGAATTGAATTGCGTTTTTCTCTCTCGCTTTTTAGAGTAAAGGCAAAAATTATTTTCAAGATAACCCATATTGAGTGTGGTGGGTATGTGGTGGGTGTGGGGGGGTGTGTGGTGTTTGTGTGTGTGTGTGTTGCGCGCGCGCGGCGTGCGGGGGGCGGGTGTTGGTGGTGAAAATTGGTGCTTAAAATTGTATTGTAACAATAATTGTTTGTAAAAATATCAGGGATAAAAAATCCCTGCGTTTCCACGAAAATAAATTACTTTTTCCCATTTAGGGGGGGAAAAAAAAAAAGCCCCAGAGGGGCAACTATTTGATTTTGAGGCCCCGCCAAAATACGTCGGAACAGCGACTGACTGACTGACTGAGAGACAACGCCCCATTTCCCCATGTTTTGGTTTTTCTGCCCTGATAAAACGGTTGATGAGCCCCAAAATCGCGGGTTCCCAACAGTCTCCCCCGGGAAAACGGCGGGGTCCTCTCGTAAAGGCAACTCTTCACAGATTTTCCCTTGCACATTTCCCCAAACCATTTTTTTTTCTTGTTAAAGGTTTAAGTACTCCCAAAAAATTTCTTCTCTCTCTCTTTTCTCTCTCTTCTTTTCTCTCTCTCCGTCTCGTCTGCTGTCTGTTGTCTCTCTTCTGCCTTCTTTGTACCCTAAGCAGGGAATCAGCTTTTGCTTTATATGCGACCCAACCGTTACTACGTCACAAATACTTTTTTTTTTTTTAGGAATTTCTTTTCATGACATGGGGGCGTGTTTTTTTTTTTTAAAAAAATTTTGCAAATTTATGAAAAAAAGTTTTGGGTAGATCGTTACTGTATTTTTTAAAAAAGGAGCAAATAAAAAAGAGGACAGGTTGCATTGTAATTTTGTAAAGTCCCGTGAAGAATGTTTCAGAACTGAAAAAAATTTTGGGAGGCGTGGCAGCAGAGGTCCCAAAGAACCCCTTTAACAGTGTTTGGCCTTATTTGACACTTGGGGGGTTGGGCCCCCCCCCGGTTCATGACCCGGATGCCCTGCTCCCCCCTTTTTTTTTCCCCATTTGGGACGGCCATGGGGGTTCAAAACCATGCCCCTTGGACAGCCTTTTTTACTTTGATCGCGTTTAACCCACTGACCCACAGGAACCCCAAATTTTTTAGGGAAAAAGCCATAAATTTCCTTTTGTTCCCCCTTGCCCAAGACAGTTGAACCCCTTCTGCCGCTTTGCCATTGTTTAGGGTCGGTTTTTCCCCCCTGAAAGAGAGTGTTTCTGGGCGTATGCAGAGGGGCCAAAACCCCTAGCTCCAAGCGGGGTTTTTGGCCCGAGCCTTCTTCCCTCAGGCTGTTTGCCAGATAGCTTTTTTTTTCAGTCTTGTGTTTTGGCTGCCCCATTTCTGTTCTCAATCCCCGTGAGCTGATCATGATCAGCGCTTGGTTGAAGGGGGACTACTATTTTGGGTTTAGCCCTTTTGTGATGATTCTGGGTGATTTTTCCTTTTCGGGGAGGTTTTGCATGCACCCCCAGTCATTCCCCCACCGAGACTCTGCTGCATGTTTGGGGGGCATGTTGTTTGGCCCCTGTTTTGTGCCCCTGCCGTGAAAAATTTGGGGGGGCTTTTGGGGTTTTCCTTTTTGGGGGGTTTTGGTACACCCCAGACTCTTGCACAATTTTTTGAGCATTTGGTGGCCTCATGTTACCCCCTTGAGCCAGGGCATTTTAAAGACGTAGAACAGCTCCACTGTTTGCTTTCAGGGAGGGGGGGCATGCGGTGTCTGCCCCATTTCCCCCTTTTTTGCTTTTGGGGCAAAAGGGGTCTAGGCGATTGAGAGAAGTGATCCTGAAGGGGCCATGTGAAAAGTCACCAAGTTAGTTTTTTTTTGGAGGCTTTCCCCTTTTGTCCATTCCCCTTGCTGGTTGCTGGAGTTTTGGATCGGGGGTTTTTTTTTTCAAATGAATCATAGTTTTTTTGGTTTTTTTCCCGGCCGCCCCAGTTTTGGCCCCCCAGCTTGTCGTTGGTCGGGGGCCTTTTCTTTGTTGAGATTTTTTGCAGAATCAGCCTCTGAATTTCCCATTTTCTCCTGCTTAGGGGGTGATTTTTCTCCCACCTTGCCCGGGCCCTCCGCGGGTTTTAAAAGGTTGCCCCCGCTTTGATTTCCCCCAAGATGGATTTAAAAGGGTAGTTTGAGCTTTGTTTGGGAAAACAGTTAGGCGAGCAGTCGACGGGGGGGACCCCAAAGTTTTTTCCCCTTGTGAACTTTTTGATTTTGGCTTCCATTGCCCCACTGGTGGGGCAGTTCGTATTTCATCAGGGGCCATAGGAGTTTTGGTTCAGCAGAATGCAGACCCAGACCTTTGTATTTCCCAGGGGCCCCACGGGTCAAGGGTTCCCCAACCCTTTTTTCCCCCCTTTGTTTGGGTTCTTTTGTCTTTGTGTGTCTTTAGGTAATCATCCATTTCAGTTTCGAACACCCCACAAAATTTGATCAATCATTCTGCCCCAGCTCAAAAGGGGAAAAAAAAACCCTATGAACAGTTGATCCCCCCCTTATTACTTCATCTCCCCGTCCTATTCCTGCATTGTCATTGGCATTATCACTGCTCAGGGAACAAAGGGCTTTTTCAGAGCTTCCTGTCAAAGCAAAGAAGCCTTGTAGTTGTTGAATCATTCACTCATTGATACTTCCCTTTTGGGTTTTCCCTAAAGGCGACAAAACCAAGCTAAGTGGGCGCTTTTAAAATACACACCAACAACCACGCCGCACGAGTAGCAGCACGCACGCCACACCACACACAACACACACAACACCCCAAACCCCCACACCACACACACACACCACAGGTTACCGGACAAGGGGTTGTACCTTGCAGAAAAAAATTTAGAAAGGAAAATTTAAAAGCTTTTATAAAGAAAAGATGAACCGAAAAGGAATGTGACCCTTTCAGGGATTCAACGGAGAAAAGGGGAACGAAAGTTTGTCCGTATATTTTAAGAGTTGTTTCCTGAATTGGAACGGCATTGCTGGTCCCTCGTTCCCCAAAAATACGAGGACACACACGCACACGCACACACACACACCCCACACCACACCCCCCACTTAAGGGTTTTTAATCAGCAGGCCCGGGAACCCCCTCCCAAATTTTTAAAAACAAACTCTCTCTTTTCCTCTCTCTCTCTCCCTTTTCCTTTTCTCCTCTTCACACACACACACACCCACACACACACACACCCACACACACCACACCCACACACCCGCCGGGGCGCGGTGCAAGACACACAACACACATTAAAAACACCACACAAACACACACACCTCACACACACAACACATACCACGCCGCACACCACACTACACAACCCCCAGCAAGCCGCCCCGTGCACGCCCACGCTGCATGCCGCACGCACGCGCGCGGCGGCGCCCCCAAAACACAAACACCACACACACACACACAAAACACAACCCTATGTACTGGTCCCCGGGGTCCCCGGCCATTAAACACGGGAAAAAGAAACCCCCAAAGTGATCCCCGTCAACTGGTTGCTTCCAAAAGGATAACCCCCCCCCCCCCCCCCCCACCCCCACCTCCCTCCTTTTCTCCCCCCCTCCCTCGCCCCCCTAATTATCCCCTCCCCTTCCCTCCTCCTTTTTCCCCTTTTCTCGTCTCCCCCCCCCCCCCCCCCCCCCCCCCAATCCCCCTTTTGCCGGTTTTTTCCCCCCTTTTAGCCCGCTTCACCCCCCAAAAGCGGGGGAATTTTCTTGTTGCAGGGCACAAGCTCCGAGCCGGCCCACGATCTGACATACAGCCACGTGGTAGAGATCAAAAACCCCACAAACACACGCACGCGAGCCGCGAGCGCGCGCGGCCAACACAACCAACACACACACCCCAA
>CM031598.1:29928863-29938863 GCA_018398815.1 Conus ventricosus | reverse complement strand
CTCTCTCTCTCCCCTCTCTCTCTCTCGCTCTTTTCTGGGCGTGTGTTTTGGTGTGTGTTTGTGTGTGGGGTGTGTGTGGGTGTTGTGTGTGTGTGTGTGTGTGGGGTTGTGTGTGTGTGTGGAAATAATTTACCCTAGCAAGGGAAAGATTGGAAGAATAGGCTCGGGTTTTTTAAATCTCAATCCTTGATCGAAAAAAGGGTTTTCCGAATTCTGAGTTCTCTCTCTCTCTCTCTTTTCTCTCTCTCCTCTCTTTTCTTTTCTCTCTCTCTCTCTCTCTCCCTCTCTCTCTCTCTCTCTCTCTTTCTCTCTCTTTTTGAAAGTCTCTCGGGAGCTCTCTAAAAAACTTATACTTCTTAAATTTTTCGTCTTGGAAAAATTGATTAAAAAGAACAAAACATTTTTCCCTTTTGAATTTAAATGTTTTTTAAACCCCAAAGCTGTCTTTATTTTTAAGATTATGTTTAAACCCGGGCACCATTCTATCTCCGAAAAAAATTTCCCCCGAAAGGAGAGTTGTAAAAAAAAGCACGATATTTACCCCTCGTCCAAAAAACGGGATCTCTTTTTGACTTTCTTTTTTTCTTTTCAGGAGGAAAAATTATGGAATGAAATCCCGGGAAAAACTAAAAAACAAAATAGTTTATTATTTTAAAAAAAAGCATACAAGTTTTTTAAAATGGAAAAGTTTATAAAAGGGTTTGGGGTTTCTTTCAGTTGAGAATGAATTTAATGATAAAAATTTTTACCTTCTCTTTTAACCCCCCCCCCCTCTTCTCTCTCCCTTCTCTCTCCTTTCTTTACCCCCTCTCTTTTCTTCTTTCTTTCTCTTATGAAACCTTCTATTTTAATTTTTAAATGCCTTTCCCTTGCTTTGGCCCCCCGTTTTCCCTTTTTTCCCCCCCCTTCACTTGTCTCTAAACTGTTTTATTTTTTTTTTTTTTTAACTCTTCTCCCTCACTCTTTTCTCTCTTTTCTCTCTCTCTCTCTCTCTCTTCTCTCTCCTTCTCTCTCTTCTTTATGCCCCCACCCCCCCCAAAATACCCCAACCCCCCCCCTTTTTCTGTTTTCCCATTTTTGGGTTACATTAGGTTTTTGCATTTGGTTTTTATTATTTTTTTCAAAATTTTTGTATTTTTTT
Source organism: Conus ventricosus (assembly GCA_018398815.1). Lineage (NCBI taxonomy): Eukaryota > Metazoa > Mollusca > Gastropoda > Neogastropoda > Conidae > Conus > Conus ventricosus. The sequence goes on along the minus strand of CM031598.1, from coordinate 29,937,722 downwards.
TTTCTTTTTTTTTGGGGCCCCCGGAGGGCTGGATTTTTAAAAAAAGAAAGTTTGCTTACTCCACTTCCCTTTTAAAAATTTAAAATTCGTTGTTCTTTCGTTTTCGTTCGTTCTCTCTCTCTCTTCTTTCTCTCTCTCTCTCTTTTATCTCTCTCTCTCTCTCTCTTTTCTCTCTCTCTCCTCTCTCTCTTCTCTCGTCTCCTTTTTTACCCTCGTCGTCCCTTCCTTTCTGCCCTTTAGCGATTTTTTTTTGGGTTTTCCTTGTTTGTTTTTGATTTTTTTTTTTTCTGACAAAAAAAAATATTGGGGAGTCAGTTTTTCCTTTTTCGGCTCGGAATTTCATTCAATTTCTTTGGGCCCTAAATTTTTCTTGGGCCCCCCCCCCCCCCCCCCCTCCCCCGATCCCCGTTTTTCGCTTCCTCCCTTCGCAACCGGGCGTCCTTTCACCATGTTCTCCCTTTTCTTTTGTCTGTCTGTCCCGTTGTCTGTTTTTCTGTTTGTTTTCTATCTGTCGTCACTCTCCTTTTGGTATGTTTTGGTTTTTCTTGTTTTTTGTTTTGTCTGTCTGTTTTGTCTGTCTGTTTTTGTCCTTTTTCTCTCCTTTCACTTTTCTCTCTTCTCTTTCCCCTCTCTCCTTTTACCCCTCTCTCTCTGTCTCCCCCCCCCTCTCTTTTCTCTTCCCCTCTTTTCTCTCCCCTCTCTCTCTCTCTCTCTCTCTGCTCTCTCTCTCTGAGTTCCAGAGAATTTGCCTTTTTTAAAAAATTTTCCAAAAAATTATTTTTGTTGAATTCTGTTTGTTTGTTTGGAAACCCCCACCCCCCTCCCCCTTTCCCCCCCTCGTCCCTTTTCCTCCTCTTTGTTCTTTTTCCCCCTACCCTCATCCCAGCCCCCCTTCCCTTCCCCCCCCAGCTTCCACCCCCTTTTACTGGGCCCCCCCTTCCCTCTCCCCCCCCCTCTCTCTCTCTCTCTCTTTCATCACTCACCCCATTTTTTTTCCAAAAACCCCCACCCCCACATCCTCTGTTAATTTATGGTCTAAAATTCTTTTTCAGGCCCAGTCTCACCGATTGGGTTGGTTTTCTGGACGATGTGTTTTTTTTTTTTTTTTTTTTTTTTTTTTTTTTTTTTTTTTTTTTTTTTTTTCCCCCCAGGTGCGGCCCCCAGGGCATTTTTTTCCCCCTTTTTCCCCCTTTTTCCCCCCTTCCCCCAAAAGCCCTTGGCCCCAAAGGGGCCAAAAAACCCAAACGGGGAGGGGGAAAGAGAAAGGGGCTTGAGGGGAGGGGGGTGGGAGAGGAGAGGACAGATGAGAGAGAGGGAGAGGAGAGAGAGAGAGGCAAGAGAGAGGGCAGAGGGGCAGAGGGAGCAGAGAGAAGGGGGAGAAGCAAAAGGGGGGGGGGAGCGAGAAAGGGGAAATGGAAAGAAGGGAAAGAGTGGGGGGGTGAAAAAGAAAAAAGGGGATTTTAAGGGGGAAAAGAGGGGCAAAATGGGCCCTGGAGAAGGATGGAGAGCAAAAAGAGGAGAGGAGGGGGGGGGGGGGTAGAGGATGGGGGAGAGAAAAGAGGTGGGAGAGGAAAAAACGGGGGAGGGGGGGGGTCAGAGGACTGGGGGGAGAGAAAAAGAGGGGGAGAGGAGGAGGAGAGAAAAGAGGGGGGGGGGGGGGGCAGAAGGGGACTGGGGAGAGGGAACAAGAGGAGGGAAGGGGGGGAGAGGGGGAGAGAGGGGGGGGGGGGCGAGGGGACTGGGGGGTGAGAGAACAAGGGAGGGTGGGGCGAGGGGGGGGGGGGGGTCAGGAGACTGGGAGAGGGAACAAGGGAGGGAAAAGGAGAGAGGGAGGGGGGGGGTCGAGGGACTGGGGGGGGAAAAGAACAAGAGGGAAAGGGGGGGGCGGAGAGAGAAGGGGGGGGTTTAGGAGAATGGGAGAGGGAAAAGAGGGGGGGAGGAGGGGAGAGAGAGGGGGGGGGGGGGCGGTTGGGGCTGGGGAGAGAAAAAAGAGGAGGGAGAGGAAGGGGAAGAGAGGGGTGGGGGGGGTCAAAAGGACTGGGGGGAGAGAACAAGAGGAGGGGAGGAGAGGGGAGAGGGGGGGGTGGGGCAGGAAAAGGACTGGGGGGAGGGGAACAAGAGGGGGGGAGAGGAGAGAGAGAGAAGGGGGGGGGGGGGGGGTTCCTTTGGGGGGATGGGGAAGGGGGAAAAGAACCCAAAAGGAGGGGAGGAAAAGGGAGGGGGGGGTCAGAAAAGACTGGGAGAAAAGGGAAAAAGAGGAGGGAGAGGAAAAGAGAGGGGGGGGGGTCAGAGGAATGGGGGAAAAGAAAAAAAGGGGGGGGAGGGGGAGAGAGGAGGGGGGGGCCCCTCAGAAGGATGGGGGAGGAACAAGGGGGGAGGGAGAGGGAGAGAGAGGAGGGGGGGGGATCAGGAAAAGCTGGGCGAGAGAACAAGAGGAGGGAGAGGGAGAGAGGGGAGGGGGGGGGGGGGTCCGAGAGATGGGGAAGGAAAAAGGGGGAAAAAGAGGGGGGGAGAGGAGAGAGAGAGAGGGGGGGGGGGGGTTTTTGGAGGGTGGGAGAGAGGAAAAAAGAGGAGGGGGGGGAGAGAGAGAGAGGGGGGGGGGGGTAGAAGAAAATGGGGGAGAGAAACAAAAGGAGGGGGGGAAGAAGAGGAGGGGGGGGGGGGGGTAGAGAGGGTGGGAGGGGGAACAAAAGGAGGGAGAGGGAGAGAGAAAAGAGGGGGGGGGCGAGAAAACTGGGAGAGGAACAAGAGGAGGGAAAAGGAGAAGGAGGAGGGGGGGGGGGGTCGAGAGACTGGGAGAGAGAAAAAGGGAGGGGAAAAGGGAGAGAGAGGGGGGGGGGGGTCCGAGAGGGCTGGGGGGAGGAACAAGGGGGGAAGGGGGAGAGAAAAAGAGGAGAGGAGGGGGGGGCAGAGAGACTGGGAGAGGGAAAAAAAGAGGAGGGGAGGGGGAGAGAGATGAAGGGGGGGTCAGAGAAAATGGGGGGAGAGAACAAGAGGGGGGGGAGGGAGGGGAGAGAGAGAGGGGGGGGGGGTCAGAGAGCTGGGAGAGGGGAACAAGGGAGGGGGAGGAGAGGGAGAGGGGGGGGGGTCAGGAGATGGGAGAGGGGAAAAAAGGGAGGGAGAGGGAGAGAGAGAGGAGGGGGGGGGGGGGGGCGGGAGAGAATGGGAGAGAGGGAAAAAAGAGGAGGGAGGAGGGGAGAGAGAGGGGGGGGTCAGAGAGAATGGGGGAGGAAAAGAACAAGAGGAGGGAGAGGGGGAGAGAGGAGAGGGGGGGTAGAGAGACTGGGAGAGAGAACAAGGGAGGGAGAGGGGGGGAGAGAGAGAGAGGGGGGGTTTAGAGAGATGGGAGAAGGAAAAACAAAAGGGAAAGGGGGAGGGAGGAGAGAAAGAGGGGGGGGGTAGAGGGACTGGGGGAGGAAAAAAGGGAGGGAGAGGAGGGGAAGAGAGAGGGGGGGGTAGAGAGACTGGGAGGAGAGAACAAGAGGAGGGAGGGGGAGGGAAGGGGGGGGGGGGTCAGAGAGGGTGGAGAGAGAACAAGAGGAGGGGGGAGAGAGAGAGAGAGGGGGGGGGGGTCAGAGAGGCGGGAGAGGAAAAAAGGGAGGGGAAAGGGAGAGAGGAGGGGGGGGGGTCAGAGAGAATGGGAGAGAGAACAAAGGAGGGGGGAGGAGCGAGAAAAGGGGGGGGGGGTCAGAGGTTGGGGGGAAGGGGGAAAAAGAGGAGGGAGGGAGGGGAAGGGGAGAGAGGGGGGGGGTCAGAGAGAAAGGGAGAGAGAACAAGAGGAGGGAGGGGGAAGAGGAGAGAGGGGGGGTCAGAGAGACTGGGAGAGAGAAAAAGAGGAGGGGAGAGAGAGAGTGAGGGGGGGTGAGAGATGGGAGAGGGGAACAAGAGGAGGGGGAGAGGAGAGAGAGAGAGGGGGGGGGTCAGAGAGGGGTGGGAGAGAGAACAAGAGGAGGGAAAAGGAGAGAGAGAGAGAGGGGGGGGGGGGGGGGCAGAGGATGGGAGAGAGAACAAAAGGAGGGAGGGGGGAGGGGAGAGTGGGGGGGGTCAGAGAGACTGGGAGAGAGAACAAGAGGAGGGAGAGGGAGATGAGAAAGGGGGGGGGTCGAGAGACTTTGGGGGAGAGAAAAAGAGGAATTTAGAGGAGAGAGAGGAGGGGGGGGGGGCAGAGAGACTGGGGGAGAGAACAAGAGGAGGGAGAGGAGGAGAAAAGAGAGGGGGGGGGGGGGTCAAAAGGATGGGCCCAAAAAGAACAAGGGGGGGGAGAGGAGGAGAGAGGGGGGTGGGGGGGGCAGGGGGGAGATGGGAGAGAGAACAAGAGGGGGAGAGGAGAGAGAGAGAGGGGGGGGGGGGGGTCAGAGAGACTGGGGGCGAGAAACAAGAGGGGGGGGGAGAAAGGGGAGAGAGGAGAGGAGGGGGGGGGGGGTCAGAGAGACTGGGAGAGAGAACCCAAAAGGAAAGGGGGGGTAAGGGGAGAGAGGGGGGGGGTCGAGGGGACTGGGAGAGGAAAAAAAAGGGGGAGAGGGAGAGAGAGAGAGGGGGGGGGTCAGGAGGGCTGGGAGAGAGAACAAAGAGGGGGGGAGAGGAGAGAGAAAGAGGGGGGGGCAAAAGAGCCCGGGAGAGAGAAAAAAGGGGAAAAGGAGAGAGAGAGGGGGGGGTCAGAGAGACTGGGGAGAGAACAAGAGGGGGGGAGAAAAAGGGGGAGAGAGGGGGGGGGGGGCGAAGATGGGGAAGAGAAAAAGAGGAGGGGGAGAGAGGAGGGGTAGGGGGGGGGGTCGAGAGATGGGGAGAGAGAACAAGAGGGGGAGAGGGAGAGAGAGGGGGGGGGGTCAGAGGACTGGGGGAGAGAAAAGGGAGGGAGAGGAGAGAGAGAGAGGGGGGGGCGAGAGGGTGGGGGAGAGAGAAAAAGAGGAGGGAGAGGAAAAGAGAGAGGGGGGGGGGTCAGAGAGGCCCGGGAGGGGAGAAAAAGAGGGGAGAGGGAGAGAAAAGAGAGGGGGGGGGGGGGTCAGAGAGACTGGGAGAGAGAAAAAAGGGAGGGAGAAAAGGGGAGAAAAAAGAGGAGGGAAGGAGGGAGAGAAAAGAGGAGGGAGGGGAGAAAAGAGGAGGGAGAGGTGAGAGAGAGGGGGGGGGGGGGGGCCCGGGGAGAAAGGGAAAAGAGAAAAAAGAGGAGGGGGGGGGAGGGGAGAGAGAGAGTTGGAGGGTAGAGAGACTGGGGGAGAGAAAAGAGGAGGGGGAGGAAAAAGAGAGAGAGAGGGGGGGGGGGGGGTCAGAGAAAACTGGGAGGGGGAGAAAAGAGGAGGGAGAGGAGAGAGAGAGAGAGTTGGGGGGCAGAGGGACTGGGGGGGAGAAAAAAGAGGAGGGGAGGGGGAGAAGAGAGAGGGGGGGGGGGGGGCAGGAGGGCGGGAGAGAGAAAAAGAGGTGGGGGGAGGGGGAGGGAGAGAGAGGGGGGGGGTCAGAGAGACTGGGGGAGGAGAAAAAAGGGGGGGAGAGGAGCGAAAAGAGGGGGGGGGGGGTCAGAGGATGGGAGAGAGAACAAGAGGAGGGGGAGGGGGGGAGAGTGGGGGGGGGGCAGAGAGCCCGGGAGGGGGAGAACAAGAGGAAGGGGGGGGGAGAGGGGAACAAGGGAGGGAGAGGGAGAGAACAAGGGGGAGGGAGAGGGGGGGAGAACAAAAGGAGGGAGAGGGGGAGAGAAAAAGAGGAGGGAGAGGGGAGGGAACAAGAGGGGGGGAGAGGAGAAAAGAACCAAAAAGGAGGGAGAGGAGGAGAAATGCAGGGAGGGAGGGGAAAAAGGGGGGGGGGAGGGGAGGGGGGGGGGGGGAGAGAAAAAAGGAGAGGTTTTAGAGAGAGAAAAATGGAGAGAGCGGGGCCCCTTTAAAAAGAGAAGGGAAGAAAAACTTTAGTGAGAGAAGGGAAAAAGAACGAAAAGGACAAACGAAATTTGTTTTGTGCAGAAAAAAAATTTTGGCACACGGTTTGCCTTCTTAAGGGATTGCCGCTGCCCCCCCCCCCCCCCCCCCCCCCCCCAAAATGAAAAAAGCCCCCCAAAAATTATTGAAAAAACGCAAGCACCACAGTTGATTTTTGAAAGAGGTGCAAAAATTGGGTTATTTCTAAAATACACTGGATGCACCGGGGATGGGGGTGGGGGAATCAGAAATACTTAACGAAAAAATAAAACTCATGTCAGGGTTGAAGAGAAAGAGAGGAGGCAAGGGGAAGGGAAAGGATGAGAGAGAGAGAGAGACAGAGACAGAGAGAGAGACAGAGACAGAGACAGACAGACAGACAGAGACAGACAGACAGACAGACAGACAGACAGACAGACAGAGACAGAGAGAGAGAGAGAGATGGGGGTGATTGTGAATGAAGAATGAGGAAGAAATGGAAGAAGAATGAAGCGACCAAATGGAGACTCTCCATCACTCACAGCGCTGCGAGGAGAGAGAAAGGATGAGAGAGAGAGAGAGAGAGAGAGAGAGGAGAGAGAGAGAGAGAGAGAGAGAGAGAGAGAGAGAGAAGCCCAAAGGAGACGACCTATCAGGTCAGGCCATGGATTTTTGTTGCTTTGCATAGTTCCCGTCAGCTAGCCAGTAGTGCTTTTCAATGGTGGGCTTTTAGTTCGTTCCACAAGAGAACTAAGAGTCAGAGAGTAAGACTACACAATGCAGGTGGAGGCCGCCAGAGAGAGAGAGAGAGAGAGGAGAGAGAGAGGAGAGAGAGAGAGAGAGAGAGAGAGAGGAGAGAGAGAGAGAGAGAGGAGAGAGAAGTACTGCTGGCATGTGATTCTAGTTTATTTTAGTCTTTTTTTTTTTAAGTACAGTTGGTTATAGGTTAAATTCCATGTGTGTGTGTGTGTGTGTGTGTGTGTGTGTGTGTGGTGTGTGTGTGTGTGTGTGTGTGTGTGTGGCGTATTTACTGTCATGAATCTTTGGTGCTATCAATGTAAACTTTTCTCCTTGAATCCTCGCCAGAAAAGATGTGTAAGGAGAGGAGGAGGCATATTTGGTCTTCGTGGGCAGTGCGTTGTTAGCATCATCAAAACACGGTACATATAAACGCCCGTTCTCTCAATTGTGGTTTGTTTTTCTCAGAGAGTGTCGGAGTGTCTGTCTTCTTGCTCCGTACTCAAGTCCACAGTTTCAATCTGAGCTTCCCCAAAGTTGTCATGGTGACTCATTAGCATAGTGGGCCGATCAAGAGCGAAGCATTTTGGTACTGGACAGTCGTGTTCGTCATAGTTTTAATGTGAGCGGCAAAGCAAAGCGATGTGGGGATTCGAAGCGGCTCAAACGCACCTCGCCACTGGCGTTGATATACATTAAAAACTGGTTTACTGTCAGCCGAAATAGCTCAGTAGGGAGATCCTGAGACGGAAGATAAAAAAGATATCTGGTTTAGTCTCTGATACACACTTTATTTTCCCTTCATTTTTTTTTCTTCAGGGGATTCGTAGTGAATTTAAAGTAGAGGAGAAGAGAAGGGTGAAGGAGGGATGGGGAAGGGGGAGAGAAGGAGGAACGGAGGAAGGGGAGGAGGGAGGACGGGGATGGGGGAAGAGAGACAAGGGGGGGGGGGAGGGGGGACGTTGGGGGATGGGGGTAGAGGAAAGGGGGAGAAAAGGGGGTTGGGGGAAGGGAAGGACAGGAGTGGGGATGTGCTGAAGACGAGGGAAGGAGGTGTCGGTTAAAGGAGGGAAGGGGAAGATGGTTAGTTTGATATATACCGTGCGTTCTGTCTCCCTATATGCGCGTCTGACAGTATGTCCGTGTTAAGTCCGTCTTGCTTTATACAAATCCAGTTTTCGTCTGTGCTTCTCCAACATTGGCGATGTGAGTCATCAGCATACGAGGCAGCTCAAGAGCGAAGCACTATTGTGCTAGACAGTCGTGTTAGTGGCATTTTCAATGCGATCACATGGCGAAGCGAAGGGATGTCGGGATTCGAAGTGTGTCAAGCACGTCCGGCCACTAGCGTTGATAGGGATAACAAGATATTGCGCTTGATGTCAGCGCGGAGTAGCTCAGTTGGGAGAGCGACAGACAGAAGATCTACAGACCACTGGTTCCGTCCTGGGGGGTCCACTCCTCCTTTTTTCTTCTTTACAGGGATTCAAAGGGCAGGGTGTGTGTGTGTGTGCGTGTGTGTGTGTGTGTGTGTGTGTGTGTGTGTGTGTGTGTGTGTGTGTGTGTGTGTGTGAGGGGGGGGGGGGGTGGGTGGCGACCAGAGAAAAAGGGGAATGGGGAAAGGGATGGGAGAGGAACGTGGAAAAGGGGAAGGGGAGAGGAAACGAGGGCTGGGGGACGGGAGGAGAATTGTGTGTGTGTGTGGTGGGGGGGGGGGGGGGGGGGGAGAGGGGAGGAAGGGGGTAAGGGAAGACTGTGGAGAAGGAACTGCAGGGAGAAGGGGGGGGGGGGAGAGACAGCCACTATTATACGAAAGAGGGGGGGGGGGAGAGACAGACACTATTATACAAAAGGGGGGGGGGGGGGGGGGAGGACAGCCACTATTATACGAAACGCGTTCTGTGTGTGTGTATCGGTTTTCTTGCTCTTGATACAATCAACAATTGTCATCTGATCTTCCAATCTAGCAATGTAACGCATTTGCATACTGGACAGACACAGAGTGAGTCACTTCTGCGCACATATGTGTTTTTTTTTCAATGCGGCAATGAGAAGCGATGTCGAGATTCGAAAATGGGTTTAAAGGAAAAGGGAAGGGGGAGGGATAGGCGTGCGGGGGAGGGGAGGGGGGAAGGGGGGTACAGAGGGTAGGGTTAACATAAATAGATAGATAATTAGATTACAGATAGAAATGCGATTGTGAAATACTCGGTCATCTCTGTGGATTTCTACGCAGACG
>CM031598.1:29920138-29925138 GCA_018398815.1 Conus ventricosus | reverse complement strand
TTTTTAAAATTTTGATTTGATTTTTCAGCCACTTATTTCCTTTAGTTTTTTTCTTCTGTTTTAGTTTCTGCCCCTTCACGGGCTTTTTTTTGGGGTACCTTTGGAAAGTCCGTTTTTGAATGGATTCACTAAAGTGTGTGATTTATATAAATTTTATATATTTATTCTATTTATAATTATATATTTATTTTTAATATAATTTTTAATAGCTAAAAAAATTAATTTAGGGGGGGGAAACCCAAGTGCTGGTTAAAATTTTTCCTTTCATTTAGTAATGATTTGGAAAAGTTTTGAACCCTTAAAAAAAAAAAAAAAATTGAAGATGAAAAAAATGGGGGAAATATATTTTTATAAATTTGGGGGAAACCCTCACGGGCCCTGCCTGAGGGAAAACCATCCCCCAATTTTTCCCCTCTAAAAGGCCATTTTTTTGGGATTGCCTGCTCCTGGGGGCCTTTTCCCCCGCTGGATCGGACTCATCAGGGGACCCGGGGGATTGTGTCTGTGCTCTTGGTGTCAAATAGAGAACACCCATCCAAAAATTCTGGGGTTTGTTTCATCCCCAAAGGGGTTTTCAAAAAAGAATCCCAACAGAAACCCTTTAAAAGCAGCCAGCAAAAGGGTAGTATATTTTATTATATATATATTATATATATATTATATAAATATTTTTTTTATATTATATATATATATAATTATTATTTTATATTATATTTATATATAAAATATTATAGGTGTGTAAGTGTGTGTGTGTGTTTTTTGTGTGGTGTGTGTTGTGTTTTGTGGGGTTTGTGTGTGCGGCGCGCCGCCCCCTCGCGTGTTTTGCGTATTTGTGGCTTTGTTTTTTTTACATGGGCGTCACAGGGTGTATGTTTTCGTCCCCCGCTTTTGTGGTTGCGAATAATTTGTGTTTTATTGGGGATGTGGCATAACCTCGTGGAAAGGGGGGACAGGAGAAAAAAAAGATGTATATACTCGACATCTCGCAGCATTACAACAATAAAAAAGAATAACAGTTAAAAAAAAAAAAACCCCAAAAAGGGGGGGGGGGAGGACCAAAACTTTGCAGTTTTTCGTGTTTCCCGTGGGAATGCTTGGAGTCAAAATTTTGGGTAAAAACCCCCGGAAAAAAAGAAATTTTGAGCAAAAATAATTTTAAAAAAGGTTTGGAGAGAGAGAGAAGAGGGGATAAAGGGGGGAGGGGGGGAGGGAAGAGGGGAAAAGGAGAGAGGGGGGGGGAGAGAGAGAAAAGAGGGGAGGAGGGTGGGAAAAGGGGAGGGGGGGGGAGGGGGGGAAAGGGGGAGGGGGGGAAGGAAAAGAAAAAAAAAAAATATAAAACGAAGTCAAAGAGGGGGAAAAAAGGGAATTTCCCAAATGATTTTTAAAAAAAAAAAACCCACAAAAAAAAACTTTAAAAAAGGGGACAGGACAGACGGGGCCAGATTTAATAAAAAAATGGGAAGACATCGGTTTTGGAGAGGAGAGAGGGGAGTGAGAGAGAGGAAAAAGGGGGAGGGGGGAGAGAGAGAGGGAGAGGGGAGAGGGGAGAGGGGAAATTCCGCCAGGAAAACTATTACCCAGGGGGCTGGGGGAAGGAAGGGCGGTTTGGGGGATTTTAGGGCCCGGGATGCGTCTCGGGCCCTTAAGGGAAGGGAGCCCCCAGGGGGTTCCCCACACGGCGACGGGAAACCGGTTGTAGGGCTCTGTCTGTATGGGTTTTGCCCCCTTAACCCCCCCTGGCCCCCCCTTTTCCTCCCCCCCCCCCAAACCCCCCACCACTCTCTCTTTTTCCTCCTTTCTCATCCCCCCTCCCCAAAGGGGGAGCACCTCCAAAGCCCCCTTCCCCCTTCCCCCAACCCCCTTCCCCAAAAATGGGCAAAGGGAGAAAAAGCTAATGGGGTTTTTTCCCCCCACCCCTTTACCCCTCTCCCCAGTTCCTGTCGGTGGGGGAGGCCTCAAGCTCCCTGCGGGAAAACTCTCTCTCCCAAAAGGGGGGCCGGGGTTCCGGAAACTGTTGAACCAGAAGGGCGGCCCCCGTACTTCATCGTTAGCGCCCCCTCGCCATATGCTGGCGGGGGAGGGGGGGGGGGGGGGGGGGAGGGGAGAAGAAGAAGCAGAAGGTGGGGGGGGGATTTGGCCGGGGGTTGGGATATTTCCACGGAGGTTTGGAAGAGAGGGGGGGGTTTGGGGGGGGGGTGGGGGTTGGGGAGAAGAAATAATTTTTGGGATGGCCCTTTTTCCGGCAGTTTTTGGGATTAACGGGCCCCCTTTTCCCTGGCTCCCCCGTGACCCTTCCCTCCCCAACTTGCCGCGGTTTCCCTTTTCCGCAGGGTTTGGGATGGGGGGAAAGGCCCGTGTTTTTCGGTCGGGTTTGGTAAATCGCCCCACCGGCTTTAAAAGCTAAATTACGCCCGGGCCGGGGCCACCTGCCCGGTTTTGGAAAGGGGAAAATTTAAACAAAAGTCTTATTGAATTAGTCGAAAAACCCCCCCAAACCCCTTTAAGATTTAACCTTGCGCTTTCTTGGGGCCCCTTTGGGCCCCGGTATTTCTGCGGGCCGGGTTTTTGGGCCCCGGTTTGGGCAATGGGGGAAAAGGGTTTTTTTTTTAAAAAATTGATTACTTTTTAAATTTCTATGGGGCCCAAAGATAACACACACAAAACCCACACCCCACACACACCCACACGAACACACACCCCAACCCCAACACACACACACACCACCACACACACCAAAACCCCAAACACACTCACAAAACAAAACCCCAACACACAAAACACAAAAACCCCACACCCCGACTATTGAAAGGATTGCTTTTTGCAATGAAGTTCACAATCAAAAGGTGTTCAAAAAAACGATTTTTTAAAGCATCATTTTTACATTTTTGTTGCCTGCTTTTTTGTGCAATGTATTTTTTTTTGTTTTTTTCCCTTTTGGGGTTTTGTGATTCTGGAAGGAAAGTAAAAAGGCCTTCCCCAAAATTTGGCGGAAGTGTTAAAAAATTTAAAAAAAAGAGTTTACAGTTTCGGGAATAAATACCAAAAGGTTTTCAAGGGGAAAATATTCCACGGCCCCGTTAAAAAAAATATTTTCCCTTTTACATTTTGAAGAAACAATAAAAAGGGAGGTTGCTTTTTCCCAACTTTTTTAAACTAGCGGAGAAAAAAAAAAAAGTAAAATAACGGAAAAATGAAAAGTCATGATTGTTTTAAGATTTCTCCGTTCCTTTAAAGGGCGTTTTTTTGGGCCCAGCTTTCACTCGCCCTTTGTGCACGCCCGAAATTTGTTCTGTTTTACCTCTTGAATTTTTTTATGTAAGAATATTTTTCCCCATCCGTAAAAAAAAAAAAAAAAGGAGGGGGGGGAGGGGGGGGGGGGGACTTGGTAATGTGCAACGGAGTCATGGACAAGTCCCCCAACCCCAAAATTTAAAAACTTTTTTTGTTTTTTTTTTTTTTCCTTTTTCCCCCCAGGAGCTTTTTATTCATATGTTTTAAGGGAAGTCCGGTTTGTTTAAAACTTTGATTGATGCGATGTATCGAAAAGATCACGCGGTTTAAACCGCTCTGGTTTTTTTATCGGTCCCCAAAATTTCGGTTAGGCCCCCCAGGGTTTGGGGTTTTCAACAGCTGACAGTAATTACTGAATGGGGTTTTTTTACAAAACCAGGGTCTCTGCAACTGCAAGGGGTTTGCATCGGAAAGGGGCCCTACGGGCGGGCTGCCCCTTTTAGAAGTACATGCCTGAAAGCGTTAGTTTTAAATTCGTAGCCCGTAAGTTAAAATTTTTTTTTTTTTTTTGTAAACGGAAAATTAAATTTTTATGAAAAGGCCCAGCAAGGCTTTTTAGTACAATGTTTTTTCCCTAACCAAAATTAACCATGTATCAAATTTAAAAATGTTTAAAAAAAATTTTTTTTTAATTAGGTTTTTAAAATATCAGTTCATTTGGTTACAAGAGAAAAAAAAAGGAAAGAACACCAAGGAAAATTTGGGGGGATTTTGAAAAAAAAGCAGACAGCAATTCCATTTAAGCTCTTTCTCCCCCTCTCTCTTCTCTCTCTCTCTTCCCCTCTCTCTCTTCCTCTCTCTTTTTTCTCTCTCTCTCTATTTCCCGTCCTCTCTCATTTTCCCATGTGTGGTTTTGTTGTTGTGTGTTGTGTGTGGGTGTTTTGTGTGTGGGGGTGTGGGGGTGTGTGTGTGTGTGTGTGTGTGCGGAGGAGGAAAGAGAGGGGAGAGAGAGGGAAAAGTGTTGTGTGGGGATCATGAAAAAGTCCAGATTGGCCACCCCCTTTCCTTTTGGCAAAAATCTACTTTCATTTATACGGGTTTTCTTTTTTAAAACTAACCCCCCGGGCGCTATGCCTTTATACTGCTAACTAACCCCCTTTGTACACAACCCCACTTTGAAATACTTGAAATTCGCTGTATTCCACGTTTGATTTCGCTGTCTTCCACGTTAAAATTCGCTCTTTTCCATGTTAACATTCGCTCTTTTCCATGTTAAAATCCGCTCTTTTCCATGTTAACATTCTCGCTTTGAGACGACTCAAGACTCGCACTTTTCGACGTGCGCTCAATATGATCGTCACAGTGTTCGCGCTTTTCGGATGCAACCCTTCACATCATAGCAGTTCGGACCACTCCTTATGCATATCAGGTTCCGTTTCCTTGGACATGCACCCATGCATGCATCCGTATCTACGTCATGGAGTGCAGGAGATATGAGCAGGCTTTGAAAAGCCGTCCTCACTGACATAGGCCTGTAGAGAACTTCTGAACAGCCTCATTTGCATTGGAACGAGCTCTCAGAGTGACGGGCCTTTCCAACGGGCAGAGATCAAATGCAGGAGGCTGTGGCCGTCGTTTGAAGATAAGGGAATTCAATGCGTGTGTTTAATGTGCGTGTATTCACAGAATAGCCAGTAATCGACGGGATGAAAAATGTATGGTTGGAAGTCTAAAGTTGAAAATGCACACACACACACACCACCACACAC
>CM031598.1:29912638-29915138 GCA_018398815.1 Conus ventricosus | reverse complement strand
GACACATCAACGTTAGGTACTTTATTTACCAGCAGACACATCAACGTTAGGTACTTTGTTTACCAGCAGACACATCAACGTTAGGTACTTTATTTACCAGCAGACACATCAACGTTAGGTACTTTGTTTACCAGCAGACACATCAACGTTAGGTACTTTGTTTACCAGCAGACACATCAACGTTAGGTACTTTGTTTACCAGCAGACACATCAACGTTAGGTACTTTATTTACCAGCAGACACATCAACGTTAGGTACTTTGTTTACCAGCAGACACATCAACGTTAGGTACTTTATTTACCCGCAGACACATCAACGTTAGGTACTTTATTTACCAGCAGACACATCAACGTTAGGTACTTTATTTACCAGCAGACACATCAACGTTAGGTACTTTATTTACCAGCAGACACATCAACGTTAGGTACTTTATTTACCAGCAGACACATCAACGTTAGGTACTTGTTTACCACCAGACACATCAACATTAAGTACTTTATTTACCAGCAGACACATCAACGTTAGGTACTTTGTTTACCAGCAGACACATCAACGTTAGGTACTTTGTTTACCAGCAGACACATCAACGTTAGGTACTTTGTTTACCAGCAGACACATCAACGTTAGGTACTTTGTTTACCAGCAGACACATCAACGTTAGGTACTTTGTTCACCAGCAGACACATCAACGTTAGGTACTTTGTTTACCAGCAGACACATCAACGTTAGCTTTCTTTGTTTACCAGCAGACACATCAACGTTAGCTACTTTGTTTACCAGCAGACACATCAACATTAAGTACTTTATTTACCACCAGACACATCAACATTAAGTACTTTATTTACCAGCAGACACATCAACATTAAGTACTTTATTTACCAGCAGACACATCAACATTAGTATTTTATTTACCAGCAGACACATCAACATTAGCTACTTTGTTTACCAGCAAACACATCAACGTTAGGTACTTTGTTTACCAGCAGGACACATCAACATTAGGTACTTTATTTACCAGCAGACACATCAACATTAAGTACTTTATTTACCAGCAGACACATCAACATTAGCTACTTTATTTACCAGCAGACACATCAACATTAGCTACTTTATTTACCAGCAGACACATCAACATTAGCTACTTTATTTACCAGCAGACACATCAACATTAGTACTTTATTACCAGAAGACACATCAACATTAGGTACTTTATTTACCATCAGACACATCAACATTAGGTATTTTGTTTACCAGCAAACACATCAACATTAGCTACTTTGTTTTCCAGCAGACACATCAACGTTAGGTACTTTATTTACCAGCAAACACATTAGGTACTTTATTTACCAGCAGACGCATCAACAATAAATGATTTACAGCTGTTTGTTGTTTCCTCACAGGTAACCCCCCCCCCCCTCCCCCCCGATCTTTCTTTCTGTCTGTCTGTCAGTTTGCCTGTCTACCCTCTCTCTCTCTTTCTCTCTCTCTCTCTCTCTCTCTCTCTCTCTCTCTCTCTCTCTCTCTCTTTCTATCTCTCTCTCTCTCTCTTTCTATCTCTCTCTCTCTCTTTCTCTCTCTCTCTCTCTCTCTCTCTTCTCTCTTTCTCTCTCTCTCTGTTCTTCTGTCTGTCTGTCTGTCTGTCTGTCTGTCTCTCTCTCTCCCTCTCTCTCTCTCTCTCCTCTCTCTCTCTCTCTCTCTCTCTCTCTCTCTCTCTCTCTCCCTCTCTCTCTCTGCAGGGATGCTTGCATCACACACACACACACGCACACACACACTCACACACACACACACACACACACACACACACACACACCACACACACACACACACACCACACACACCAAACACACAACACACACACACACACACACACACACACACACACACACACACACACACACACACACACACACATACACACACACACACACAAGACACACAAGCGGACAAACAGAAAAAAAGGAAGACAAAGAGAGAGAGAGAAAGGGGGGTCTGGTGATCAATACTGTGAACGTCTGCCTATCCTTCCGCCCAAGAGCCGAAAATGACACACAACACCCTCGCCAACAGGACTATTACGTTACGATAGTCGGCATTCTGTTCCGCCATAGTGCGTGTTGACGAGTTAAATTCCCAGTATGGTAGGGGCTGACTCAGTCTTGGCCTTCTCTGAGCGGGAATTAGTGACCAAATCCGCTATGAATTATTAACAACAGTGTTGGCGAGATATCGCCAGTGAAGGACTTGTGTGTGAATACTGAAGGTGGGGGAATGAGGGCGGGGGTGGGGGTGGAGGTGGAGGGTGGGGGGAGGGTTACAGTGCAGATTTTGCCCGAGTTTGTCTCAGTTTCCTCGCCCTAATTTCGTATCTCTCCTACGCCGCTCGAATGGGTTTCCCCCAACACAGGCACACCTAAAGCCATAATGTGGCAGACAGCCCTTAGGGAGCAATCGACATTGTTTTATTACACTTCTTCCTCTTGTTGTTGTTGTTGTTGTT
>CM031598.1:29900138-29907638 GCA_018398815.1 Conus ventricosus | reverse complement strand
GACCTATATATTAGTTCCTGCGGTTAGTGGGGAAACCTGAGAAATGTATCATCGTGATTCATTGGGCAGTTGAGAGGAAAACCCAGGGCAAGGGCTACCGATCCCTTCTGTGTGTGTGTGTGTGTGTGTGTGTGTGTGTGTGTGTGTTGTTGTTGTTGTTGTTGTTGTTGTTGTCTTCAATTTAACGTCTATCCACATAGTGATATTAGACGGAGAGTGTGTGTGTGTGTGTGTGTGTGTTGTTGTGTGTGTGTGTGTGTGTGTGTGTGTGTGTGTGTGTGCGCGTGCGTGCATGCGTGCGTACGTTTGCGTGTGTGTGTGTGTGTGTGTGTGTGTGTGTGTGTGTGTGTGTGTGTGTGTGTGTTTGTACAGAGAAAAAAAAGAGGGGGGAAAGAGAGAGAGAGAGAGAGAGAGAGAGAGAGAGAGAGATCATGTGTGTGTGTGTGTGTGTGTGTGTGTGTGTGTGTGTGTGTGTGTGTGTTTGCTCGTTTGCGCATGCCCGGGCGTTACAAGCACATTAGACGGTGAAGCAGATAAGGATGTGGACATGGGCCGATGATTGACGCAGAACACTGCCCTCAGACACAGTCAACACGACGGACGCATTGTGTCTCGCCGTAACAGCAATGGTAACAGCGAGCTGTGTCAAAACAATGCTACTTCCTTCACATGGGGGCATGGACACGCATGTACACACACACACACACACACACACACACACACACACACACACACACACACACACACAGAGCATTATCATATTTTGATAATGGTAATGACAGTAACAAAACGTGCATTCCTCTTTGGTGTACGCCAGTATCCTCCATAAACAGACAAAACAACCTATGCCAGATTTTATTTTGTTTTGTTTGTTTACTGTTGATGTTATCCAACAGTTCCCTCTATCTAAGAATCTATGAACCTACCTATCTATCTGTCTAGCTATCTCTCTGTCTGTCTATCTATCTATCTCTCTGTCTTTCTGTATATCTGTCTGCTTGTATGTCTGTCTATATCTTTGTCTGACTTTGTCTATTATCGACTATCTGTCTGTCTGTCTGCCTGTTCATAAAGAGACGAATGTGAACTCTTCCACCTATAGGGAACAATAAAAACCTAAAAGTCTGAAAGCACTCGTAGTTAACAAATAAACGTACATGGGGAAAGGGTGAGGATGGCCGGGGGAGGGAAGGGGGGGGGGGAAAACTGACGGACGTAAAAGCTTGTTAAAGCATTGATTGACTGATAGACTGGTAGCACCACCATGGGTGGGACTGCCTACGTGTACTAAGTGACAACCATGGCTGACCTGCTTCGATAGACTAACAGTACAACCTTAGCTTGATATACTTCGCAGACTGAGAGTACAACCATGGGTTGGTCTGGTTCCGTAGACTGATATACAACCGTGGATTGACTTGCTTCCGTAGACTAAGAGGATAGCCACGGTTGATCTGCTTTCGATGGACTAACAAAACAACCTTGGGTTGCTTCCGTAGACTGAGAGTACAACTGTGGGTTGACCTGCTTTGATAGACGGAGAATAGAGGGCAACCAAGGATGGATCTGCTTTGATATACTGCGAGCAGGGAGCCGATCAAGGACTGGTCTGCTACGACAGACTCTTACTATGAAAACAGTGGGTTGATGGGCTTTTAAGAAGAGTACAAGCAAGTGATTACTTCCAGAGTACAAGCAAGGGTTGATTTACTTTCACAGAGTACAAGCAAGGGTTGATTTACTTTGACAGAGTACAAGCAAGGGTTGATTTACTTGACAGAGTACAAGCAATTTGTGGTTTACTTTGACAGAGTACAAGTAAGGGTTGATTTACTTTGACAGAGTTCAAGCAAGAGTTGATTTACTTTGACAAGTACAAGCAATTGTTGATTTACTTTGAGAGAGTTACAAGCAAGGGTTGATTTACTTTCACAGAATGCAAGCAAGGTTTGATTTACTTTGACAGTACAAGCAAGGATTGATTTACTTTGAAAGAGTACAAGCAAAGGTTGATTTACTTTGCGAGAGTACAAGCAAGGTTGATTTGCTTTGAAAGAGTACAAGGAAGAGTTGCTCTGCTTCGATAGACTGAGAATGCAAGTAGATATTGATCTGCTTCGATAGACTGAGAATGCAAGTAATATTGATCTGCTTCGATAGACTGAGAATGCAAGTAGATATTGATCTGCTTCGATAGACTGAGAATGCAAGTAGATATTGATCTGCTTCGATAGACTGAGAATGCAAGTAGATATGATCTGCTGCGATAGACTGAGAATGCAAGTAGATATTGATCTGCTTCGATAGACTGAGAATGCAAGTAGATAATGATCTGCTGCGATAGACTGAGAATGCAAGTAGATAATGATCTGCTTGCGATAGACTGAGAATGCAAGTAGATAATGATCTGCTTCGATAGACTGAGAATGCAAGTAGATAATGATCTGCTTCGATAGACTGAGAATGCAAGTAGATAAATGATCTGCTGCGATAGACTGAGAATGCAAGTAGATAATGATCTGCTGCGATAACTGAGAATGCAAGTAGATAGTGATCTGCTTCGATAGACTGAGAATGCAAGTAGATAATGATCTGCTCCCAATATACTGAGAATGCAAAGTAGATATTGATCTGCTTCGATAGACTGAGAATGCAAGTAGATAATGATCTGCTGCGATAGACTGAGAATGCAAGTAGATATTGATCTGCTTCGATAGACTGAGAATGCAAGTAGATATTGATCTGCTTCGATAGACTGAGAATGCAAGTAGATATTGATCTGCTTCGATAGACTGAGAATGCAAGTAGATAATGATCTGCTTCGATAGACTGAGAATGCAAGTAGATATTGATCTGCTTCGATAGACTGAGAATGCAAGTAGATATTGATAGACCAAGAGAAATAATCAAAGGTTGAATTGCATCGATAAACTGTGGACATTCCAAGGATCGATCTGCTTCAGTACAATGAGAACAAATGCAAGAATTAATTTGCTTCGACAGACTGAGAGTGGAGTACAACATGATTCACTCATCCTTACGTTTCTCTACGGCGCAGGGTCACCGCACGCGCAATAAAGTAAACATGCAACTTAGGTTTCTGTCCCGGTGTGTCGTTCCTTTTGAGTAATCTGAATTTAACGAAACATAATATTATGTCCGTCTTTGTTCTGTATGCTCTCCTCTCCTGATTATATGCTGGATACTGCGCACAAACAGCATTAGAGTGGAACTGCGATGTCCGTGTCCTTGTTCCGCCGTGACGACGGAAGTTTACTTTCCCTTTTTACTGTTAAAACTTTACTGACACCTTAAATGATCGGATGCATTCCGGTTTTGTACTGTAGGTTTATCGATGACTCGCTGACTGGTCAAGGAAAGGTCACTGCCAATACGCAACACTATATATGCGTGGACACGAGATCTCACTGTGTGTGTGTAGGGTTTAAAAACCTATCAGACAAACAAAAACCAAAAAAACAAGACGCACAAGCACGCGCACGCACACACACACACACACACACACACACACACACACACACACACACACACACACACACACACACACACACACACACACACACACACACACCATATACGCGCGCGCGCACACACACACACACACACACACTCACACACACACACACACACACACACACACACACACACACACACAACACACACACACACACCACACACACACGCTCTGGCGCGCTCACACACGCATGCACACACATTTGTGTGAACACATGCACGCGTGCGTGCGCACACACACACACACACACACACACACACACACACACACACACACACACACACACACACACACACACACATCTACGCGCACACAAACACACACACACACACATGCACACGCTCTGGGCGCGCGTGCAAAACGCATGCACACACATTTGTGTAAACGCATGCACGCGTGCGCGCGCGCGCGCACGCACGCACGCACGCAAACACACACACACACACACACAAAACACACACACACACACACACACACACACACACACACACACCACACACACACATATCATTCACATGTAAAAAGGATTCTCCGATACATATATGAAGAAACTGAGGATCGAAAAATAGATAAACATAAGTCAGAATAATGGATGTGTCGGTTAGTGAGTGAGTGAGTGTGGTGTGTGTGTGTGTGTGTGTGTTGTGTGTGTGTGTGTGGTGTTGTGTGTTGTGTGCGTGCGTGCGTGTATGTGTGTGTTGTGTGTGTGGGGTGTGTGTGTGTGTGTGTGGAAAGAGGAGGGGAAGCGAATGTGGAAAGGAAGGGAGGGGAGGGGAGCGGGGGACGGGAGGTAGCTTCTTCTTCTGCGTTCCCTGGTCATGCTGGTCAGACACACAGTCCGGTTGCTTTGGCAAAGTCAGCGGTCCGTGGGAGTGAGGGGAGGTAGCAAAGGACCAGCGTCATCAGACGCCTGACTTCTATCCGCATTGCCACCCAACCTCCGTTTATACCCCAACACACTGCATACAGGTAGCAAAGGACCAGCGTCATCAGATGCCTGACTTCTATCCGCATTGCCACCTCACCTCCGTTTATAACCCAACACACAGCATGCACTGTCAGTGAGGCCTTGTGCGTAATCATCTCGTAAGATAACGTATGCCGCCACAGCCTATGAAACGTGTGTATATGTGGCCTGGGATTGGTTAAGTAAACAGGTAGGCCTATGTTGTGTCTATATTTGTGGAGGGGTTTCCGAATGAAGAATGAATGAGTAAACGAATGACAGGATAAACGAATGAATGAACGAACGAATGAAATAATAAAAGAAAGAAAAAAAAAGAAAGAAAGAAAGAAAGAAAGAAGAGATGGGGAAGGAGACAAAACGATGCTGCCGAAGCAGGAAAAAAAAAGAGGCACGGTATCAAAGAGAAAAGAACGGCCTTAACAGTGGTGGGTTCTTTAAGGAGAAATGGGGGGAAAAACCTGATGAAGACGAAAACCCCACACTGATGATGATGATGAAGAAGAAGCAGTTTCCGCCGCCGCAGAAAGAGAGCCTAATTAAACACAGCCCGTGAGGTCCCTTAGCCGGAGAGAATGGGGTACGAACCACCAACCACCTGGGGCTAACATTCCTATAGCCCCCCCCACCCCCTCAATACCTCCTACTCCTTCCCTCCCCCACCCCCATTCCCTATGTTCCCCCGTTCTCCTCTCCTCATCGTCCGTTCTCGTTGGACCCAGGGTGAGTCACCGCTCGTTAGGGAGTGAGTGAAGTGCCACGTGTCCTTTACTTCCCGCCGGTCAGGCTGTTGGTCAGTCCAGAGTGGTGGGCGGTAAGCGGCAGGAAGCGACCCACGAGACTTTTTTTTTTTTTTTTTTAAAGAAATTTATCTCGTTTCTGTATTGATAGGTCTACCTGTTTACTCATGCATTATTTTATTTACGCTTTTTTTTTTTCTTCTTACATTCTTCTTTATCTTTTTCTCTTTTTCTTTTCTCTGTCTTTTTTTCGTCTTTCTTTTTTTTTTCTTTTTTATTTGAAAGTTTTCTTTTACCTTTTGTTTCATTTTGCATCTGCTTTGAAGTATTCCAGCGGTATTGAAAACGTTTGTGCTAGGAACAACCTTTCTATTTCGATCGGTTCCTGTTTATCTTTTTTTTTTTCTCTGCAAACAAGCAAACAACAAAAAAGCACACCAGTGGAAACAGGGACAATGGCTATAGACGTCAGGGGAAGGGAACAAACAAGACAAGACACCAGGGGGAACAGGGACAATGACTATAGACATCCAGGGGAAGGGGAACAAAAAATACAATACACCAGGGGAACAGGGACAAAAGAAAAGACACCTTACGGGAAACAAGGACGAAGAAAGAGACATGTCAGGAGGAACGTGAACAAAGAAAACGATACGCTATGGAGAACAAGGATAAAAAAATTAAAAAAAAAGACATTGCGGGGAAACAGAGAAAAAGAACCCTGAACGTCAGGAATGGGCATAGGTAAAAAACACTGTCATCACGGAGAAAAATAGGGGGAAAACCATCATCAAAAGGAGAAACAGGAACAAACAGTAAGATAATGATAATGATAAAGATGATAATAATGATGGAGCGATCACCAGGAGAGAAAAAAAAATAGGAAAGAACATCAGCCGGAGGAGACACAGGAACATTAAAAAAATAAAATCACCATGAGAAACAGTAACAGAAAAAAATGTGAAACAGGAACACAGAAAACGACGCAGTCACGGAGGAGAAAGAAGAACACAGAAAACGACGCAGTCACGGAGGACAAAGAAGAACACAGAAAACGACGCAGTCACGGAGGAGAAAAAAAGAACACAGAAAACGACGTAGACACGGAGGAGAAAGAAGAACACAGAAAACGACGCAGTCACGGAGGAGAAAGAAGAACACAGAAAACGACGCAGTCACGGAGAGAAAACAAGAACACAGAAAACGACGCAGTCACGGAGGAGAAAGAAGAACACAGAAAACGACGCAGTCACGGAGGACAAAGAAGAACACAGAAAACGACGCAGTCATGGAGGAGAAAGAAGAACACAGAAAACGACGCAGTCACGGAGGAGAAAGAACACAGAAAACGACGTAGTCACGGAGGAGAAAGAAGAACACAGAAAACGACGCAGTCACGGAGGAGAAAGAACACAGAAAACGACGCAGTCACGGAGGAGAAAGAACAACAGAAAACGACGCAGTCACGGAGGAGAAAGAAGAACACAGAAAACGACGCAGTCACGGAGGAGAAAGAACACAGAAAACGACGCAGTCACGGAGGAGAAAGAAGAACAAAGAAAACGACGCAG
The DNA here is from genome assembly GCA_018398815.1 of Conus ventricosus. NCBI lineage: Eukaryota > Metazoa > Mollusca > Gastropoda > Neogastropoda > Conidae > Conus > Conus ventricosus. The sequence continues at coordinate 29,900,828 of CM031598.1, read as the reverse complement.
TCACGGAGGAGAAAGAAGAACACAGAAAACGACGCAGTCACGGAGGAGAAAGAACACAGAAAACGACGCAGTCACGGAGGAGAAAGAAGAACACAGAAACGCCAGTCAGGAGGAAAGAAGAACACAGAAAACGACGCAGTCACGGAGGAGAAAAAACACACAGAAAACGACGTAGTCACGGAGGAGAAAGAAGAACACAGAAAACGACGCAGTCACGGAGAGAAAGAACACAGAAAACGACGCAGTCACGGAGGAGAAAGAAACAGAAAACGACGCAGTCACGGAGGAGAAAGAAGAACACAGAAAACGACGCAGTCACGAGGAGAAAGAAGAACACAGAAAACGACGCAGTCACGGAGGAGAAAGAAGAACACAGAACGCAGTCAGGGAGGACAAAGAAGAACAAGAAACAGAAGTCACCAGGAAGGGGGAAACAAAAACAAAGAGAGTGACAGTCACTTGGGGAGAAAAACAACAACAACAACCCACAGGACCAAACATACTGAGACATCGGCTGTAACGGTGACAACGATCGCGCTCAGCTCATCCATTTTTCATGGCGGAACGCCAGTTGCCCCATTGACCTATTTGTCCGACCATTGTACTTGCTGACATAACTGGTTGCTTTTCCGCCCCCCCCCCCCCCCCCCCCCCCCCCCCCACCCCCTCCCGTTTTTTTTTTTCTTTGCA
>CM031598.1:29890138-29895138 GCA_018398815.1 Conus ventricosus | reverse complement strand
CGCACACACACACACGCGCGCGCACGCGCGCACACACACACACACACACACACACACACACACACACACACACACACACACACACACACACACAACACACACACACACACACACACACACACACACACACACACACACACACACACATACACTCTCTCTCTCTTTCTCCCTCCCCCCCCCCTCTCTCTCTCTCTCTCGCTTTCTCTCTCTGCATCCAAAAGGCCGTGAAACGAGCTAAAAATAAATTCCTCGTAATCGAACATTACAGTATAAACAAAAACACACAACACAGCGGGCATCATTTATTATCATACACAGTCCTAACAACCCTTCCCTTAAAGGCTGGTTCCAGGAATATCTGCCATACTTTCATACATCCAAGAGCCCACAGCAGGCCGTTCGTGACCCGCCGATCCTTGGAGAACGTACCAGCAGATCTCTAGGGAACCTGTTGACGCCTTCAGTTCTTCCCCGTCCCATCAGCGGAGGGCAACCAGGACGTTTTCAATGCAAAAGAGACCGCTGTGTAATACGTGACAGCCACATGGTTCAGACCAACCACCTTCGCCAGTTCCGTTACCTCTGAAACGTTTCCTATTAGATCCTACATCTCACGTGAAACATCCAGCATCATGTCTGGCCATCATGCTTTAGACGCCCAAACTCACAGTACATGGAGAGAAACCCAAAACGTTCACCAACAAAGATTCTACCTCCATCAATCTTACATCAAGCTTTGCACAGGGTCTCTAATAATCCGGCATTCCAATCTACCAGACCGCTCGCCGTCCGATCTTCTTGCAGTCGAAAAACAGAAAACAAGCTGCCGTCCACATCGCCTTCACAGGGAACACTAAAAAATGAAAATGAATTCTTCCGACCGATTCAACTCCCTCTGGTAAAACTTTACCGCCGAAGTGAATAATACATGGGTGCTTTTTTTCACTCGGGTGGCTGTCACTGAATTCGAAAAACATTTTTCAATGACCACTTTTGATTCTAAATCCCCTTTTTTTGTACTCCCAGTTCTTATAGAACAGGGAGTACTTTAGAATGGGAACGAAGAAATGCTGTCTGTGTGTCTGTCTGTCTGTCTGTCTGTCTGTCTGTGTGTCCGTGGTCAAAATGTGTTCCACTCGCTCCAGACAAAACTACTGGGCCGATCTTTCTAAAAATTTGTAGGTATGTTCATTATGGGTCACGGATGATGCCCGATGTTTTAGTTTACCGCTATAGCTGTTACGAACGGCTGTAACGGCCTGTAACGGTTTTTCTTCTTTATGGAATATCTCAGAAAGTACTTGGCCAATTTATAAGCGGTTTGGATGATCTTGTGACAAATCGGAGCCTCTGTCGATATGTAAGTGATGTAATGCTGAAAATGGATTAAACAACCGTTAAAAACCGTTATTTTGCCGTTATTTCTTATATATAGGTGGATTTCAATGAAATTTGGTATATAGAAAGGTTATCACACACAAATGGCACTTCTATATAGTGTTTCAAAATTTGACCGTTAAAAACCGTTTTTTGCTGTTATTTTTTTATATATTGGTGGGTTTTAATGACATTTTGTATATAGAAAGGTTATCACACACAAATGGCACTTCCATGTAGTGTTTCAAAATCTGACCGTTAAAAACCGTTATTCTTGACATATTGTCCGATTTGGATGAAATTTGGTATGTACACAGGCTTTAGCCAAGTGAGGACTAAAATACCAGTTTCAAAAGTGTACATCGGTTAAATAACCGTTAAAACCGTTATTTGCCTTTATTTCTTTCTCACCAAGCACTTGGCCGATTTAAAAGCGGTTTGGAAAACTGGGAGTATGTTTTATATGCTTCGCATCTTTTTTTATTTATTGAGGTTATCACACAGTATGTATGTATGAGTAAGCGGATGTGTATGCATGTGGAAATGGAGAAGGGAGAGAGACAGTGTGTGTGTTTTGTGTGTGTTGTGTGTGTGTGTGTGGGTGTGTGTGTGGTGTGTGTGTGTGTGTGCGCGCGCGCGCGCGGGCACAAACGCGTGTTTGTGTGTGTGTGTGTGCGCGCGCGCGCATTGTGTGCGCGCGTGTGTGTGTTCGTCAGTTGTTTGCTTTAAAAGCGTGGGGTAAGCAGGGAATAGACGGTGGCTAGAAAACAAAGGGTGAGGGGAGATATGGGAGAAAACTTTGTCACTTGTTCGTAGGATGTTTTGTTTTGAATATACCCCTGTTGGGAATGAGGGTTTGCATGTGAATGTAATTGATCAGTTTATCCTGGTCAGACTGATTCCGCATACTACATTTATACATTAACAAACAGGTAAGGTTAGTCTAAGAGCATGGGGAGGTGTGGGGGGTGTGGGGTTGGGGTTGGGGTTAGCGGAAAGGGTTGTGGGAATAAATCGTGCAGATTGTGATGTGGGAACCCTTCGTATCTTCTTTAAACCGTTCACATAAAAAATTCCTCCAGCCCCCCCCCCCCCTTCCCCTTCTCACTCTTTCTCTGTCTCTCCGTCTGTCTGTCGTCTGTCGTCTGTCTGTCTCACTCTCTGTCTGTCTCTGTCTTGTGAATGGTGTGTGTGTGTGGTGTGGTGTGGTGTTGTGTGTGTGGGGTGTGGTGTGTAAAAATTGTTCACCCTCACGAACCGCACCATCACATGTCCATTGGCATGCACCGTGTGCACACACTCACACACTCACACACAACACCACACAACACACACACACACACACACACACACACACACACACACCCCGCGCGCACCTATGCGAGTATACTGGTCAGCGGAGAGATTATGCAAAATAAGAAAAACTTTGGGTCACTGTGTATTACTGCGCACGTTTAAAGTTTTAATGTCTGACCACTATTGGTCAGATGTATCTACACTTGCTGCTGTAGAAAAAAAAGGCCGAGGAGAATACATGTAGTTTTAACCATGACATTTGTATGCTATGAGAATCGCCTCATCACGTCAGTCTTTGTGTATGTATTTCCTTGGGTTTTTTTTTGAGGTAAACGTATGCTCGGTATTGATCGCGCAAGTTTCTTGACGAAATACCAGTCACATTCTGTGTCCCTCTCCTCACAGCTAATTATCAGACTACGCTGTCTGTTTGTCTCTATCTCTTTCTGTCAGTTTCCGTGTCCTTCAATTCCTCTCTCTCTCTCTCTCCTCTCTCTTCTCTCTCTCCTCACTCTCTCCTCTCTCTCCTCTCTCTCTCTCTCTCTCTCTCTCTCTCTGTTGTGTGTGTGTGTGTGTGTGTGTGTGTGTGTGTGTGTGTGTGTGTGTGTGTGAGTGTGTGTGTGTGTGTGTGTGTGTGTGTGTGTGTGGTGGTGTGTGTGTGTGTGTGTGTGCTCGCGTGCACGAAAACTATCAATTGCATTTCTATCTCATTGACGGAATTATTTTATTACTGTGTTGTTCTGTCTGTCTGTCTGTCTGGTCTGTCTGTCTGTCTGTCTGTCTGTCTGTCTGCCTGTCTGTCTGACATTGTTATATTTCCTTTCAGTCCTCAATCTTGATCACCCGTCCACTCCTATGTTGTTGTTTTTTTGAAAGATTCCTGTTTCCTCCAATCTATTTTTAATCACTCCTTTCTGAAGTCCTTAGTCAAAGCTGCAGCAAAGGACACAGAATTATGAGAATACGTGGTTAATAGCCTGTGGTGCAGTGGTTACCATGCAGGTTTGTGAGCTGAGTAGGGGTGAGTTCGAGCCCTGTCAGGAGCAATTATTTGCGAGATGTTCAGCTCTGCCTGAGGTTACAGTGGTATAGTTTAAGAGAGAACATACTCTCGAGTGTTACACACATAATGATCATGTGCCCGAGAGTCTGGCTCCAATGTCCATACAGGTGTCCGTATCTCTCGGGTCTGTTGACTCCGGGATATATAAGAAAGAAAGAGTAGAGTACAGCCGTGATGTGTTGTCCCACACCGGAATGAAAACGTCACGGCATGATCTTCACCATCATCATTCTCATCGATCCTCATCACAAGTCACGGCATGATCTTCACCATCACATTCTCATCGATCACATCACAAGTCACGTCAGTATCTTCACCATCATCTTTCTCATCGATCATCATCACAAGTCACGGCATGATCTTCACCATCATCATTCTCATCGATCATCATCACAAGTCACGGCATGATCTTCACCATCATCATTCTCATCGATCATCATCACAAGTCACGGCATGATCTTCACCATCATCATTCTCATCGATCATCATCACAAGTCACGGCATGATCTTCACCATCATCATTCTCATCGATCCTCATCATAAGTCCGGCATGATCTTCACCATCATAATTCTCATCGATCATCATCAGAAGTCACGTCAGTATCATCACCATCATAATTCTCATCGATCATCATCACAAGTCACGTCAGTATCTTCACCATCATAATTCTCATCGATCATCATCATAAGTCCGGCATGATCTTCACCATCATCATTCTCATCGATCATCATCACAAGTCACGGCATGATCTTCACCATCATCATTCTCATCGATCATCATCACAAGTCACGGCATGATCTTCACCATCATCATTCTCATCGATCATCATCACAAGTCACGGCATGATCTTCACCATCATCATTCTCATCGATCATCATCACAAGTCACGGCATGATCTTCACCATCATCATTCTCATCGATCCTCATCACAAGTCACGGCATGATCTTCACCATCATCATTCTAATCGATCATCATCACAAGTCACGGCATGATCTTCACCATCATAATTCTCATCGATCCTCATCAGAAGTCTCAAATTCAGTGGCATGGCCAATAACCCCTCACTGTCGAGGTGACCTCAATTTTGATGTCCTGTGGTGAGTTGACGTCAGAATCATTGAAATGAACAAAGTTCGTTGGGGGCTGCCGTTGAACGGACGTGGTGGGGCCCTCCGCAAGGGAACGGTCACCGTCGCTGGCTTCTCGACCAAGCAATGATTGTCATCAGTAGGGGCATAGCAGGTGGTGCGCTGCGTGTGTTG
>CM031598.1:29864723-29874723 GCA_018398815.1 Conus ventricosus | reverse complement strand
GCATCGTGTTCCCCCTGTCCATTCCGCATCGTGTTCCCCCTGTCCATTCCGCATCGTGTTCCCCCTGTCCATTCCGTATCGTGTTTCCCCTGTCCCTGTCCATTCCGCATCGTGTTTCCCCTGTCCATTCCGCATCGTGTTCCCCCTGTCCATTCCGCATCGTGTTCCCCCTGTCCCTGTCCATTCCGCTATCGTGTTTCCCCTGTCCCTGTCCATTTCCGCATCGTGTTCCCCCTGTCCATTCCGCATCGGGTTTCCCCTGTCCTTTCCGCATCGTGTTTCCCCTGTCCATTCCGCATCGTGTTCCCCTGTCCATTCCGCATCGTGTTTCCCCTGTCCCTGTCCATTCCGCATCGTGTTTCCCCTGTCCATTCCGCATCGTGTTTCCCCTGTCCATTCCGCATCGTGTTCCCCCTGTCCATTCCGCATCGTGTTTCCCCTGTCCCTGTCCATTCCGCATCGTGTTTCCCCTGTCCATTCCGCATCGTGTTTCCCCTGTCCATTCCGCATCGTGTTCCCCCTGTCCATTCCGCATCGTGTTTCCCCTGTCCCTGTCCATTCCGCATCGTGTTCCCCCTGTCCTGTCCATTCCGCATCGTGTTCCCCCTGTCCATTCCGCATCGTGTTTCCTCTGTCCTGTCCATTCCGCATCGTGTTTCCCCTGTCCATTCTGCATCGTGTTTCCCCTGTCCATTCCGCATCGTGTTCCCCCTGTCCATTCCGCATCGTGTTTCCCCTGTCCATTCCGCATCGTGTTCCCCCTGTCCATTCCGCATCGTGTTTCCCCTGTCCATTCCGCATCGTGTTCCCCCTGTCCATTCCGCATCGTGTTCCCCCTGTCCATTCCGCATCGTGTTCCCCCTGTCCATTCTGCATCGTGTCCCCCTGTCCCTGTCCATTCCGCATCGTGTTTCCCCTGTCCCTGTCCATTCCGCATCGTGTTCCCCCTTTCCATTCCGCATCGTGTTTCCCCTGTCCCTGTCCATTCCGCATCGTGTTTCCCCTGTCCATTCCGCATCGTGTTTCCCCTGTCCATTCCGCATCGTGTTCCCCCTGGTCCATTCCGCATCGTGTTTCCCCTGTCCCTGTCCATTCCGCATCGTGTTTCCCCTGTCCATTCCGCATCGTGTTCCCCCTGTCCCTGTCCATTCCGCATCGTGTTTCCCCTGTCGATTCCGCATCGTGTTCCCCCTGTCCATTCCGCATCGTGTTTCCCCTGTCCCTGTCCATTCCGCATCGTGTTTCCCCTGTCCATTCCGCATCGTGTTCCCCCTGTCCATTCCGCATCGTGTTCCCCTGTCCATTCCGCATCGTGTTTCCCCTGTCCATTCCGCATCGTGTTCCCCTGTCCATTCCGCATCGTGTTCCCCCTGTCCCTGTCCATTCCGCATCGTGTTTCCCCTGTCCATTCCGCATCGTGTTTCCCCTGTCCCCTGTCCATTCCGCATCGTTTTTTTTCCCCCTCCATTCCCACGTTTTTTCCCCGGGTCCATTCCCCCATCGTTTTTCCCCCTGCCCTTTCCGCATCGTGTTTCCCCTTTTCCCTGTCCTTCCCGCATCGTTTTTTCCCCTGCCCCAATTCCGCTTCGTTTTTCCCCCTGCCCATTCCGCATCGTTTTCCCCCCCTTTCCATTCCGCATCCGTTTTTCCCCCTGTCCCTGTCCATTCCGCATCGGCCCCCCCTGCCCCCTGCCATTCCCCCCGTGTTTCCCCCTTCCATTCCGCATGGGTTTTTTCCCCTCTTTTCCCTGCCCCCTTTTCCGGGCATCGTTTTTCCCCCTGCCCCATTCTGCATGGGTTTTTTCCCCTTTTCCATTCCGCATCGTTTCCCCCCTGTCCATTCCCCCATCGTTTTTCCCCCTTCCATTTCCGCTGGGTTTTCCCCCTTTTCCCCTTTCCGCTTTCGTTTTTTCCCCTGCCCCATTCCGAAACCCCCTTTTTTTTCCCCCCTGTCCTTCCGCTTTCCGTTTTCCCCCCTGTCCTTTCCCCGCTTTTCGTTTTCCCCCCTGCCCCCATTCGCATCTGTTCCCCCTGTCCCTGCCCCAATTCCGCATCGTTTTTCCCCCCTGTCCCTGCCCCTTTTCCCCTCATCGTTTTCCCCCCCTTCCATTCCGCATCGTTTTTTCCCCCTGCCCCCTGTCCATTCCGCATCGTTTTTCCCCCCTGCCCCATGTCCCCCTCGTTTTTCCCCTGTCCTTTCCGCTTCGTTTTCCCCCCTTTCCCAAATTCCCATCGTTTTTCCCCCTGCCCCCCTGTCCATTCCGCATCGGTTTCCCCGTCCACCCCCGGGCACCCCTTTTTCCCCTGTCCCTGTCCATTCCGCTTTCTTTTTTTTCCCCCCTGCCCGTTTCCCGGGCATCGGTTTTCCCCCCCTGTCCTTTCCCCGAAACGTTTTCCCCGCCCCTTTTCCATTCCGCATCGTTTTTTCCCCTGTCCATTCCGAAACTTTTTCCCCCCTGTCCATTCCGAAACGTGTTCCCCGGGCCTTTCCGCATCGGGGTTTCCCCTTTTCCCCATTCCGCATCGTTTTCCCCCCGTCCTTTCCCCGCATCGGTTTCCCCCTGCCCTGTCCTTCCGCTCGTTTTTCCCCCTGCCTTTCCGCATCGTTTTTTCCCCCTGTCCCTGTCCTTTCCGCATGGGGTTTTTCCCCGTCCTTTCCCGGGCAGTGCTGTCGGCCCATCGTTTCCTGGTGTTTTCCCTCCTTTTCCCCTCCCTCCCCTCAGCAGTTTCACTGGAAAGTTTCTGCGGGGGGCCACTGGACCTTGAAATATAAGGCCATATACAACGTATTTTCTTTCGGTGGTATTGTTTTGGTTTTTGGGCAAGTCCGAATCTTGCGGGGCCCATCCATTTTCCAGACAGGATTTTTTTGTTTTTGCGTTTTTTCCCTAGCTATCATAGCAGTTTTGATTTTGCAGCTCTCGTTTTGGGTTAAAAGCTTGCCCTCCTCCCACCCCATCCCCCCCCATATCTTTTCCCTTTTAATCATTTTTGTACATAGGAAAAATGTGTGTAAAAGATTTTCAAAGTCTGTTTTTTCTAAATTCTCCATACAAAATTTTAAAAAATTTTGGGCAGAACCCCAAAACGAAAGGGAAAACGCACGAAACGCTCACACGCGCGCGCACACGCAACAAAACACACACACACACACAAAACCAACGCTTGATAGATATAATAAAAAACAGACAGACCAGACAGATAGATAGAAAATTAATAAATAAGATGAGGGGGTTTGGGATTTGGGGTCTCATGGATCGGCCGGCAGATATCTGACTTCCCCTTTAACTCATCACGTTGACCCGGGCCTTGGGCACAAATTTCATATTTTCCCCCCGCCGCACTCTTACTATTAAAGCGCGGGGTTTTTTGGAAATTATGTGCACGTGTGGGGGTGTTTGTGTTTGTGTTTGTGGTGTGTGTGTGGGGTTGTGTTTTGTGTGTGTTGTGTGTGTGTGTGTGGGGTGTGTGTGGTTTTCTTTCTTTAATTTAATGCAAATCCACTTTAAACAGTAAACTTAGACAAAAACAAAGACAAACGAACGGCAAAACAAAAAAACAAAGACAAACAAAAAAAACACTTTAAAAAAGGGGCCCGGGTGTGTGTATGCGGGGGTTTTGTGGGTTGTTGGTAGGGGGGGGGGATAAATTTGGTGTTTTTTTTAAAAAAAATGTAAATTAAAAAAATGATGGAGTGTGGGGGTAGTGTAGTATACTAATTTTTGAAATTGTGAGGGTTCTCCACGCTCCCCCTCGTTTTTTAAAAATATAAATTTTAAAAATTCAGGTAGGGCGGGGGGTTTAAGAAAAAGTTTTTAAAACGCTTTCAAAAACCCCAAAATCGCTTTTTCGCAAAAGGCCACCACTCTGTCATTTCCACATGGGGCGCACACAAAGGTGCCCGGGAAACCAATAACTTTTTCATAAAAAAATAACCCAAAACTTTTTTTTCAACTTGACCCCCCGGCCCCCACCCGTCACTACACAACAAAAAAATCGTAAAAACAACAATTAAACACATACAGAAAATTTTCAAAAACCCGCACCCCTTTTTCCTTTCTTATTCTTACTTAGCCAGGAAAGACAATTTTCCACTATTCTGTTTGCACCCCTTTTAAAACCCTTTTAAGAGCAAATAAACGTCCATAATTTCCCCAGTTTCCCCTTTGGTTGATCGCCATTTCTCTCACCCCAAACTTTTCGACAAACGAGCAATTTTAAAACCACACTTTTTGTGTCCCCTCCCGTTTTGGCCAAACCCCGTTGGGGGACATTTGGCAACAGTTTAACGTGGGTTTGATTTCGAAACCCTCACCCCGATCTCCCGGACCCAAACCGTACTTCGCCCTCTTCCAGGGAAAAAGGGCCTCCTGCGGCCTCTCCCACGGGGTCTTCTCGGGCTGCAAACCCCCCACCTTTTCCTGGCAGCCCCCTTTTCCTAGGCTCCAACAGGCTAACACGTCTTGCTGTTTTACCGTCCCCACATGGAAGACAATTCTTCCCCGTCGGTTTCCCTGCTAAGCAACCTCCACTGTCTTTCGGGCCCCAACCCCCGGAGACAACGAGGCGACAGCTAACCTCTTCCCCACGCCCCGTACTTTCTTGAGCCCTCAGCAAGACGGGCGAGTTCACTTTTCCCCTTTAAATGAGTCCCACACTCCCTGGTTTTTTCCCCGCAGCTTTTTTTCATTCTCAAAAAAGAGAGGGAAACCCATTTAACTGGGCCAAACCCAAAGGGAAACACAGGCACAAAACAAACATTTACACCCATTTTTACCAATAAATCCCCAATTATTTTTAAAACCCAATGGGAAACACTAGTCAAACCCACACTACACACACACACAAAAACTGCTACGCTAACCCCAAAAAAATTGGGGGAACCTGGTTTAAAGCATAACCTCCTATTCCCAAAAACAAGTTCGAAATTTCCCCCCAAACTAACCCCTTTTTTTTTTACAAAAAGCCTTTACCTTTTCTACCCGCCATGACTGAGGGTTCAAAATTTTTTACAACCTCAAAATTAACAAGGCAATCACTCCCCAAAAGGCCGAAGCCCTTTCCCTTTATTCCTCAGAACAGGGACACTGGATGTCGCTGTAAATCTGCCTGCCCGGGTGACGTCCCCAAAACCCCTACGGTCCCCCTGCACATCGCCTTCCCCTTTAGGCCCCCTGGGGAACCCAGTGAATAGCCAGGGCCCCCGGCCGGAACTGGAACCCCTCCTCTACCCAGGCCGGCAGTCGGCAAATCCTTGTCACTAAACCCTCGACATGCGAAACAAATTCCCAACAACTCCCCCTCCTTCAGTAAGGGGACTCGGGGTTTCCCCCTGGGGTGCCCCCAATTCGCACACTTGAAGAACCCAAGGACTTGCTCCCCAACAACAAACAAAAATACCCTAAAAATTTTCCTAAAAAGCCGAGAAAAATTCGGCCGACTCATAAAAGCAAGCCCTAGTCTATTTTAACTAATGAATACCAATAAGTGACAAACACTTTAACCCCCCTTCTAATCTAAACCGGCATAACTTAAACTGCTTTAGCCTGGATTCAAAATCTAACATTTTTAAAGAAACAAAAAAAATTTTTAAAACCTTGAAATAATAAGGGAAAATTTAAATTTAAACAAAAAAACTTAGAATTTAAAGTAAATAGTTTTTTCCCTATTCGATATTTTAAAAAATTTTTTGTGTCGATTTAAAATCTGTCCCCTTTCAAGGCTTTTAAAAAATTCTATAAAAAAGTGAGAGGGGAAATGAAATCCGAGATAAAAACCCTTTAAATTCATTTTTTTTCTTTACGTGGTTCCTAAAAAGACTTTTGGGGGGGGGGGGGGCCATCCCCAATTTTTGTTTAGCACCAAAAAGAAAGGGTTGATCCGGGTTTGCCCAAAAAAGTGCACAAAAAAAAAGAGCTTTAAAAAAAATAATATTTCCCTTTTTCCTTGCATGAAAATTATAGCCTTTTAGGTAAAGCATCAAAGGAATTTAGTGGGTAGGAAAAACAAAAAAAGTTTCCAAGACATAATAAAGGACAACCAAAGGGAAAAAAAACTTTAAGAAGCTTGTAAAATATAAAACGGGGCACAAACTCTAACCCCGGGAAAACTTTTGGGAAAAGTCTGTCTTTAACTCAACTTGATGCATGCAAAACAAAATATTGTAAAAATGTCACTTGCATTTGGGGGCCAAAATTTTTACACAAAATTCCCTGTCCTCTTCCTTTTCAGAAATAAATAAAAAATATTTACCTACTTGGTTATTAAGTTTGAAACCCCTCAAATCGCGAATTTTTGGGACATTTTTGGGAACGGGAAACAAAAAGGGTATAGAATTTTTTAGGGCAATTGTTAAGGGTTTTCCCCGTTTTGTTGTGGTTTTGGGGGTGTGGTGTGTTTGTGTGTGTGTGGTTGGGGTGGTGTGTGCCCTTGTGTGGTGTGTGTGTGTGTGTGTGTGTGTGTTTTGTGTGGGTGTGTTTACATTATATTGGGTTTTGTGTTTTGTGTGGGTGTGGGGTGTTGTGGTGTGGGGTGTTTTGTGTGCGTGGGGTGTGGGGTTTTATGTGTGTTTTTGTGTGTGTGTGGGTGTGTTGTGTGGTTTTGTGTTTGGTGTGTGTGTGTGTGCCTGTTGTTTTGTGTGTTTTGTGTGTGTGTGTGTGGGGTGGTTGTGTATGTTGTGGGGTTGTGTGTGTGGTTTTTTGGGTTTGGGGTTTGTGTGTTTTGCCTCGTGTGGGTGTGGTTGTGTGTGTTTTGGTGTGTGTTGTGTGTGTGGGGTTAAGAGAGAGAAGAGGAGAGAGAGAGAGAGAGAGAGAGAGAGAGAGGCCCCTGCGTGCGTGTGTGCGCGCTCGTGCGGCGTGCGTGCGTGCGTGTGTGCGCGCGCGTGCGTGGGGCGCAGCCGGGGTGTTCCTTTTTATTATTTTGGGAAACAAATTTTTTGAAGGCAATGCAGTTTTCATTGATCAGCGACAACGCAACGACAAAAAAACATGTTTAAAATGAATACAACTGGGGTTTAAAAAGCGATAGAGCTTTAAAAAAAAACCCGCTATAAAAAGAATTGGGCCCATTTGTTTAAAAAAAGCTGGTTTAAAATTCCTCTGTTTTGTGGGGTGGGGTTTTTGGTGTTGGGGTGGTGTGTGGGGTTTTGTTGAGTTGTGTGGGTGGTGTGTGTGTTTAGGCCTATGTGTATGTGAAGGGGCCTATTGCGTGCGTGCGTGCGTGCTGCGTGCGTGGGGTCGTGTGTGGGGTTTTTTGGGTTTGTGTTTTGGGGGGGGCGCGGGACAACCAAATTTTTGACTGGCCGGGGAAATAATAGGCAGATTGGTTTTTCTCTGGTTTCTCCCCAACTAGCCTAAACGGGGAAAAAACTTTTTGCCTTTTTCAAAAAATTTTTTGTGGAGAGGGAAACTTAATGATCAAAAAACAATTTTTTAAGCCCTTTTCAAAAAGGGTAAAAACAAACAAAGAAATTAACAGTTTGGCTTACAGCATGTCAGTGCCCGTCAGAAAAGCTCGATCACGCTCGCTCCAACAGTTTGGGACGAGATGCCTGAAAACATCATCGTAAGCTTAACGTGCAGCAATTAAAAAGTTTAATGACAGACTAACCAAGTGTTGCCGCTATCAAGGCATGCAAACAGCTCTGCCGAATATACTGGATGTGCAGTGAATCCTGCGTGTCTCTCCTCCTACGATCCCTGGAGTTCGAATCTAATCAATTGTGTTATTATACGTGTGTGTGATCTGTGGCCTTCAGTGAGCATGCACGCGTGACTGTGTGTGTGTTTGCAAGTGTTTAAGTGCGAATAACTTTATTTTTGATTATGTGGGAAACGAATGTTCAGAGGGTGACTTACTTATCATTGATCAGCAATAACAACAACAATGATGATGAATATCAAATACTAACTGGGATGAAAATGCAACAGAGCTGTGACAAATTGTAGTAATGATCGTTGTTTACAAATGACTAAATTATTCTTGTGTGTGTGTTTCAAATTATCAGAGCTGCAGCAAATTGTGGTGTTGAATCACTGTTGTAAGCCGTTGTGGAGACGTTGTCTACAGCATTGTGGATACTTTGCGATTATCATTGATATTTTGTTCAACTATTGCCCCACTGATAGTAAAAAGAAGTATAAAGATTTCTGTCCAATATTTGAAGATATACTTTGTATATACTCAGTTGGTTGCCGTTTGAACTTTCTGTGAAAACTTAATACAGGGAGATAATTTCTGGACACTATTTCCACTGCAAGTGAAACGATATTTGCATAAACATTCATAGTCATTTGATTGATTCACACATCAGCACAGTCTGTTTGTGTATTTGTGTTTTTGTTTTGATTTTGTCTTGATTTTTGAGGGCACAGCACTCACACATTGATTTGAGATCTGACCGTCTGTACTCTTCCTAGAGTTACTTTTCTTGATAACTTTGCATTAAAGATTATAATTTTGTATATTTTAAATTCACACTTGTTAAATACTGTTTTATTATTCGTGAAATATACAAAAGTTATAAATCTATGGTGATCGTGATAAATTAGAAAAAAACCAATGCAGTACCTTTTCTTTTAAAGTAATTTCACAAACATTATTTACAGATACCTCTAAAATGCGACAGCAAATGTTTGGTTGGATCACTTTCAAACCGGACTCAAAGGTACTCTGGTTTCTCTTCAACTAAACGAGAAAATCTTTCGCCTTTTACTAAAGATTTCCGTGGAGAGGAGCAAATTAATGAGTCTATAGACAATTTTTCAAGCCCTTTACTCAAGGGTAATAGCAATCGAAATGTCAGTTGCACACAGACAAACACCCACAGAGTGTGTACACGTTTTCAGAAAGCTGATCGTACTAGGCTAAAGCCTAGGCCACTACATAAAGCACGCATTGTTGCGGTTACAAAGCCATGCAAAAGGCCTCTTCAAACGCACAAAAACAATAAAGTCAGGAATATGCTGGATACGTGAAGTGAAACCTGTGTGTTCCTCCTGCTACGCACGGTCCCCTGATTTTCGAATATGATCGATCGTGTTGTTTTTTCCAGCAGACGTGAACAACTACACCAATACGAAAGTGATTCTCAGCCCGTGCTATGTACGCCATTACCGTGACTCTGGAAAAATAAGGTACTTTTGGTAACGACCGTTGTATCATGTGAATATACAAATGACTGACGGGTTAATAGATGAATACATATACAATTAATTTCTTGGAAAACGATGCCATATGGCTTCGATTGATCGAGCAAAAAGGTTTTTCTAAACACGCAAACGGTGATGTGCCCGCCCCCCACAACACCCCTCTCTCCCCGTCGGTTTCTCTCTCTCTCTCTCTCTCTCTCTCTCTCCCCTTCCTTTACCACACTCCACCCCTAAGCCTCTCGAAGCTTTCTCTTATTTCTCTCTCACACACCTTTTCCTATATGCACGTCTGACTCTCTCTCTCTCTCTCTCTCAAGTTCAAACTCCAAGAGAGAGAATGACTCAGCATTAGAGAGCTTTTCCAGTTTCGTGCATCGCGGAGCATCTTCTCTCTTATCCCTGCCCCCCCCCCCCCCCCCCCCCCTGCTCTTCCTACAACCCGAACACCCCCCCCCCCCCTTCCGCCCATCCCTCACCGCCTTTTCATCTTCGCCATCACCGCCTTCCCCCTTCCCCTTCCTTTATCCTCCTTTTCTTCTTTCTCTTTCGACATTGCCATCATCACATCATCATCATCACCTCTCTCTCTCTCTCTCTCCTCTCTCTCTCTCTCTCACACACACACACACATACTTCGCAGTAGTGTTTTTTTTCACAACTGAGGTGAGGTGTTTTTTTTTTGTTTGTTTTTTTAAAATAATTTTTAGGGGGAGGGGGACATGGAGGTTGGAAGAGGAACAGAGAAATTGAGACAGAGAGGGTCAAGGGGATTCGCGATTTCTCTTTTACACCCTCCCCGCCCCCCCCCCCCCCCCGACACCCCCCCCCCCCCCCCCCCCCCTCCCCCCCCC
>CM031598.1:29823941-29834623 GCA_018398815.1 Conus ventricosus | reverse complement strand
CGGTAAGTCAAGTGTAAAGTTGTGGGGGTGAATCTGGCTACAATTAAATGACCATTGACCACCACAGAGAGTAAGGTGTGTAGGCGTGACTGTCATGATTTGAACATCCAATGGAATTAGAGGGAGCTAACTTCGGGTGTCAGGGCGGTAAAAATACTGACCAATGGTACTCGCCCTTTTTGGACAGATCGGAACGAATAAAGAGGTGTGAGAGTGAGAGAACGGGAGAACGAGGGGAGAAACGAACAGAGAGAGAGAGAGAGAGAGGTTCTGAGTGGAGCTCTGCAGAGAGAAGGGCAGAGAGAGAGAGAGATGAGGGAGGAGAGAAGAGAACCAAGTCGAGAGATTAGCATGAGATAGTCTGCAGAGGAAGGACTGAGGAGAGATGGAGAGAGAGAGAGAGTTGCTAATTAATGAAGAAGAAAAGAAAGAAAAAGAAAAAGAAAAGAAAAGCAACCATGTCCATTTGATAAGAGCAGACTAGAAGAGAGAGAGAGAGAGTGCAATGTGTTAATGCAGGAAGAAAGAAAGGAGAACAGATCGATGTTGATAGTCACTGTTCGACCCTAACCGGGGTTCGACCTCATACCTGGCAGCGTCACTTCGCCAAGCAGAACCACAGACCAACGCCAACAGTCTCACCTGACCAGGCGCCATCAGACCAACACCAGTGCCGCAGTTGTGTCGTGTTGTGAAAGTGACAGTGAAAAGAAAAAGAAAAGAAAAGAAAAGACAGTGATTCGTGAATAGTTAAGATCACCTGGCCAGGTAAAGTAGAAATCTGTTTATACCCGGGTTAGTTAATGATGTTTTAGATAAATGATTTTGTGAAGCTCAGGAAAGAGAGAATGTTTTATTTGTTTGATTCCATATGCATTGATGTTTCGTTCTATGATCATGTACAGTAAAGTTATAGACTTTACTAGTGGTTTGATGTGACGAATGCATGATATATGAATGAGATTGTAAGCAAGCTGTGAGTGTGTTTGGGCTGTGCGCTAGTCCTTCCTCCACTGACATCACCCGAGGTTGACACTAATCACAACCAATATCTACATCACCGTCCATCAACGTTTATTATATCTAACCCACACTGTCTAGCCAAACTGTCACATGACAATCGAACTCAGAACCACTATGTACACTACTTACAGAATATACAGAAAAGAGGTAACACAAACCGGCTGACAAGTTTCAATCACAGAACCAAGACGACATCATACCAGACAACCAGTATACGCAACAAACATAATACAACTAAACATAACACGACCACTACAGTACAACTCGCCATAATACAAGACAACATGACGAACAACACCACCATGAACCTAACAAATCACCAACCTGGACAGACAGACGATCAACCACACCAGTTCTGCAACTGGCTGAAGTGGCTGCCAACAGAGACGACACAGAACCCGGCACAATACAAGACACGACGAACCACAACACCACGAACATAACGGATCACCAACCTGGACAGACAGACGATCAACCACACACAGTTCTGCAACTGGCTGAAGTGGCTGCCAACAGAGACGACACAGAACCTGGCACAGGCCAAGGGCACACCAGACCCGACGAGGACCTGGCACTAACTATGACTCGAAGTCACTCAGCTCGACTAACGGCGCTGCCGCCGCAACTACAAGGCGCGTCCACTCCGACGAACACCAGGGACCGAAGTGAAGCTACCCTAACGCATTCCGACCTGGTCGGAATCAAGCGAACTCTACTCACAACACAGCGATTGGTCAGAGCAGCGTATCCCTCCGCAGAGCTGACAACGCCGACCAACGGACTAGTTGTTGCTCGTGCAACAGCACGACAATTTACCACAACAACTCACAGACTTGACAACACAACAGCCCGATATCCTGCCCCGCCTTCGATAGTGTAGAACCCAAGTAACAAAAGGGTAACAATCGGGAATGAAACCAACCTCCCGCTTCCATCCCTTCAACAAGTCAAGATTGGAACTCAAGAATATTGTGTATCTTATTTCCCCAGCACCCTACCTAGCCTAACCTTCCACCTTAACCAAAACCCCAATCTTACACACGCACACTCGCACACACACATATACACATATGCACACGCGCACACGCTCTCTATTTCTGAACTACCATTACTCCAAACACATGAACGGCTGATTTACTTACTGCCGATCGGTGACAAACAGCATGTTTGAACTGTGGAGGGACACAACCAGATGCGAGAGATTTGTTCACAATGGACGTAATCAAGGGCACCAGATGTGAGGCGCACTGTTTCATGAGGGGAGTGGGGATAAGAGTCAAGGATACAACTTTTACCAGGAGAATGAGCAATCAAATCAAAAATCTGCTTTTCACTAACAGGTTCAAAACAGGAAAACAAAGGTCCATCATACAAATCAAAAAGAGCAGACCGGTGTCGTATTTTAATACTGTCGCTCATAAAATCGTGTCGCAGCGACAGTATTTCCCGGGAAATACTGCAATTTTTAGGACAGCTACAATATTCTAATGGGACATTTTTCGTGAAAAGTTGTTCGCGCGACATTTTTTTTCCAGCAATTATTGTCGCTGCAAAAATATTTCACGTGAAATGCTATCGCTGCAAATACAATTCCACGGCGACAGTATTATATACGACACCCGGCATGAATCAGAGTCAAGATTGTCTCTAATACGCTTTATCTTCTCGGAAAAGAAATCACTGAATTGCTGTGGGGATCTGAAGCCGGTATATTGCAAGGAAATGTTTAATGTTTTTGTTTTGCCAAGTAGAGTATTTGACAGTGAAAACAGTTGTTTTGACGAAGTACATGAATTAATTTTTTGTCACCATAATAAGATTGTTTGGCATCTTCAAGACACTGTCCTGCTTTGCATCTGTCAGCGGCAAATTCTGCCGGTGAACCTCAAGGCGAGTCTTTCTCCACCGTCGCTCAGCACGACGGCTTTTGACGGCGTGCTGCCCCACATCCTCAGAAAACCCATGGGGCAGAGGGGCGATCAGTGACACACCTGGTCACTGCAGGGGCATGATGGTCGAGAATCTTTAAGAGGCCATTGTTGAAAGCACTGACCAGCTCCACAACGTCGAAATTGCAGTGCTGTGTACACTGCAGATCAAAAAAAGTCCTGACATCTTTGTCAAAACCAGTAGCAGACAAAGCCTTCATTTTTCCCTGGATGTCACAAGGCTTTACGGGGAGGGGCTTGGTGAGTGACATACGACAAAACAACGAGATGGTGGTCGGAAAGACCAGCACATTCACGTACATCAGACACTGACAGGAGACAGTTATCACTGTCACCAACCACCCAGTCAAGAATGTGTCCATGTTTATTGTGTTGGGACCTGAACCAAACTGTGATAATTGCGGTCGTTCAAAAGCTTTTTCAGTTGTTTAACTTGGTTATCACAACAGTCATCGAAGTGAAAATTAAAGTCCCCAATGAAGACACGTCGTGGCGAGAATCAGCTAAGAATGCTAAAAGCTCAGGAAATTCGCAGAGAAAAGTAGAGTTACACAGTTTGTTGGACTTACTTGGCGGGGGCCCGGGTATAAACACACCAAGGAAGCAGTTAGCATTTGGTGACTGTTTTTTCAACTCAACACACTAAAAAGAAGCACGATTTCATCTTGTAAAAAAAAATACAGTCAGACAGTGGATTTGCGTACAATGACACCTAACCACCTCCTCTGGAACCAAGGCGAGGAAATGAATGGAAAACGTATCCGGAGGAGTCTAGTCTTTATGTAGGCCTCATTCAACCATGAGGATAGAGCCAAGTCTCTGTCAGAAGGGAAGATATCTGTTTTTAAATCAAAGTCTCGTGGGATTTCGGCAGCCACATTGCGACATGACTGACTTTCAGAAGCAGTACCGTTAGTGTTTGTTTGCTGCCTGTCCTTTGGCGTGGAAAATCTTTTCCCCTCGGCAAACCCAAAACCAATTTTCAACAAACGAAGACGAGAGGTAAGCTCCGAAGTCAACGGGCAGGCGTTACTTGGAGCAGTTGAGCGCGACTGTACTGGAGTAAAAGCATGATCACATCGCTCAACTTCAACTGACGCGAATACAGGTTGACTGACACACTGCTAGGCGAGTTTATTGGCGGAACACCCCAGTTCAAATTTGAAAGCCTGGAAGAGAGAATCGCGCACAGCACGAGCAATCGAAAGCAGAAATGGGCATAAAATACCCACCACACGAAAGCGTCCCACATTACGACTTTGCACACAAACTTTCACATCAAAACACTCGGCGGTCGCAGAGCCATTCCGCCGTAGCCATTCCGATTTCAGCCAGTTCGCAATTTGTGTGTTGTTGGCTGTTTCGACGTCGTGGTCGCGTTGTCCCTCATTATGTCTTTTCCGTTTAGAATAATATGGAAGAAAAAGGGAAGGGGGAGGGTGGTGGGGGGTGGGTGGGGAGAGAGCAAGAAAGGGTGAGTAAGAAAGGGGGGTTTGGAGCGTGGAAAAAGTACGATCTATTCGCTCATATTGTGTGTGTGTGTGGTGTGTGTGTGTGGTGTGTGTTGGTGTGTGGTGTGTGGTGTGGTGTGGTGAGTACGTGCGTGCGTGTGTGCGTGTGCGTGCGTGCGCGGGCGCCGCGTTTGTTGTGGTGTGGGTGTGTGTGTGTGGTGTGTGTGTGTGTGTGTGTGTGTGTGTGTGGTGTGGTTGCACGTTTTCCTCGGGGCGTATGTGCGCTGATTTACAGGTGATACCGGCCCACTGTTTTATTACAACAACAAAGTATTTAGAGCAGTGAGAAACATCCCCCAAAGTGCCTCACGAAATTAGATTAAACATCGAACGACTTTTAAAAGTAAAAAAAAAAAAAAAGAAAAAAAAAATTATTTTACATTAATTGCTTTGGCTAATTCATATGCGAGGAAATTGATGCATTTGAAATGACACATTCCAAAATGGGCTTTTATATCTGTCAACTGCATAAAACAACTGATCATATTCTTTCGTGTGGGCGCCTTAAAGATTTTTTTTCGGGTTTGCTAAAACACACACTTTACAAAAGATATTCTTTAAGTTACAAACGCGACCGTTTGAATTTCTTTTGATACGGTCCCATAGATCTTTGTTTATGCACGTTTTTGACTCGCTTTCTCTGTCCCATCGAGTCTCAACTGTTGTTTATTTTATTTTATGTTTCAAACTTTGCTCAAACCCATTCAAGTTCATCTTTTAACATCACCAGTAAATAAGCACACGTTACGCACGGACGAAAAGAACACATACGCACGCGCGTAAGAACATGTCGTTCAACAACAACACACAGATTGCGAACTGGATGATGGAAAACAAAGGGGAGCGTGTGTTTTGTATGTGTGTGTGTGTGTGTGGTGGGGGGGTGGGGGGGGGGGGTTCTTTCACTGAAATACGAAGAGTGACTAACACAGAATGGAGTTGGTTAGCTGTCCGTGCATGATACCATCTGGCGTAAGACTGTGCTGATAACACTCATATACTTCGTCACACACGCACTTGCTCAACCCGCCCCCCCTCCTCTCCCCTTCATCTCTCTGCAGAGCCCCTTCCCCTCCCCTCCCCCTCCCCTCCCCACACACACCTTCCAGGTTCTCCTTCGAGCCCTCTCTCTTCTCTTTTGACTCTCTATTCGTTTTCTTTTTTTCACATTTGTTCTATCTTTATCGTTTTTGTTTCTATTTAATTCATTAATTCTGTTCATATGTTACTTCCCTGTGTTTGTGGAATTTACCAAATATCACTTTAAATGAATTATTCATGTTAAAGCCAGCATCAAAAACCATACTACATGTGCGAGGATAGTAATTCTTTTGAAAAGGTTTTCTTTGTAAAAAACTGATCACAAAATTTGGCTGTTAGAAAAGAAAACAACATTCTGTTGCAAAGGAGAAAAAGTCATTCTGCATGTGTAAATAATAGCTAGAAAATGATTTGGGAAAATCACTGTTACATTTTTTTACTGTAACAGATAAACGAAATGTCATCACATTAACTAAAAATGTGGCTTCTTTGTTTCTTTGTTTTCCTCTGCCCCCCAACAAACTTTCTCCTAACCGTCCTTCCTCTTCTTCATATCATCCATCTCCTCCCCAAGAAGCAGTGTCTTTTACGTGCCTGTGTGTGTGTGGTGTTGTGTGTGGGGTGGTGTGTGTTTTGTGTGTGTGTGTGTGTTTTGTGTGTGCATGTGTGTGTGTGTGTGTGTGAGGAGAGAGAGAGAGAGAGGGAAAGAGGGGGAGAGGGGGGAGAGGGGGAGGGGAGAGAGAGGGGAGAGAGAGAGAGAGAGGAGAGGGAGGAGAAAGGGGAAGAGGGAAAGGAGAGAGAGAGAGAGAATATATGCATCTGGGCCCCGTCCACACACACACCCCACACACCCCAAAACACACACAACACACACACACACACAATTTAAAACCCCTTTCTCTCTCTCTCTCTCTCTCTCTCTCTCTTTCACACCAAAACCCCACACAAAAATCTCTCTCTCTTTTTTTTCTCTTCTCCTCTCTTTCTTTTCTTTCCCAAAACTCCAACACAAAACACCACACAAAACACAACACACAAACACACACTCACACACACACCACACACACACAAAACACACCACATCATTTCCCAATTTTCCCTCTCTTTTTCTAATCCTCTCTCTCTCTTTCTTTTCTCTTTCCCCCCTGTCTGTCTGTTTTCTTTCTCTCGGGATGTGTGATGTGTGCAGGGATGCGTGCACGCGTTTCGTGCGTGAGTTTCGCGCGCGGGCGCGCCTTGCGTGCGTGTTTTGTATGTGGTGTGTGTGTGTTTTGTGGTTGGGGTGTGTGTGTGTTGTTTTGTGTGTGTGGGGCGTGTTTCGCGCGTGAGGAGGAGAGGAGGGGAGGAGAGAGGGGGGAGAGGAGGAGGAGAAGAGAGAGAGAGCGGGAGGAGAAAAGGGGAGAGAGGGAGAAAAGAGAGGGGAGGGAATTTTATGCACCCGGGCCCGTCACCCCCACACCCCCACACAACCTAAACTCTCTCTCTCTCTCTTTCTCTCTCTCTCTTTCTCTTTTCCCAAACACACACACACACCACCCCAAAACACACCCCACCTACACACACCACAACAAAACCCACTACACAACACAAAACACACACACACCCCGCGCGCGGCGCGAACCCCCCACACACACACACACCATGCATTTAAAAATTTTTCCCCCCTTTTTTTTACTCCTTCCTTTTTTTCTTTCTCCTTTCCATCTGTCTGTCGTCTGTCTTTCGGAAAAGTGTTTATGTGTGGGATGCTTTCGTGCCGGTGCGTGCGTGGGGTTTTGCGCGCGCGGCGCGCACTTGGGGTGCGTGTTTTTTTGTGTGTGTGTGTGTGTGTGGTGTGTGTGTGTGTGTGTTTGTTTTGGGGGGTGTGTGTGTGTGTGTGTGGGGAAAAGAGAGAGAAAAGAGAGAGAGAGAGAGGGGAGAGAGAGAGGAGAGGAAAAGGTGTTGTTGTGCATGTTTAGGCCCTGAAAAACTTTTCAGGGCCCCCCCTTTTTCCCCTTGCGGGCCCGCCCATTTAGTCACAGGGACCGTTATCCCCCCCATGATGCAAAACAGGCCCAGGAACATAAATGCCGAAAATTGACTGCCCGGTGCCCGAATTTAAGTGAGGGGTCCATTCCCCCCTTTTTGGCCCATCAAACGACAAACGTACGTGCACTGGAGGGCAGTCCCCCTATTTTACATTCGGGTGGGGTTTATTTTAGCCAAAGTTGATAAAAAACACATGCGCAGGACTTTGACGGGTGGACAAATCTAATTCTTGGTAAACCCCTCGATGTCCCAAAAGAAAAAAGACAAAAAGAAAGAGAGAAAGGAAAGGGGGGGGGGGGGGGGGGAAACAGGGGCAGGGCGGACAGACGGGGAGGGGCAGGGGCCCCGATTGGTAAAAGAGAAAAGAGAGAGGGGAGAGAGAGGGGAGAGAAGAGGGAACAGAAAAGAGGAAAGAGAAAAGGAGTGGGTTTGGGAAAAGGAGCTAGAGAAAGGAAGAGGGGGGGGGGGGGGGGGGGGGAGGGGGGGAAAAAATACAGGGGGGAGGGGGGGAGGGACGGAAAGGGGGAGAAAAGGCAAATGGGCGAAAGGGGGGTTTGGGGTTGAGAGAGAAAGAATTGATGAGGAGGGACGGGGAGGGCCCAAAGGCTGAGGAGAGGCGAGGGGAGAGAAAAATGGGGGAAGAGAGAGGAAAAAAAGGTGTGTGGGGGGGGGGGGGGGGGGGTAAAGGGGGAGAGAGACAAAGGGAAAACAAAAAAAGGGTTTGGAAAAAGTGGAGAGAGAGAGGGGGAGAGGGGACAAAAAGAAAGAGAGAGAGAGGGGGAGAGAGGAAAAGAGTGGAGAAGAGAGAGAGAGAATAGAATGAAAAGAATGATGTATTGTTTTAGGCGATGGCCCTTTTTGAAAGGGGGGAAGGGGAGAGAAGAGAGAGAGAGAAGATGAGGGAGGGAGGGGAGAGAGAGAGAGCCCAGGTCAGGTGTGAACAGAGAAAAAAGACAGGGTGGGTTTGAGATGGGGCTAGAAAAAAGGAAAGGGGGGGGGGGGGGGGGAGGGGAAAAAGATGGGGGAGAGGAGAGGATGGAGTGAGGGGGGTGAAAGAGCGGGGCGAGGGGGGGATTTGGGGTAGAGGAAAAAAGTTGAGGGGCTGAAGGACAAGAAGCTGATGAGAGAGGAAAAGAGAGAAGAGAGAGAGAGAGTCGGGACCCCGGGGAGGGAGAGGGGGAGAGAGAGGGGAGAGAGAGGGAAGGGAAAAAGGGAAAGGGGAAAAGGAGGTGGGGGGGGGGACAAAAAAGGTTTGAGAGGGAGAGAAGGAGAGAGAAGAGAGGGGGTGGAGAGGCCAAGGGGAAATGAGGGGGGGGCAAAGAGGTGGGGAAAGGGGGGAGAGGAGAGAGAGAGTGGAGATTTTTGGGAAAAAGAGGTGTGAGAGGCGGGAGGAGGAGAGAGAGGGGAGGGGGAGTTTAGAGAGAGAGATTTAAAAAACGAAATACCCAAACTTGTCGACGTTTTCCCAAAAGGGGGGTTGTCATTTTCGGGGAAATTTCCCAAAAACCCAAATCGGGCCACCCTTTATTCCCTGTAGGGGGCAGTGGTCTAACTGTTCCGCCACATAGGACTGAAAGAGCGCTGTCACCTACACACCTTTTGCTAAAAGCGACTTGGCTGCCCCTTCCCGACTACTTTTAGCTACAGTGTATATACCTGCAAACGGTAGATCATACCATGGAGATGAAAGGGGCAAACAGACAGCTCTTCATCCCATAATCCTGTCCATTCTGCGTGTGTCACCCATCCAGACTCAACGACCTCTGGGACATTCTTGCACAAGGCGTGTCGTTACATGAATTGTTCATGAACACTGAACACAGAATATGGAGCGAAAGAGGCTGGAGTGTATAGTCAGGGGAAAGTGAGGGAAGGAGGGAGTGTGGGTTGGGGGCGGGGAAACTGATCGAGAAAAACACAATAAGCTTGACTGACACCAGAGAGAGAGAGAGAGAGGGGAGAGAGAGAGAGAGATGGGGGGGGGGGGGGGGTAGGTAGGTAGGTAGGGAGTTTTTCAATCGGCATATATTGCATATTTGTCACCGCTTGTGCGTCTGCAAGTAAATAAGTCAATGTAAGGTCACGGGAGGTAAGCACCATCACACACAACACAACACAACACACACACACACACACACACACACACACACACACACACACACATTCCTTATGCGTTCTCAGTTTACGACTTGTTTTTGATGCTAATCTTCATTCCCTCAACCCCCTTTTTTTGCTCTGTCACTCCCTTCCCTATGACCGTCTGTCTGGCTTTGTTGCAAGAAGACACGACGATGAAAAATGCGACTCTGGCAACATTGTTAGACAGAATGTTGACGTAACTAACTGTAGCGTAGCCGACAACGTTTTCCCCCAACGCCCCTGATCTGACGGAGCCGTGATGTGGTGAATGGCCGGAGTATTTCCTTTCCCACACACGCCACAGCAAAGGACGCCCACAGTCGTGTGACAATCACCCACTCGTCGTTCCCTGAAGCCCGCACGTGTCATGCACGTGGCCAAATGCCGGGACTTCGTTCATCAGCATAGCAGGCTGAAAACTGCAAAGAGCTGAGAACTGGTCATCTGTGATTCATTGATTCAAACTGTGTTACATCAGACTGCACAGGCTGAGGAGTCTCAGCCTCCTTTCAGATGACCAAACCCCTCTCTTCCCAAACAGATTCCACTGGCTGTCAAGTTCCTGTGACAATCTGTCAATCATACAAGACATCAGATCCTTGATGGTTAGCTCACCCTTCTAAAAGTAGAAATCCAGCCTGAAACCTTCACTGGCTTTCCACAGGCTACGTCATAAAACTGAAAACAGCCATTTTCAGTGTGTAATACTCCATATCAGTGTATGCCATGTTCAGTGTGTAATACTCCATATCAGTGTATGCCATGTTCAGTGTGTAATACTCCATATCAGTGTATGCCATGTTCAGTGTGTAATACTCATATCAGTGTATGCCGTTTTCAGTGTGTAATACTCCATATCAGTGTATGCCATTTTCAGTGTGTAATACTCCATATCAGTGTATGCCGTTTTCAGTGTGTAATACTCCATATCAGTGTATGGCATTTTCAGTGTGTAATACTCCACATCAGTGTATGCCATTTTCAGTGTGTA
>CM031598.1:29811738-29816557 GCA_018398815.1 Conus ventricosus | reverse complement strand
AAAGAAAACAACATTCTGTTGCAAAGGAGAAAAAGTCATTCTGCATGTGTAGAATAATAGCTAGAAAATGATTTGGGAAAATCACTGTTACATTATTTTACTGTAACAGATAAACGAAATGTCATCACATTAACTAAAAATGTGGCTTCTTTGTTTCTTTGTTTTCCTCTGCCCCCCAACAGAACTTTCTCCATAACCGTCCTTCCTCTTCTTCATATCATCCATCTCCTCCCCAGAGAAGCATGTGTCTGTACGTGCCTGTGTGTGTGTGTGTGTGTGTGTGTGTGTGTGTGTGTGTGTGTGTGTGTGTGTGTGTGTGTGTGTGCATGTGTGTGTGTTGTGTGTGAGAGAGAGAGAGAGAGAGAGAGAGAGAGAGAGAGAGGGGAGAGGAGGAGAGGAGAGAGAGAGAGAGAGAGAGAGAGAGAGAGAGAGAGAGAATATATGCATCTGGGCCCAGTCACACACACACACACACACACACACACACACACACACACACACACACACACATAAACTTCTCTCTCTACTCTCTCTCTCTCTCTCTCACTCTACTCACTTTCCCCCCTTTCTTCCTCTTTTCCAACCCCAAAATTTTCTTCTTTTTTTTCCCCCCCTTTTTTTTCCTTTTTTTTCCCTCCCACCCCCAACCCCACCCCCCCCCCACCCCCCCACACCCCCACAACCCCCCTCCCCACCCACCCCCCCCCCTTTCTCCATTTCCCCTTTTTTTTAATTTTCTTTTCTTCTTTCTTTTTCTTTCCTTTCTTTTCCTTGTCTTCGGTTTGTGGATTTAAATCTTTCTGCCCCTGGGGCGATCCCACCCCACTTGCGGGGTTTTTTTGGGTGTTTTTTTGTTTTTGTTTTGTTTTGGGAAAAAAACAAAAAGGGAAGGAAAAAAAGGGCAAGGAGAAAAAGCAAAAAAGGAACGAGAACTGTGTTTGAGGACCCTAAAAAAAAATTCCCCTTTTTTTTTTTTTTTCCCTTGCCCCCACCCAAAAGTCCCCCTTATCCCCCCAGAGAAAACCCGGCCGGTTTGGTTGTGGGGTTTGGGGTGTGGGGTTTCCATTTTTTGGAAAAAAAGGAAGGGAGGAGGGACCAAAAAAGGGGGGGGAAGAGGAAAAAAAAGGGGGGGGTTGAGAGGGCCCCATAAAAACAAAAACCCCACCAAACCCCAAAAAAAAAACCCCCCCCCCAAAAAAAAAAAACAACCACCCCAACCCCAAAATTTTTAAAAAAAAAAAAAAAACCCCCCCAAAACAAAAAAAAAAAAAAAACCCAAAAACCCCCCCAAAAAAAAGGGGGGCGGATGGGTAAATGGAGGGGGAAAAGGGGGGGAGGGGGGGGGGCGGGGAAAAGGGGTGGGGGGGGGGGGGGGGGGGGGGCCCCCCGTGAGAGGGGGAAGGGGGGGAAAGGGGGGAAAGGGGAAAGGGAGGGAGGAGAAAGGGTAGGACGGGGGCCCCCAAAAAAATTTTTTAAAAAAAAAATTTTTACCCTTTCCAAAAAAAAAACCAAAAACCCCCCAACCCCCAAAAAAAAAAAAAAAGGGGGGAGGCGAAAAAAACCAAAGGGGGGGGAAAAAAAGGGGGGGGGGGCCCCCCAAAAAAATTCTGCTTTAAATTTTGATTGGCGAGGGCCCTTTAAAAGGGGGGAGGGGGGGGGGGGGGGGGGGGAGGGGGGGGGGGGGGGGGGGAGGGGGGGGGAGAGGGGGGAAAAAAAAAGGGGGGGGGGGGGTGCCCCCCAGGGACAAAAAAGCAGGTGGGTTTTGATGGAAAACCCCCGGGCCCGGGGGGGGGGGGGGGGGGGCCCCCCCCGGGGAAAAAAAAAGGGGGGAGGGTTTTTGGGGGGGGGCTTAAAAAAGGGGGGGGGGTCCAAAACCCCCCAAAAAGGGGGGCAGGGGGGAAGGGGGGGGGGGGGCTGGGGCGTAGGGGAGGGGGGGGGGAGGAGAGGCGGGGGGAAAACCGGGGGGCGGGGGGGGGGGGGGGGGGGGGGGGGGGGGGGGGGGGGGGGGGGGGGGGGGGGGGGGGGGGGGGTGGGGGGGGGGGGGGGGGCCGGGAGGGGGGGGGGGGGGGGGGCGGAGGGGGGGGGCCCGGGGGCGGGGGGGGGGTGGGGGGGGGGGGGGGGGGGGGGGGGGGGCAAAAAAATCCCCCGGGGGGGGGGACCCCAAAAAAAAGGGAAAAAAAAAGGAACAATAAATTTTTGGGGTGGGGGGGAAAAAAAGAAAAAGGACCCCCCCCCTTTTTATCCCTGGGGAAAAGGGGAAAAAAAAAAGGGAAAAATTGGGGTGGGGGGAAAATATCCCCACCCCCCCAAAAAAAATTGAAAAGGAAAAAAAAGGGGGGGGGGGAAAAAAGGGGGGGGGGGGGGGGGGGGGGGAAAAAAAAAAAAAAAACCTAAAAAAAGGGGAGGGGGCAAGGGGGGAAAGAAAAAAAAAAGGGGGGAAAAGAGAGGGAAAGAAAAAAGGGGAAAGAAGGGCCCCAAAAAAGGGTTTTTGGGGGGAGAGCTAAAAGGATAGTCCCAAAAAGGGAGGGAAAAAGGAAAAGGGGGAAAGGGAGGGGGCGTAAACACAACAAAAAAAAAATCGATTTTACACAACCGAAGCCAGGGAAAAAAGGGGGGAAAGGGGGAAAAAGAGGGACAAGCCCGAAAGCCCCCCGGGGAGAGAGACCCAAAGAAAAGGGGGGGGGGGGGGGTGGGGGGGTAGGGGGGGATTTTTTTTCCCGGAAAAATGAAAACCCCCTTTTGCGCCCAAGAAAAGAAGAGGGGGGGGAAAGAAATCCCCCCAAAACCCAAAAAAAAAACCCCAAAAAAAAACCCAACCCCCTTTGCGTCTCTTTTGATTTTTGGGGGAAACCATTCCCCAACCCCCCCCACCCCCCAAACCCCCTTTGCTTTTTCCCCAAAAACGACTTTAAAAATGCAACCCAAAATTTAAAAAATTTTGCGTAACAAAATTCTACCCCGCCTTTTTCCCCAAAACACCGTGATCTGACATAAAATTTGGTAAAAGGCCCGGGACCTTTCCCCCCCAACGCCCAGAAAGGAGGGCCCCAAGGGGGTTGCCCCCTCCCACCCGCCAGCCCCCCTTTTTTACCTTTTGGCCCGGGGCCCCCCCGTTTGGGGCCCAAATCCGGGACTTCGATCAAAAAGGGCGAAAACGCAAAGAGCTTTTAACGGCATCTTGTTCATTGTTCAAACTGGTTTCATCAGACTGCACAGGCTGAGGAGTCTCACCTCCTTTCAGAGCCAAACCCCCCTCTTCCAAACAGATTCCACTGGCTGCAAGTTTTCCCGTGACAATCTGCAATCAACAAAATCAGCCTTGATGGTTACTCACCCTTCTAAAAGTGAATCCAGCCCGAAACCTTCACCCTGCTTTCCACAGCTACGCAAAAACGAAACAGCCCTTTTTAGTGTTTTAATAACCCCTATCATGTATGCCATTTCGTGTGTAAAACCATATCAGTGTATCCCTGTTCAGGTGTAATATCCCTATCAGTGTATCCATTTAGTGGAAAACTCCTTCAGTGATGCCGTTTTTAGTGTTAATACTCCAATAGGTATGCCATTTTCATGTGTAATACTCCATACAGTGTATGCCTTTTTTTCAGTGTTAATACTCCAATCAGGTAGGCATTTAGTGTGTAATACTCCACATAGTGTATCCATTTCGGGAATACTCCAACAGTGTATGATTTTCAGTTGTAAACTCATAAAAAAAAATTATGCCATTTTCGTGTGTAATACCCACATCAGGTATGCCAAAACCAGAATGTTAATCAGAGATCCTGTGCAAAGTTTTTTCCCCGATTGTTCCAAAGGAAAAGTAAATCAATCTAATTAATGGTTTGAAATATTTTTGTTTTCATCATCCTTTTATTTAAAGGGATAATTTTACGCCAACATTTTAAAATCGTTAAAAATGACCCAAGAATACGTGAGAGTCTAAATGCTTTGTATAGGTGACTAATTCATACTTTTGCTTGCCTTAATTGTATGCAAACAGGTATCACACCATCTGAGTTTATTGACAACACTGAAAATCATTTCCTTTCAAATTTGGGTTTTTAATTTCTTACTGTTTCACGCCCTTTAAAATTTCCCCAAACCCCTTTTCGGGGGACCCAGAGGAAAGACAATCGAAAAATATACTATTAGGTGAAAAATTTTGTTTGTCTCGTCATGCCGGGTGAGGCTCACACTTTCCCGAAAGTTGAGGAGCAGGTGGAGGACGCCCAAAAAGCCGGGAAACCGCCCCCTCATCTACACACCAGTTTTGTAAAAAAAAAACCGGGACCCCCTGACGTCCCCGACAACCGGGTCCCGGGACAGGAACAAAAGCCACATTATTAGTGGGAACGGGACAATGACCAAACCACGTGCCTAGTTTTTGGTGGTCAACAAACAGCAGGAGATTGTGCTCCCCCTCCACCCCTTTGGACAACCCCCCCCCAAAACAAGAAGTCCTTGTGTACCCACGGCTCCCCCCCAACAACAAAACACCAACCAAGATGAAAACTGGGGAAAACCAGCCCAACCCAAAACAAAGGAACAAAACAAAAAGAAATTTTTTGGTTTTTTCCCAACAACTTCCAACCTCAATTAAGACAGAAAGAGTCCTTGTTCCCAAAAAATTTCCCCCTACATAATAAAAGAAGAAAAAAAAATGAAATTGTGTAAAATGGTTAATAGATAATTTAAAAGAAAAAAGATGAAAAATGTAAAGATTATAATAAGTAATTAAAAAAAGATAGTTTGTGTAATAGGGAAAGATTAAAAGGTAATAAATAATTAAAAAAAAAATTGTAAAAATTTGATGAAA
>CM031598.1:29794238-29806738 GCA_018398815.1 Conus ventricosus | reverse complement strand
CTGTTTCTTTCTTATGTCTGTTTTTTTCTTTTTTTTCTTAAGTCTTTTCGCTTTCTTTCATTCATTCATTCTTCTTTATTTCATTTCTTTTTTCTTTCTGTACATTTGTATTCATCACTTTCTTCGGCCTTTCTTCATTTTTCCGTTCCGTCTTTGTTTCAGTCTTTGTTCCTTTTGTCGGTATCTCCTTATTGTTTCATTCTTTTTGTCTTTGTTTCTTTTTTCATTTTATTCTTTTTCCCTCTTGACCGTGTCTTTTTCCTTCTTCAGTGTTTCTCTTCAGTATGGTCATTTCTATTGTTTTTGTTTGTGTTGTTTTTTTTTTGTTTTTTTAATCGCATGCCACAGCACTTTACCTCATGCTTCACAATACCTCTGATCGGCACGTACACACACAGTGCACCATACGACACCAGCGCGTGCACACGACACCATGACACACGACACCATGACACACGACACCACATCAAATCACGCCATCGTACACCAACACACCTCAATAGAAACATGCCACGACAGAGCACAACGTAGTTCAGCTTGAAACAGAGAGAGGAGAGAGAGAGAGAGAGAGAGAGAGAGGAGAGAGAGAGAGACAGAGACAGAGACAAGGAGAGATGTGGGGGGAGGCAGGGATTGGGAGGAAGAGATAAAGGACAGACAGACAGACAGACCGGAAGGTGAGGGAGAGAAGGAGAGAGAGAGGGGGGGGGGTGAGAGCGAGGGAGAGAAAGAGAGACGGGGGGGGGGGGGGGGGGGGGGGGGGGGGGAGGAGGGGGGGGGGGGGGGGAGGGGGAAGACAGACAGACGACAGCAAAAGGAGTCGGTACACGGAGTATGCAGCGACGCCCAGAGAGTCATGGCAGTATGCGACCAGTTTGGTCAGCTGTCCATCTGTTTCTGGACGCCAGAGAATACGACATCTGACCCCGCCGACACTTCCACTAATGAGAACCACAGCCACTGACCAGCACTCCCTCGCCCCCTCCCCCCTCTCTCTCTCTCTCTCTCTCTCTCACTCACTTCACCAACGTTCTCTCTCTCTCTCTCTCTCTCTCTTCTCTCTCCTCTCTCTCTCTCTCTCTTCTTCACCAACGCTCTCTCTCTTCTCTGTGTCTCCCTCCCTCCCCCTCTCTCTCTCTCTCTCTTCCCTCCCCTCTTCTTCACTCCCTCCCACGGAACGATTTTGTTTATGAAAAAAAATAGGCATATTTTCTTCAGATGTCACTCTAATATAGTGTTATTTCAACCTGGCTGAAATTACTCGATCGGAAGAAGACTGACTCTCTTTCATTGCGTAAAAATGCCCCTCGGAGGGAAAACATTGAAACAAACATCTAAACTTCGTGACGCACCAAAGGCGCATGGCTTCTTTGTGTTTAGGACTAAAGTCCGCTGTACACATAAACGTTTAAAGTAAATGGGCGTGTAGGGATGCGTAACTTCAATATAAGTGCTCAGAAAAAGGGCTCAAAGTAAAAAGGGGATGGGATGTAGGATACGTATCTTTGGCTTTCATCAATGAAAGTGTTTAGAAAGCAAAAGGCTCACTGACTGTCGACGGCGAAACTATCCATTCCACAAAACAAAACAAAAATAAATGAAATTTGAAAAAAAAAGTAATGAAAATAACACGAGATTTTTGGACGATAGTCTCAGTCTCATGATAGAATATGTTACATTTTGCCAGATGTAGATGACTATGCAAGTTATGCACTGCCACGATTTCAATCTGGTACATCACACTTCAGCAGTCCGCAGCTTCCAATATTGAAAATAGCATCATAAACATAATGAAATGTCTACCATTAAAATTATTGTACTGAATCGGTTCATACTGTCTACATTTGTAATGATCCTGTGTTAAACTGAAATTGACTATGACTGCTAAGAATCGATCAATCTGTCTATCCAGATAGATAGACCGACAGGAAGACAGATAGAAAGAGACAGAGGGAAACAAACGGACAGACAGAGACAGAAAAATAGAAATACAGAGTGACATGGAAACAGACAGAGACAGAGACAGAGAAAGACACAGACGCACACTGAGTTTAACAGATTGCTTTCTTTCCTTTCACTCACACCTGTTCACTGTCTGTCTGTTGTCTGTCTGTCTGTCTGTCTGTCTGTCTGTCTGTCGTCTGTCTCTCTCTCTCTCTCTCTCTCTCTCTCTCTCTCTCTCTCTCTCTCTCTCTCTCTCTCTCTCCGCACACGCACGCACACACACACACACACACACACACGTGCGCGCGCGCACTCACACACACACGCACACACGCAACACACACACACACACACACACACACACACACACACACACACACACACAGGTCCTATCTCCCACAGCATGTCTTTTTAAGTTCTATAGATAACTATTGACTGGATGAAACTACTTTTTTTATTTTTACTATGACGATATTCAGTCTACCTTGCATCTTCATTTATGACGAATCAGCCACAAAGTAATGTAAAGAACAAACGAGTGTGACAGTCCAAGTGGAGGTGGCGGGGGACAACCATCCAACCTGACCGTCAGTGTGGCAGGGGAGAGAGGGACGGTGGAATATTGTAAGGGGGGGGGGGGGGGCAGAGTGATGGGAGGAGGGGAGGGGAACAGAGAGGCGGGAAGGGGTGGGGTGTGTGGGAGGGAGGAGAGCAGGAAATATACTGGTACAGTCCGACATGATTTTGTCTGACTGACGACGGCCACGTATTAGGGACGACTAAAAGCGAAGGGTCGTCACGTAATTAGAATGACAATTACCATCATTTAAAATGACTCATCCCGAGATGAACACACACGCACGTTAAACACACACACACACACACACACACACACACACACACACACACACACACACACACGCACGCACCACACGCACGCACGCACGCACGCACACACACACATACACGAACGACGCACGCACGCACGCGACTTACAACACACACACACACACACACACACACACACACACACACACACACACACACACACACACAGAGAGGGGGGGGCGGGGGAGGGGGTAGGGGTTGGTAAGCGAGCACTAGATGGAGGTTCGTTTGAAAAAGCTCAAAAGAATGGTGAACGGTGGAGAAAGAGAGAAGAGAGATAGGGGGGGGGAGAGAGAGAGAGAGAGAGAGAGAGAGAGAGAGAGAGAGAGAGAGAGAGAGGAGAGAGAGAGAGAGAGAGAGAGATCAAAACAAAACAGGGGCACACCCCGACAAGCCAGGGGTGATTATCGCTTCCCGTTAGTTTACAGGCAAGTAAACTCATGGATACAAAGGAACCAGCTCATCAACCTCCTCCTCCTCCTCCTCCACCTCCGCCTTTTCTAATGCCATCACTCTTGGGAGACCGGTCTTCAGGATGAAATGGGTGGGTCCAGGTTTCCTGTTAAATTCTTTCCCTGCACGCTCTCTCTCTCCTCTCTCCCTCTCTCTCTCTCTCTCTCTCTCTCTCTTCTGTCTCTCTCTCACACACACACACACACACACACACACACACACACACACACACACACACACACACACACACACACACACACACACACACACACACACACACACACACACACACATCATGAGAGCGAGACAGACCGACAGACCGACAGAGAGAGAAACTAACGTCGTGTTCATAGGAACGGGTTTAGTTTCGCTCTCGGGAACATCATCACCAACGGGTACAAACTCTTAAACTGCACGCATCTGATGTGAAACTGATCATGAATCGTCGGGCAAAGCACAAGTCATAACGCCCTCCTTCTGCATATCAAAAGCGATGTGAAAAACAAACAAACAAGCAAACAAACAAAGGAAAACGAAACTCGTGTGAATAAAAGCTAAATCACAAATTCCTATCTGCTCCTTTCTGTTTTGTCGCGTTTGAGAGACCATGTTCATTAATCAGTTGTGAGCTAAATCCTGATTAACTCGACATGAGAGTTGTGCCGTGCCGTGATTTGAACGTTTTGTACTCATTAGTTATAGCTGTTCACTTTCTTTCTTTCCGCGAGCGGGTTTTGGTTTGTTCCCGTCTGAGACGGTTCCCGTTAGTGACACATTCAACAGGCACTGGAGGCAGGCACGGCTTTTCCACCGTCATCGTTTGGGAATGCCGCTGGCATTTGTCACATTCTGAAGCATAGTGCGCGAATGGTGTGTTTCTCTCATCAAAAGTGACAACAACTCGCGTATGTTGTGTTTTCTTTCATCAAAAGTGACAACAACTGCGCGTATGTTGTGTTTTCTTCTCATCAAAAGTGACAACAACTGCGCGTATGTTGTGTTTTCTTCTCATCAAAAGTACAACAACAGCGCGTATGTTGTGTTTTCTTCTCATCAAAAGTGACAACAACTGCGCGTATGTTGTGTTTTCTCTCATCAAAAGTGACAACAACTGCGCGTATGTTGTGTTTTCTTCTCATCAAAAGTGACAACAACTGCGCGTATGTTGTGTTTTCTTCTCATCAAAAGTGACAACAACGCGCGTATGTTGTGTTTTCTTCTCATCAAAAGTGACACAACTGCGCGTATGTTGTGTTTTCTTCTCATCAAAAGTGACAACTGCGCGTATGTTGTGTTTACTTCTCATCAAAAGTAAACAACTGCGGTATGTTGTGTTTTCTTCTCATCAAAAGTGACAACTGCGCGTATGTTGTGTTTTCTTCTCATCAAAAGTAACAACAACTGCGCGTATGTTGTGTTTTCTTCTCATCAAAAGTGACAACTGCGCGCTTGTTGAGTTACATTCTGTGACTTTTCGGTAGATCTCATCACGTGAAAGTGAGGTTCCCCATACAGAAGTCATCGTGGCATGCTCCCATGATTCACTGGAAGTCCCCCCTTTTTTTTCTGACCATTTTCTGCTGGTTTGCTGCGAACACTCTTCACCGCATAAAACTCTTTTTTTTTTCTTTTTTTTTTTTTTGCTGGACAATTTTGAACGGATCGCGCATGTTCACGTGATCGTGCCGTGGTGTGATACAGAACGTATGTTGGCTCTTTTCTCCGGTGACACGGATAGAATCTAGAGGTGGGTGGAAGGTTGGGGTAGGGGTAGAGGTGGGGGAACAATTTGGGGGAGGGGGGGGGGGGCAGTTCGAGCACGCCACGCAGTCCAGACTGTCCGGGTGGAAGGGAGAGGTGAGTGTGGGCGGGACATGAGGCTGGGAGCAAGCAGTAGGCTAGCTGGAAGGAGTGGTGTGTGTGTGTGTGTGTGTGTTGTGTGTGTGTGTGTGTGTGTGTGTGTGTGTGTGCGTGGGGGGGGGGGGGGAGAAGGCAGCATTGGGAAGTTGAGGGTAGACAGTTATTAAGGCCGTGTCACAGGTGCCGTGGGTGCGCTGGGACAAACCTGGCAGTGCAAATTATTACGGGGAAGCCGGACTCAGCGGCGTCGGTGTAGGAGTATGAACAATGTCGGATCAATCAATACACGTTGTGTGAGGTGTTCCATCCTCTGCGCATCTGTCGAAAACTGACCCAAACCCTAACTAAGCCTGACCTAAACCTAACCCTAACCTAATTCAACATATTTCCCCAACCCCTTAACCCTTCAGAAAACCTGAAAGAAAACATGAAATTAAATAAAACGAAAAAATAAAACTGCTTTCGGCAATTCTCATAGGAGTGATCGACCCTGATCATGACATTTGTGTTTCCAACAAATTTGCACCTTGTTCCTGATGGTAATGCCAATAGTGTGGCACTACAGACGAGGCGGATGGACAGGGGGCGAGCGGGGGTCAGGGGGCGGAGGGGGGGGGGGGACACCTGAAAACAGTACACCATATATGAACATTCACTTCAGAAGAACATCCATGGGAGTACATGGACAACCACCACCCTTTCTGGTCGTCTCTTTCCTCCGTGGTCTGTCAGTACCACGGCCCCCCACGCCGCTCTCTCCGGCTCCCTCAAACAGAGCTACACCCAACCTGCCCCCGTCACATCCCCAGCACCGGCAGCCAGTGCACAAAGAGCCGCCTTGGTCAGCTCGCCGTGAGGCTAGCCACTATCAGAACAGTTCCATGTGTGCAGACTTGATTCCTCCAAAGAAACGCACACGTGTAGCCCCTGGGCTGACTGCGTGTTCATGACAAAACGAAGCCGTATTTTCAAACCAAGTTGTAGACCTGACAGTCCTAATATGAATAAGAAAGGCAGTCGAGGGTAACTACGTAGGAGGTGTGTGTGTGTGTGTGTGTGTGTGTGTGTGTGTGTGTTGTGTGTGTGTGTGTGTGTTGTGCGCGTGCGTGCGTGCGTGCGCGTGCGTCCGTGCGTGTGTTCTAGCATGCGCGCGCATTTTTATGTGTTCGCATGCTTTCTTGTGTGTGTGTGTGCGTGTGTGTGCGCGCGCTCGTATATATATATATATATATATATATATATATATATATATATATATATATATATATATATATGTGTGTGTGTGTGTGTGTGTGTGTGTGTGTGTGTGTGTGTGTGTGTGTGTGGTGCGCGCGCGCGTGTGTGCGTGTGCGTGCGCGTGCGCACGCGAATACACGTCCGTGCTTGTGTGCGTGCGTGCGTATGCGCGTGCGTCCGTGCGTGTGTTTGCGCGCGCGTGCGACCGTTTGTGTGTGTTTGTATGCATTCTTGTGTGTGTGTGTGTGTGTGTGTGTGTGTGTGTGTGTGTGTGTGTGTGTGTGTGTGTGTGTGTACGTGCATGCGTGACGTGCGTGCGTGCGTGCGTGCGTGCGTGGTGTGTGTGTGTGTGTGTGTGTGTGTGTGTGTGTGTGTGTGTGTGTGTGTGTGTGTGTGTGACTCTATTGTCCGTGTGTCACCAGTTCAGCGTGGTAGATGATGTCGGTATTTTTTTTCTTTGGGATGCTTTTTGTGCTGTTTCTGTTGATGTTTCCGTCTTCTGTTTCCTTCTTGGGGGCGACTAATAAAGCTGATTTCTACTGAAGTACTTTCAAAGTGTGGAGCATCTAGGAGCTCTTAGCAGAACCGTTTCGTTAGTAACGAACCAGTGAAGGGAAGAGGAGGGCGGGGGTCCGAAAGAAAGAATTCACAGAACAACACAGCAATGTCGATATTAGCAAAAGCAACAAACAAACAATGAAAAACAGAGACATGAAGGACCACACAAACACAAAGAAGCTGACAAAGATAAGATGAACGACTTCTACAACAAGGAAAAAACAAGACATGAAGTCGCCATACTACAAAGATGCAAAGATGAATAACGAACTACAACAGGGAAAAACAAAGACACGAAGACCATACATACACAAAGAAGATGAAAAACTTTTAAGATGAACAAACTTCTACAAACAATGAAAAACAAAGACATGAA
The DNA here is from genome assembly GCA_018398815.1 of Conus ventricosus. Classification (NCBI taxonomy): domain Eukaryota; kingdom Metazoa; phylum Mollusca; class Gastropoda; order Neogastropoda; family Conidae; genus Conus; species Conus ventricosus. Next base: position 29,799,423 of record CM031598.1, on the reverse strand, counting down.
GACCACACATACACAAAGAAGATGACAAAGATTAAGATGAACGAACTTCTACAAACAAGGGGGAAAAGACACGAAGACCACACATACACAAAGTAGATGACAAAGATTTAAGATGAACGAACTACTACAAACAATGAAATACAAAGACATGTAAGATCACACATACACAAAGAAGATGACAAAGATTCAGATGAAAGAAATGCTACAAACAATGAAAACAAAGACACGAAGACCACACATACACAAAGTAGATGACAAAGATAAATTGAAAGAAATACTAGAAACAATGAAAAACAAAGACATGAAGACCACACATACACAAAGAAGATGACAAAGATTAAGATGAACGAATACTACAAACAAGGAAAAAACAAAGACATGAAGACCACGCATACACAAAGAAGATGACAAAGATTAAGATGAACGAACTACTACAAACAAGGAAAAACAAAGACCACACAGACACAAAGCGGTTTTTTTAAGTGACTAATAAGCCCTCCCCCCCCCCCATTTCTCCTCTCCCCCTCCCACCAATTAATTAGGAGTACCCTGACGCCCACCCACCCACCCCCCTCCATCTCCTCCTCCTCCTTCCTCCTCACTTGTCCGCTCCCCAAATCCCCCCCCCCCCACCTCCACCCCACCCCACCCCTGAAAATTTCCCCCCAGGTGTATGAAGAGAACAAAGAGGGTTAGTCACTTTCCCTGTCATGACATCAGTCACAGTACCAGCCTCCCTTCACACCAACACTCCCCCCCCTCCCCCCCCTCTCCGTCATTCTCTGCCTCCTCTCCTCCCTCCCCCGTCAACGGAAATCACACATCATGCTCATTTCTACTGCCCCTCCTTCTTCCCCCCACTCCCCACCCCCCACCCCCGCTTCTTCCCCCTCCATTCCTCCTCCCTCCCCCCCCCTCCTCCCTCCGTTCGTCCTTGGTATCGAGTCATCATCTCCAATGCGATCATATTCCATTTTCAGCAACCGGCTGGGCTCATTAATTGAACAACCGACTAGCTCACTAACTAGCTAGCTAACTAACAAATTGGCCGACTAATCACTGATTGACTGACTAATAAACTAGCAGATCTATTAATTGACTAATCAACAAACTGACTGACTAGGGGGGTGGGGTGGGGGGGGGGGGGAATAATGAACAAACTAAGCGACTGTCTTACTGCCTAACGATCCAATTAACTTAGTAACTAACAAACCAAAATATATATATATGGCAACTAGCCGTGGTCGACTTGGCTGTTAACAACATGAATAAAAAATATTTCACTTTGTGTGGAACGAGGCTGGATCATGATCATATTGAGGATATTCATATCATATTATCGTACCATAATTCTATTCTATCATACCATATCATCTCATTCAAATTATATTGTCGTACCATAATCCTATTCCATCAAACCATATCATCTCCAGTTTGCAGGGCAGGGGACAACGGAGGCCACATTAGCGTGGACGGCAAGTAGTTCTAAACGGGATGAACATGTGTGTATCAATGTACAAACTGAACCTTGAATCTCCAGCCCACGGTATCAAACCAACTCAACACTTGAACCTAAAAACGATTTTCAAACAAGGCTGACCAACAACCCACTGACTGTATCATTATTATTGTATCATATACTCAGAGGCATAAAAAATGCGAAAAAATAGAGACAGTGCACGATTGTTCACATTGTGAACAGGACGTAAGCAATGTCGTTGGCACGTGCAACATTAGCAGTACGTGGTGTCTTGGCCGGTTGTAACCTCGTAACAGTGGGTGAATGTTGCCGGGTCAGCGTTTTTGGCACGAGGAGTGCATTTGCCATGTGGACTACCTACGCCACGTGCATCAATGTGAATTGCAACTCAGTGTGGCCCCCATTGTGGGTGTCACGAGTTTGTCACGAGGCCTACGACGTTCGACCCACCTAGGGTGGCGGAATTACTTATTTGTTTATTGTCGTTGCTGTTGTCGTGTATCCGTCCCTTAGGGTGGCTTGTGGTGCAGTTGCACCTTGGTGTGGTTCAGCTCAACTTCGGTTTGCTTTCTCTCTCTCTCTCTCTAATTCCACCGCCCGTGCTATTCATCCTGCAAGTTCACGGGTGGCCGGTACCTTTCTCTCGAACTTTCTGTCTATCGGCCTCTCGCCTGTCTTTTTACCTGTCGCACGTGCTTCGTTCCTTTTAGTTTGAAGTATGCTCACTCTGTGACGCAGCATGGCATGTTGGCCGCCATTGCTGAGGGAGGTTAGCTCTTCACTCGAGCGGAAGATGTCTCTGGGGGCGCCTGCTCCAGTCCGGGTTCTTTACCTTATCATCGAGAGTACAGTCAGTACTTTCAATTCCTGCAGTCGGCCTGTAGGAGAGGGACATCATTTCTTCTGTTTCCGCATCTTCGCCTCTGTCCTCTCGACTGGACAGAGGGTAGAGAGAGTCCTTTGACCCGCCTCTTCGGGGTCACCCACGGGTAGCTGGTAAGCATCAGTTTCGTGGTCTGTTTGTTTTGATTTGTTGTTGTTAGCCGGCTTAGTCTTCACTTTTGCGCAATTTTCTTTTGTTTTCGAAATTGTAAGAGGAATATTGTGTGAGACCTTTTCTCTGGTTAATTCAATCTTTAACCTGGCCATTCTAAATTATTTCCAAAATTCTTTCTCCTGTTTATGTATCTGGTGATGCGGTAGTCGGTGGGGAAGGGAGAGAACCTGGTGATTCAGGGTTGGAACTTGCTTGGTCTCGCTCGTCCGCCCCTGTCACATTCGCCGGACTTTTATCCTTCGGCCACCGTCTGTTTGTGTGTGCAAGGAGAACGAGTTTTTATGTTCACGAGCGTGCGTACGCATGATTTGTCGTTCGGATGCGTGGTTGGAGATTTGTGTTATTTTGAAATGTGTTTATAAAATGTGACAGTGGGGCTATAAATTTCCAAACCCCAAAAAGTTCAAATCATCCCTTCCAGAGGCACCAACATAATGCCGAGACTTTCTCGTCAAGATCGTTGCATAGCAATGGGGCAACTGCAGGCCGGGGTTCCAATGAGGCAGGTCGCTATCGCATTCGGAGTCCACATTTCCACCGTCTATCGCCTTCTGGACCGCTTTCAAGCAAGAAACACCACTGATGACAGACCCAGAAGCGGCAGACCGAGGGTCACCACAGCAGCCCAAGACCGCCATCTTCTTCGTCAGCATCGACGGGAGCCTTACCAAACCGCTGCCAACACAGCCAGGAACACCGTCGGCAACCATGGCAGGCCAATCAGCAACAGGACCGTGCGTCGCCGACTGAACACAGTTGGTCTCCAATGCAGGCGTCCAGCCCGGCGACCTATCCTGACACTCCAGCATCGCCAGAACCGTCTGCAGTGGGCACAGATCCACGTGCATTGGCGCCATCGGGACTGGGGCCGAGTCCTCTTCAGTGATGAAAGCCGGTTCTGCGTCGACCCAGGCGATGGCCGCATCCGGATCTGGAGAAGAGCGGGGGAATGCTTCACGGATGCCAACATCACCGAAAGGGACCCATGGGGTGGTGAAAGCATCATGATCTAGGGGCTATCGGCATAAATCGCCGTATTGGGCCAGTCATCTTCCAGAATGTGGGTCCAGGACGTGGTAACGGGGTCACTGCTGTTCATTACATCGACCAAGTCCTGAGGCCCCACATCCTGCCGCATTTCCAGCGGCATCCACAGAACCTGTTTCAGCAGGACAACGCAAGGCCGCACACTGCCCGTGCTACGCAGAACTTCCTGAGGCAGAACAACATCAATCTGCTGCCTCACCCAGCCCGTTCTCCCGACCTTAACCCAATAGAGCATTTCTGGGATGCCCTTCAGAGGCAGTTGAACCAGCTCAACCCCAGACCCCAGACAGCAGCTCAGCTTGCTGTTGCTGTGGGCCAGGTGTGGTGGCAAGTCCCCCAGAGGCAGACCAACACTCTGGTGCGCTCGATGTACCGCAGGTGCACAGCTGTGATCAATGCTCGAGGTGGTCACACCAGATACTGACATTCTGCTGTTAAACAGGGTCAAGGTCAAGTTCATGTGACCTTATTTTCTACCAGAATGAACTTTGAAAGGACACTTTTGCGGTGTTCGATTGCTTTTTCTCACTTTCTATTACCAGTTCAAAGGAATCGGTAGCCAAATTACATCAAAATTTCTATACAGTTTGTTTTCGCGTTTTTTATGCCTCTGAGTATATTATACTGCCTGTATTTCTTGGATTTCTTCCACTATCCCGTGATTCGTTGAAATATTCAGACAGTACACAAAAATAAACACAAAAAAAACCCGACATGACATCAAAAAGCAAAGAAAGGAAGACACACACACACACACACACACACACACACACACACACACACACACCTCTCTCTCTCTCTCTCTCTCTCTCCTCTCTCTCTCTCTCTCTCTCTCTCTCTCTCCACACACACACACACACACACACACACACACACACACACACACAACACACACACTCACACACATACACACACATACACAAACACACACACACACACATACACACACTCACCACACACACACACACACACACACACACACACACACACACACACACACACACACACAAAAGAGGAAGAAGATACAGACAAAGGGGAGGAAACACAAAAGAGAGAGGGGAAAAATACAGAGTACAAACAGCAAAACAAAACAAAACAAAAACAAGAAGAAAAAACATAAAGAGTGAGAAAGAAAGAAAGGAATAAAAAATGATGGAAGAAAGGAAAGAAGGAAGGAAGGAAGCAGTGGAAGAAGGAAGGAAAGAAGGAAGGAAGGAAGCAGTGGAAGAAGGAAGGAAGGAAGGAAGCAGTGGAAGAAGGAAGGAAAGAAGGAAGGAAGGAAGCAGTGGAAGAAGGAAGGAAGGAAGGAAGCAGTGGAAGAGGAAGGAAGGAAGGAAGGAAGCAGTGGAAGAAGGATGGAAGGAAGGAAGGAAGCAGTGGAAGAAGGAAGGAAGGAAGGAAGGAAGCAGTGGAAGAAGGAAGGAAGCATTGGAAGAAGGAAGGAAGCAGTGGAAGAAGGAAGGAAGGAAGGAAGGAAGCAGTGGAAGAAGGAAGGAAGGAAGGAAGGAAGGAAGCAGTGGAAGAAGGAAGGAAGCAGTGGAAGAAGGAAGGAAGGAAGGAAGGAAGGAAGCAGTGGAAGAAGGAAGGAAGGAAGGAAGCAG
>CM031598.1:29764438-29791638 GCA_018398815.1 Conus ventricosus | reverse complement strand
AAAAACCCCTTGCTTATTTTCTTTACTCTATTCATTTGGACGAGCTGAGCACTGATGAAAACTTATTGATGGAAGGCCCTCAACAGTTTTGAGGCCTTCCATCTGGAAAAGCTGCATATTGCGATTATGAAATTATACAATTCCTAATTTACAGTTTTAAAGATTAGTTTGTGGGAGGGTCGGATCATTTAATATAAAAATCAAAGACAAAGCGGGGAAAGTTGTAAAATGTGATAACCTGCACATTGTTTTGGAAATAAAATAATACGTTACTAAAAAATAATGTCGCGGGGGCCAGAAGAATCGGGAGTTACATTAGCGCCTGTAAGGTGTATAACTTTAGAATTAAAAGACCTTGCAGACGTTGCGGACTTTGAACAGAACGGTGAGATAGGCGCTTTGTATGGTTTTGAGTACACTAAAGATGGTGATTATAAACGCAAAGAGGTTGGCGACAACAAAAAGTTTCCTAAACTAGAAACAGCTGCGCAATCTAGAGGCAAATAATGTTGGCCAGTATGAATATAAAATAGTTCGAAAACCTGACCTCAAATGGCACTTAGAAACCATATTTAGATTGGGACATAAAATTTGAATTCATAAGCCCATTTACATATTTTAGCCGTCAAAAAGTTTCAGAAAAGCATTCAACTCTGGCCCTTTACATGTAGTCTTATGCCGGACGACAATAGCCGGAAAGAAATTGAAATAACGCCATATGGGAAAAAACAGTACATCCTCCACAGAAAAGAAACAGTTGTAAAAAAAGCTTCTACAAAATTACAGTTCTTTCCAAGCAGAAAATTAGGAGACACGTTCACAATAATATTTCAAATTTCTGTCTTTAAAGATGTGGAGAGGGATGGGGTTGTGGGCGTTAGTGACGACCTTATAAAAGGAATTAATATTAGCTGGCAAAACTTAGACGTTAAACGTCTTAACGTTACCATCGTCGTTCTTCACAATGGTGAGGGTATTAAGGTTATAACAACAAGCAACAAAATTACTGTTGACTTAAATAGAAACAATCTTACAAAACTGAATTGGATTAATCTTACACATTTAGGCCTCATAGGGTTTTATTATACTGAACAAGTTTTGACAGAGAGGTATGATAAAAATAATAACTGGATTAGATTAAATTCTGCTATAAAACCATGGAGCAGTTAAACTTTATGACAAAAACTCCTCATTGCTCATTGATTTGTGGGCAGACTGGTTGTGGAAAAACAATATTTGTCCTAGACCTATTACAAACAGTTTATCGCTATAATTTTAATCATATTGTGATTTTCTGCCCAACACTTAAATGGAACAAAGCATATCATGATAGAAGGTTTATATGGACAGATGATGACATATATTTAGTTGATCCTAGCAATAAACTGAGTGAGTGTTTAGAACAGTTTTATAGACTGTTTGAAGGAACGCAAACACTATTTATTATAGATGACTGTTCGGCAGAAAGGGACATAGTTAAAAAGAGAAACACTTTGTCAAAACTAGCTTTCAGTGGAAGGCATGCTAGGATAAGTGTGTGGATTTTATGCCAAAAATATAACTCAGTTTTAAAAGACTTTAGAGAACAGTTAAAGACTGTAGTGTTATTTCACATGAAAGACAGAGACTCATTTGAAGAATGTTTGCGTGAAAATGATGTTATTGAAAATGACCAGGAAAAACACAGGATTAAACAAAAACTGAAATCTGAAAAGTTTAGTAAAATTAGTATTGAAAACGGATAACCCTACACAGTATGTTTGTTTGTAGATAATCGTTATTTTTTGGTTATTGAAGTCTTACTTGTCAGAGAACAGGAAAACCTTTATTCTGGGCCACTTTCGCCCGAAACTGGTTGAGGGCGAAAGTGGCCCATAATGAAGGTTTTCCTGTTCTCTCCCTCTCTCTCTCTCTCTCCCTCTCTCTGTCTCTTTCCCCCTTCTCTCTCCCCTCTCTCTCTGTCTCTTCCCCCCCCCCTCTCTCCCCCCTCTCTCTGTCTCTTTCCCCCCTCTCTCTCTCCTCCTCTCCCCTCTCTGTCTCTTTCCCCCCTCTCTCTCCCCCTCTCTCTGTCTCTTCCCCCCCTCTCTCTCTCCCCCCTCTCTCTGTCTCTTTCCCCCCTCTCTCTCTCCCTCTCTCTTCTCTTTCCCCCCCCTCTCTCTCCCTCTCTGTCTCCTCTCCCCTCTCTCTCTCTCTCTCTCTCTCTCTCTCTCTCTCTCTCTCTCTCTCTCTCTCTCTCTCTCTCTCTCTCTCTCTCTCTCTCACTCACTTTGTGTCTCTTCGTCCCTCTTTCTGTCACTTTCTCTCTCCGGATACACTCATGCGTGGAGTGTTTTTATCGACTATGCATGCTTTGCACGTACGCAGACACCAAACACGGGAAATGTGACATTGAACTGTCTGCCGTCCAGGTCAGCTATGGTCCGTTTCAAACTAGCCTTTTGGGTCGCTTCGTTGGAGATCGTTTCGCGTTTCTTTTGACAAAGGCTGTAGTTAGCTAACCTGTTGTTTTTTCTAACCTGAATGTCCTGCTTTTCGTCATCACTGAACATAGCTTCTATTCTGAATGTATACCATCACCCACTGAACATAGCTTCTATTCTGAATGTATACCATCACCCACCAACAACCAGATGTTATACAGTGTGTGTGTGTGTTGTGGTGTGTGTGTTGTGTGTGTGTGTGTGTGTGTGTGTGTTGTTGTGTGTGTGTGTGTGTGTGTGCCGTGTGCGCTTTATATGGAATGTATTCTGAAATAAAAGCAGTCCTCAGAAGGCCCTTGTGGTCGGCTAGGCTGTAAGCAACATGAAATGAACTGAAACTGTGCCTTTGTGTCAGGGCAACATTTTCTGAAAATACTCAAAATAAAATTGCAAGAGAAATGGTTGTGTGTTCAGAAGTTTTTGCAATATATATGTAAAAAATCCAAGAAAATGTTTCGTCAGACTTGGTCAGAAATTTCTTTTTTAACTAAAAAAAAAAAGAAGAGAGAGAGAGAGAGAGAGAGAGAGAGAGAGGAGAGAGAGAGAGAGAGAGAGGAGAGAGAGAGAGAGAGAGAGAGAGAGAGAGAGAGAGAATATGTCAAGGAAACCCTAATGGCATGCCATGGAACTAAAGAGAAAGCACAGCTTATGTACACTTTTCAGGCAGCTAGCTAGGATCATTTTATTATTATGCTTAATGTATAGTTTTTCTCTTAAGTACCTGTGGCTTTTGAGTCAGTCCGAAAATTTATTGTAAATATATTGATGTTGAACTTAGTGACCATGTATACTTTCCCCCAAAATATGGGTCTTAGAGAATTATGGTTCACATTGCTCAGTACATATTTTTCCTAGATTGAATTTAATCAAAGTCTCTTGGATGTAAGACCAAAAATTAATGTGTTGGTCACATAGGTTTAGGAAGAAATCTCGAGTGCTAGAGTTACAATTCAGATAATCTGCCTGATGCTGATTCAGTTCATTATTAAATTGGCCTTACATACAAGTTTACCCAAAGTGTTTTAAATTGGTCTGTTATTGATTAAAGTTTCCTTAGATTGTTTTTTCAATGATCAAACTGTACTTTAGATTGGTCTGTGAGCGACCAAAGTGTATTTTGGATAGGTCTGTTTGTCTTAACTCCAAGATTTCCTTTTGTTTTGGAAATAATCTATAATCCTGATGTTAGCTGGTTGTCAGCCCTCATACAGCTCTGCCGTAGGCAAGGCTGTAAACATGACTTGCCGTGAATTTACCCCATACGTTTTCGTCCTCTGTTTTATTGGTATTTTATCTTCTTTTTCAGAATCCAAACAAGCTGGCTACAGTGAGCAACACAGATGTGAGTGCTGGATTGCAGAGATGTCAGTGTGAGTGCTGCCTTCCAGAGATGCGAGTGCTGGATACCACTGTGTGTTGTACAAGCCACGATTCACCCAGATGCTGTTTCAGCGCCCGCTGCTACTAACTGTATCTGTTCCATGGTGTGATAACACTGACTGCTATGGGTTGTAGCTACTCGGTGGCGGCCGGGGATGGCAGTGAGGGGGCATGTCACACATTCCGTGTCTACAATGTGGACAGTCAGGGCATGGAACTCAACCCGGGCAAAATCCAGGTGACACCTTCCGACCTCATCCTGTACCAGGTGGGTGATGACTGACCACTATGGATGTCACTGTTGTGCTGATGTTTCATGCAGAGGATTGGTCACAGTGGATGTCACTGTTGTGTTGATGTGTCATATAGAGGTGGATTGTTCAATCATGGTGGATGTCACTGTTATGGTGATATGTCATATAGAGGTGGATTGTTCAATCATGGTGGATGTCACTGTTATGGTGATGTGTCATGTAGAGGAGGATTGTTCATGGTGGATGTCACTGTTATGGTGATATGTCATGTAGAGGAGGATTGTTCATGGTGGATGTCACTGTTATGGTGATATGTCATGTAGAGGAGGATTGTTCATGGTGGATGTCACTGTTATGGTGATATGTCATGTAGAGGAGGATTGTTCATGGTGGATGTCACTGTTATGGTGATATGTCATGTAGAGGAGGATTGTTCATGGTGGATGTTTTGTCAGGACGCACAATACATACAACACTTTGTATGTCAGGATAGACGAAGGAGAAATATCCCTCAAGCAGGCACACCACAGGACACACGTCTTACAGTGGGGAGAGCTCTGGCCGAAGTGGCGCCAGTTTATTCTGCACAATGGTCGTTTCCCGGATGCTCAGGATGTGAGTCATGCATGCATATTCATAGTGGGTAAAACCATTGGCACACACACACAGTCCCTACAAGTTGGGGACCAACACATCCCCCCCTTCTAAAATTAATAGCAATTAAAAAAAAATACATATCAAAATTTTAACTTTAAAAAGTGCTTTATCTTTAAGCCTTTCAATAAGAAAAAAAATCTGTTTTTTACGGGGGGAGAAATACAATTAAAAGTTTCCAATGTCACGGCACATTTTTTAAATTTTTAAATAACACAATGATGTTTGTATAGTTCTTCCATGTTCATATTCAATAGGGGCGTTTTTCACTTGTAAACAAATAAAAGTAAAAAATTTTGTTCTTGGCCCATTTTTTTCTTCAGTGTTTTTGTTAAAATATTTCATTCTTTTTTTTCGTAAGGAGAGGGTTAGAACAAAATTTAAATTGTCACTTTTAAATTTTAAAGGCTTCCCCATGTATTGCTATTTTATATAGTTAAAGATAAACCAAAATTACAACACAGCCCGAAGCATATATTTCAATCCATAGCCCTAAAATTTTGCAATCATAAATCTGAAAAACCCAAAAGGGTTTAACTTGCCAAATAAAGAAGTAAAACACACGTGGCTGTCATCGAAACTTTATCAACACAAAAAAGGCAGATTCGTTTGAATGACAGAAGCACACAGAAAATTATAATAAAAGACTGGGATTCACAAGTTAACTTCACATTTTCTAAGGAACTAAACAAAAGATGCCATTAAAAAGGGAAAATTTGGGGGAATTTTCAAAGATCCGTCAAAAACAAAGTTTCAGGCCTGAAAAAAAAAACGCACAAAGGACTAAATGATGGCATTTCACTGTAAGCCAAGGAATACAACTTATCCCTCCAACAGGGGCCCCAGGCACACAGAATAACGCATCTACGTTGATACACAGTTGAACCAGAACTAATTTTCTATTATTTGAACCAAAATTGAATATGCAGTATCCTCCAGACTCGGGCATCACAACTTGAAATGCCAGCTATCATGGAATCTTGCCGTTTCTGGATCACTCGACCAAACCGTGCATAAGGGGGGGTGGCGGGGGAAAGGGTTGGGGCCACAATGGACTGTTTAAAAACTGCCGCGGGGTGATGGCGACGCAAAACGCGAGCTGTCTGGCACCGGCATGATCGGGTGGGGGGCAAAGCGGCCACGGGGTCGGGGGCTGCTGCAAACTCGGAGTGACCTGTTTTGGGCCCCCGAGATGAATGGAGTAAGGGACACGAAATGTCCGGTCTGAAAGCTTCGGGTGCAGAGGGGCGCAGATGACGGGGTTGCACGTGCTGGCCTTCAGTGCTTGACCAAAAATGACCGGGGGCACATTCTTCCCGACTTCGCCCCCCCGTTTCCCGGGCTTGTCGCGCCCGTCTTCATGGGGACGGGGCGCCAGGCTTCAAGTCTGGGGATTCTGGGCTCCGTGATGGCGGTCGTAGCGCGTTTCTGCCGTTGCTTGGCAATTGTGCTCGCCCCCTGCACCGGGGCTAGTGATAGCGAGGCTCCAACGAAGGGAAGCGGGGGAAACGTTGAGCGAATTTCCGCCCATGGCAAACCAGCGGACTCGCTCCAAGGCGGAAGGGGGTGTCGCCCGAGGTTAGGGGGGCGAGAAATATGTCGTCCTGCCTAGAATTTTTTTGACAGTTTCCCCAGGGCTCCTCTCCGGCGGCACCTTACTTGGGTAATGGGGGCTCGATGTGAGGTGCGAACCCCCACTTTTCCGCGAAAGCCAAAATTCACTGGACTGAACTGATTTCCTTTGCCGATTCACTTGCGGGGAAATGCCAGGTGGGCGAAGAAGACTTCTTTTTCCCCACCCAGCTGCTCTCGATATGGGGAGGTAGCGATGTGATGTACTAAGTAGTATCACCTGCACCAAATAGTGTTTGTTCTGATACCCAAGATTCAACGCCCACCTTCTGGAAGGGGGGGGCCGGGAAACAGAGGGTTGGGGGGCCACGGGGATGTGCCGCCGTAACGCACATTGTGGGAAATCTGGGGACGTGTCTTTAAATGTCTTTGCTGAGTGTGGCCCCCACACAGATGGGGGGGCCCCCCTCTCGCACTTCGTGACCCCCCATGGCCCTTCAGGGATTCTTTGAATTCTTTCCGCAAGAGTAGGGAATGCCACTCTGCCCCTTTCACGAGCAGCCGTCATGGATCTCATTCTCCTTATTACATAGTATCACGGGCTCAGTACACATCTTCCTGGTTCTGGCCACCTTTTGATCGTAAGTTAAGCAGCTTTGATCAGACTCAACTCAGACTCCTTTCGATTTGTTGAATCCACATCGCTATTGCCCACGACGACGGACGACGATTGGTCTCAACACTTTTGCTGTGATTTTGAGGTGCGGGGGCCAGAGGACTTCTCGAAAAGGGCGGGGCCACCAGCTTTCTTTTCCCGGCACAGCGGGCCCTTGAAGTTGAACCCGCATGACCGATCGGGAGACGCGGCACTTGGGGGAGTCTCAGAAAGTCCTTGTTATTAAACAAAGGGACAAGGGGCTTGGGGCGGTGATGACTTTGAAGGTTCCAGGCCGACATACGACAAACTTCCACAAGCCCAGTTTTTTCAAACTCTTTTCTATTTGGGCATCCCGTCGCTCGGCCTTCTGCAGCGTGCGGGATGAAAATGCAACGGCCCGCCGTGTCTCGTTGTCGGGGGGGGGGAGGGCACGGCACCAAGTCCGAAGCTGCGGGCGTCGGCAGGAACGAGGGGTGGCTTCTCCGGTCGTAGAACCCACGTCTGGCGGAAGTCTGTCTCCTTGACCTTGCTAACACGGGCCGCGGGTCCCCAGACCCACCCGACCCCTTCTCAGCAAATCCGCATTGCTGACTTTGAGGAAAGGTTAGGCGATGGCGCCCAAGAAATTTATAAACCCCAACAACAGGGAGGTCTGCCACTTCTCCGGGTTGGGCATATTGATAATGCTTCTACCTTCCCTTTATTGGCTTGACGCCTTGGCCATTGATGGAAGCCAAGAAAAGCGTTTTCTCTCTTGCGGAGTGAACACTTATTCGTTTGATTTAACCCCCAGCTTCATGAAGGGTAATCAGGGCAGCATTAAAGTGTTTTTTCATGCCCTTTCGCCCCGGGCTGAAGCAAGAATATCATAAAAGAAGCAGAGAAAATCTGTTGGTCTCCCCGAAGTTTTCCATTTTTTCTTTGGAAGATTCCCCGGGGGGAAAAGGATACCCTGAGGTAATCTGGGTAAAATATCGACCACGGGGTGTGAAAGGGGTTAGTTTTTGCTGGCTGTCGTCTAGAGGTATTTGGGAAGAACCCAGACCCCGCACCACTGCTAAATTTTTTGGTCCCTTAAGCAGGTACCCCAACTTCCCTGGGGGTAGCTGTAGCGCCCCTTTTCACCAGCATTAATTTTTTGAAGTCATGCAGATCCTTTTTTCACCCATTTTTCTTGAAAACTGCCCCATTGGTGCACACCCGCCCGGGGTTCATTCACCTTTTTCGTTTAAACCCAAGTTTTTCAATTTCCCTATTTTTCTTGTTTGTTTTTGGGTAAAAGGGGGAATAGGCTCTACGTGCCCCGCAACACTATAGGGTTCAGAGTTTCTTTTATTTGTATTTGACTGGGGGGGCACTTTATTTTTTCCGTCTAGCTCACCAAACCCGATAATCAACTCTTTTTCACTAAACCCTCCTGCTTCCCTCTTCTCTACTCAAGAGATTCTGCTTTTGAGTTCACTACTTACACGGGGATGGGAAATTTTTTCTTTTATTTTGCTTCTATCAAATTTTCCCCCTTACAGTCTAGGTTCCCCCAGGGCTCGGGGGATTGTCTTTGGGGGCTGTAGGGGGGCTAGGTTTCAGTTCACGAGGTGCATGTGACTGATAAGACATCAGCCCCATTTCTTTTTTGAAGGGCAACCTCCCAAAGGGAAAATCAAACCCAAAGGGGAATCACCTTTGGGTATAGAGCAGGGGTATACTCATCTTCCTCTCCTCCCCACCCAGGGCTCGCGGCGCGGGTCAAGAATTTCATTCACAGACTTGCTGGGGCCCAAAGGGCTGAAGCGCGCGAATGGTTTTGCTTTTCCACAGGCTTGCAGCCTTTTTCCCTAGGCAGGGCAACGCCGCCGCGTGAAGCCTGCACAAAACCTGCAGTTGTGGGTCAGCCTCCCCGTTCGATGCTGTCCTCTGGTACCGGCGCTGGCGCCCTTTTCCCTTCTGGACCACGCGGGGCGGTATGGCCGCCCCCGCTGGGTTTCTCGCCGCGAGACCGTGATGGGGTCGGCTAACTGCAAAACCTCCCTCCGCTCTCTCTTTTTTTTTTAGCTGCAATTTGATCAATTCACTGTGCCTGGGGTTTGCACGCCCCTTGCAGGGTAAGTTCACTCTCCATTTGAAGCTCTCTGAAAGTTCTTGGGCAACACCCAAACACAAGTCTTCCCCCCATAGTACCTCTCTATTCCGAATTTTGCAATTCCCCCCAGTTTTAGAGGCACGCACATATTCCTCTAGCTTTCCCCAACCTGCTGGCACCGTCTGTAAACACTGCACGTTTATGGGTACATTCCTTTTTGGCGCGAAATAGTCCCCTGAAACACGTTCCCCATTTGTAATCTTCTGCTGGGCGGGGCCCTCAACCTTGTACCGTTAAAAGAGTTATTGAAATCTGTCTGCTCTAGGCCCAACAGACACCCGCTGGCCACTTTTACTTCACCGATTTATTGTGGGGGAGCTCTGACACTAACCGGTAACGGGGGAAATAGTCTCCCACGCCGGCCACCGGGGTGGCTCCCCCAAATTGAAGTTTTTTGGCGGTTTAAAAACATTTTAAAACATTAAACTGTCACTTTACGGGGAAATCATTCTTTAAATTCTAACCATGTTTTGTCAGGACCCAATCATACAAAACTTTTTATTCGGGAAACAAGGAGAAAAATCCTCAACAGGCACACCACAGGACACACGCTTTCAGTGGGGAGAGCTCTGGCCGAAGGCGCCGTTTATTCGCACAATGTCGTTTTTCCCCCCGGGTCTCAGGAGTGGCAAACATGCATATTCATAGTGGGAAAACATTGGCACACACACACGTCCTACAAGTTGGTACCCAAAACAGTGGATGTCACTGTTATGGTGATATGTCTGTAGAGGGGGATTTTTTTTGGGGATGTTTCCCGTTATGGGGATATTCAAGTAAGGAGGATTGTTTTATGGGGGATGTCACTGTTATGGCGATATTCAGTAAAGGGGTTTTCAGGGATGTCACTGTTTGGTGATAGCATTAGAGGAGGATTTTCATGGTGGAAAAGTCACGTTAGGTGATATTCAGAAAAGGGGATTGTTCATGGTGGATGCACTGTTATGTGATTGCCAGTAAGATTGGCATCCCAACAGCAATAAAATATCTCGCCAGAAACCAATGCGCATCTCACCAGACACCGGACTGAATGAACGCCACCCCGCAAAAAGAACAAAAACCTCACCACACCAGAATGAAAAAACACCTACAGAAAGCACACTGAATAACATTCACCACCGACTGATTTAATATCCACCAACACCACAAAAATAACTCCACGATAACGAATGAATGAACATCTTACCCAACCAGACCAATAAATATTTCACAGACACCCAAAGAATAAAATCTTTCCAGACACCAACTTAAGTCCACCAAACCAGGCCAGGGAAAATTCTGGGGGTTTGGGAACTGGGTGTACAACAACTAGCCAAAAACTGTTCCATGGTACAGTTTTGTAATGGACAAAAGAAGTAAAACCTAACACCTTCTGGTTTTACTGTCTTGTTCTTTTTTCTTTCTTCTTTTGCGTACGCAGGCTGATAACTCCCGGGGCACCCCGTAAAGCCAGCATGGAGTTTTTGTGTGATGACCCTTTTTTTATCCCCCCATTAAAAGGGAGCCAACCCATCTTCGGGGGAAATGCCCTTTTTCTAATCGAAAGCAAGACCCATTGCCATTTAAGTAAGATATCATTGTCTTGAGAATATTTTAACAACGCATTTTTTTTTGTATTCAGAGAGGGGAAAAAACCCATTCACTGGGCCCCTTTCGATGCTAAGAAGAAATGGATTCGTCTGAAAGTTTTCCTTTTTAGAGTGGGGGGCCGTGTCCGACAGGGCCGGATCTATGCCCCAATGCGGCATGCGAGGACTTTCAAAAAATGGTCCAGGGGAAGCATCCAGCGGGCGGGGGGGAAACCACCTCAACCAGTGGAGGGGAGGAGTGGGGCCACACAGTCACTTCCCCCGCCCTCTGCAGCAGCCCCCTGCCTCCATGGGGACCCTATGACCAGTACGGGGTTCAGTGGCCCAGTCCTCGCAGTGGGCATCACTTTTTGGGGGTTCCCCCCCCCCCCCCAGCAACACCTCACATCAAAGGGGGCCTCCATCTGATCCCAGTCCTCAGTAAAATCAACATTAGTACAGGGGATCCTCCAGGGGGCCCGTCAATTTATGAATCAGCCCCCCCCACTTCATGAACAGCTAGGGCAGCATGGGGGGGGAGGGAGTCCAGCCAGGGGAACTACGCGTCTTGGGCCGCCCTCCCCATGGGGAAAATTGTTTGGGTTAGGAAGGGCCCGGGGGGGGTGACAACTTCCCCGCACCATGGGTCATCGAATCGGCTTCCATCCCCCCGACCTGTCAACTCCTCTAAAGGGCCGATGATGTGGGGCGCAGCAGGGGACCGAGGTTTTTTCTGGGTGATCCAGATGGCCAGGTACCTGCCCCCTACATCAATGCCCTGTGGACCGCCCTCCCCCCCATCCCACCCGCCGTGCATGGAAGCAGCAGGGGCCGTGCACTGGGGGGAGCAGGGGGGAAGGGCCAAACAGGGGGGGGATGTTTGGGAGGGGCCATAAGTGGGGGCTAGGGCCCAAAAAGCTAACTTTCCCCGCACGTGCTAAAAACGGGCCTCGGTGGGGGGGACGGCAGGCCCAAAACCCGCCGGAATCAACACCCAGCTAGACCGAACCAGGGCCCCCTCGAGACACGGGGCCCCCTGCTACCAACATTTTCCCCCCCTCACCCACGAGTAAGTGTCCTGTGCCCGAGTCCCCCCGGGTACGCCATGATAGATCAACAAGACGGGGGCCCTTTTCCCACTCCACCCCGCCGGACCGACGGGGGGATGAGCCTGGGGACCCAAAAAACGGCCAACCCACCATTTGGCACTAAACCCCTGACAGGGTTTCTGCCTTTATCATGGAGGTCACTTTTAACCGCAGTGTGGACATCAAGGTGTGAACCTTTGGGAAAAAGGGTCTCCCCGTTTGGGTCGTTAGTGTTACGTTACCAAAAACCTGAAGTGTACAAGTAAGAATTTGTGCCCATTTTACATGTAATTTTTTTTTATGATTTTATGTACCCAACATACTCTAACAAACTCCATAACCCGCGTGCTAAGGGAATGGGGACGATGAAGGAGTAACCCAAAAAGAATACAATTCGAAAACCTTGTATCAAAAAGACATATAAATTTTTTGGTTTTTAAAAGACTTTACAAATCCCTTTTTTTGAAAAAAGTATGTATGAATAACGAATTTATGTTCAAAAATGACATAAACAATTCTTTGTTAAAAAAAAACTACAAATTCCATGAAAAAATACTATATAGCTTTTTTTATCGAGCGTAATACTAAATACTTTTTTTAAATTCATAAAACAACCCGTGTGTGGTAGTTTACTTGACTTCCTCTGTTTTAACCAACAATAACAAAAGCATACTGTCCCCGGCAACAAAGCAGCCTTTCCCCCTTTACAGCATACTTTGAAATGAATTTTCAAAATTTTTATTAATTAATTAATTAAGAAAGAAATGAAATTGCAATTTGTATAATTAATTAAAAGTTTTTCCTTTTAACATTTAAATTTCTGTCACAGTGTCAAACCAAGTTAAATGCAGCTGGTTTAAAAATCATTTTTTGCAGCGAAAGTATTTTGGCTTAAAATGATTTCAGCCCCTAATTTAATAAAGCCGAGCGGCTTAATTTTAAAAACATTTTAGTACTAATTAAATACTGCAGCTTAAGTCATTTTAGTAGCCCAACTTCAAAAAGCAAAGGGCTGGGCGCAGTTTTGCAAAAATTTTCGCCCTAAAATCAGCTGACTTGGGGGGGAAAACATGAAACAAAAGGAACAACCCAAATTTTTAAAAAATAAAAAACCATCATTTTCAAAACATTAGTTCCTTTTCCGAATTTTGTCAAGCATAAAGAATCCGAAACGAAAATTTTTTTCAGATTTTTACTGTTGCCTTTTATTTAAAGGAAAAATGTTTCAAAGGGAATGATGTAGATTTTTCAAAAAGTTTTTGGTTTTTTTTTGTTCAGGTTTTTCAGGCCAATTTTTCAAATGGAATCAAAATAGTAATTCCTTTAAAGTTAATGTTTGCTTTGTTCTGTTGTCTTTATGTGTGGTATTTTCGTAATAGAAACATCAGACGGTTCAAGTCTGTTTAATATATTTCAATGCTCAAATGGGTGTGTGGTTTGGGTGTGTGTGTGTTGTGTGTTGTGTGTGTGTGTGTGTGTGTTGGGTGGGGGGGGGGTGGTGCGGCGGCGTGCGGGTCGTGCGTGCTGCGTGCGTGCGTTGCTGCGTGGGGCGTGCGTGTTTTTGGGTAGTGGTTTTTTTTCTGCCTTTGTATCCATTCACCACTTGGGTTTTGTTCTGGTTTTTTTTGTTTTTCTCTCCCCAGGGCCTTTTTAACTTAGGCTGCTAAAAATCATTTCAACCAACATTTTTTAAATTTTTAAGCTGCAGAGAATGACATTAAACCAGCCTGCTTTAACTTAGACTTTGAACACTGTGCACAACTTAATGTCAAGGAACTAACTTTTAAATTTAAAATTTATACAAATTGCAATTCTTTCTAACTCTTAATTAATTAAATTTAAAAACAATTGCAATTCATTCAAAGTATGCGTCAAGGGGGGAAAGGCTGACTTTGTTGCCTGAAACTGTTTTGAATTTTTAATATCCAAATGTTCTCAGAAACCCGAATCCTGCCAAGGAAGTGCTTGACCCTCCGTTTCCAAGTAATGTTTGAATAAAATAATGTTTCCCCGTTGGATCTCGTATGCGGCTCACGTGCGGAATGCAGGTCTAACCTAGAGTAGTTTTTCCCGATTTTCAGTTGCGTCACCGGACTCAACCGTTGCCGGACCTTCCTTCACCAGTCCGTTCTCCTGTCGATTCTTGCAGCTTTTTTTCGCAAAGAGTCTACCAGCTCTTGGCGTAAAGGCTTTTGGGATCTTTTCCAAATTCCCCACCTTCAAAAATTTTTTCACTGACGGTTCCAAGTCTGAAGAGGAGTGGCCTGTGCAGCCTACTGCCCTGGGGCTCCTCTCAGATGCTGTTAAAAGCAAATTGAAAGAATTAAATCCTAACAAGTCTCAAGGGCCCCCATCTCATTCCACCACGAGTGTTAAAAGAAAAAAGTGAGAGATAGCTAGTCCACTATGCAATATATTTAAAAAATCCTTTGAAACAGGATCCTGCCTAGAGATTGGGAAAACTGCAGAGGTCACAGCTATATTAAAAAAGGTTCCAAAACAGACCCAGGTAATTTCAGGCCCGTGATTTGACTTTATTGCATGTAAGATTTTAGAGAGCCTTGTAAGGGGTTTTGGGAGTTGCTCATTTTACTGAAAAATGATTTAAATTTCTAAATGCCAACATGGATTTAGGAAGAGGAGATCATGTGTCACACAATTACTAGAAGTAAAAAGACAACCTAACAGAATTGGTAAAAAGGGGAGCCAAATGATATAATGTACTTGGATTTTAGAAAAAGGCATTTGATTCTGTCCCCCACGAAAGGCTGCTAACTAATCTAAAAGCATATGGAGTAATTGGTAATGTTTTAAACTGGATTAGGGTTTTCTTAAAGGAAGGTCACAGTTAGTGAGAGTAGGAGAAGAGAGATCCAAGACATCTGAGGTCCTAAGTGGAGTTCCACAGGGTAGTATCCTAGGGCCCATATTATTCACTGTGTTCATCAATGATTTACCGGACATGACTCAAACCACATGCAAAATATTTGCAGATGACACAAAAATATTGATAAGGCAACAAATAGCACAAAGATCCAACAGGACATAAACAAGCTACAAGAATGGTCAGATGAATGGAACCTTTACTTCAATGTAGCAAAATGTAAGGTGATGCACATTGGCAAAAAGAATAAACAGTTCGAATATACTATGATTGTGAATGACGAATTGCGGAAAATAAATACATGTGATGAAGAAACAGATCTGGGAGTAACCTTTGATAAAGATCTATCCTTTGATCCTCACATCCAGAGAGTGGTGAACAAAGCAAATCAGATGATGGGACTCATCAGGAGAACTTTTACCTTCCTAGAAAGGAGACATTTATCAAGTTATTTAAAGCATTTGTTAGACCTCATCTCGAATACGCTAATGTAATTTGGAGTCCCCATCTCAAGAGACAGTCAAAAATGATAGAAAATGTACAAAGGCGAGCTACTAAAATCCTGAAAGAATGTAGGAATTTAAACTATAATGAAAGATTACACTATCTCCAATTACACTCACTGAAAGGAAGGAGGATCAGAGGAGACCTGATCCAATTTTTTAAAATATTCCATAATTATGATGATGTCAATGTGCATGCGCTTTTCAAATTCTCAGAAGTGGATTGCACAAGAAATAATGAAGGCAAGATTTTTATTAGACATTGTCATACTAACAAAAGAAAGTCTTGTTTTACCTTCAGAATTGCTAATTATTGGAATGCACTGCCTACTAACACCAAATATGCACCTGATATCAACAGCTTTAAAAAACTCCTAGATGAAGACCCTAAATTGAAAGATGCTTTCTTTAGTGTGGATTGAATATAATGTTATTTATGACAGGCATGCAACCAGACCGAACTTAAATTGAAAATAATGAGGGGACGCAAATAGGCCGTAAGGCCTAAGGCTAAAAAAAGCTGGTCCCTATTACTACTACTACTACTATATTCATTCAGATGCTTCTGTCTATTCTGCTGAACTTACTGCTCTGGTACTGGCTTTGAAGATAATCTCACATTCTTCGAAGAGGGACTTTCTGGTTCTGTCGGATTCGCTGTCAGCTTTGGAGGCTATAGCTGGCCGCAACCTTCAGCATCCAGAACTTTTACTTCTTTTTTTTAACTTTTTAGCAAGTTGAAGGCGGATGGTTACAACATTACTCTTGCTTGGGTTCCTGGTCATGTTGGCATCGGCGGGAACGAAATGGTTGATCGTTTAGCCAAGAACGCCACAAGAGAGAAACTGTCCAACATTTATATCCCCTGCTCAGATGTGAAACCCAAAATTAATGACTATGTGAGAGACCTCTGGCAGGAGGATTGGAACACGCAGACGAATAACAAACTCTTTCAGATCCGTCCAAACCTTAAGGACTTCCTCCCATCCACGTCGGGATGTCGTAAAGAGGAAACGGTTCTGTGCCGGCTGCACACCGGCCATTCGTATTTTACCCATGCTTACCTTTTAAAGCGTGAAGAAGCTCCGTGGTGCATTCCATGTCATGCGCCACTCACAATGAAACATGTTCTTTTGGAGTGTTGGGACTTGCACGATGTGAGACACAAACATTTTACAGCAGAGTCCATGAAGATCCTGTTCAGGGATGTCCCGCCTGATGTGATCCTTGAGTTTTTGAGAGAGATTAACATTTTTCATCTGATTTAAGATTTTACGGAAGAAAGATTTTTAACGAAGTTTCTGGTACGTTTCTAGACGATGTCAAAGGTCGCCCGCCCCAAAAAGACGCCGGTGTCTTTTTGGCCCCCTTCATCACACCCCAAAAAGACGCCCGGAGGACCGGCGTCTTTTTTTTATCGACTGTGCTGTCGATATTTTCATTTCATGACCAACTTTTGACTTATATTTTTATACTCCCAGTTTTACAAGACTGGGAGTATATTACAGTGGGAAGGTGAACGAGGTCGCGTGTTCTCTCTGTGTGTGTGTGTGTGTGTGTGTGTGTGTGGTGTGTTGTGTGTGTGTGTGTGTGTGTGTGTGTTGTGTCAGTGATCAAAAATGTGTGTCAAACTCCCCAGCCTAAACTACTGAACCGATCATTGTGGAAATGAACACAACGTTTCCCACGGTAACAACGATGATGCTCGACATTTGTTTTCAAGATGACTTCACAAACAAGATGGCGGACTATGTAAACGTTCTAAACATACGGCAGACGATAACTGGAGAAAGTACTGAACCGATCATTGTGACAGTTACAAAATTTGGATATGATGACAGGGTTGCGTAATGCCCAGTTCCTGCTTGAATTTTTTTTCACGATGACGTCACAAACAAGATGGCGGATCACGCAACACAACAGTTGTAACAAAGAAGTCATTAGATAGAACAAACACTAAACGAGTATTTGTTAATCCAGAGTTTTCATATGCAATTGGGCACTGGAGAACGGCATAATTACATACCTTCTTCGCCCTCGGGTTCATATTTTTCCTTATCTTTATCTATAAGCTCAATCATATCGTAATCCAATTCATCCAAATTTTTTCTCATGTTTGCTTGATGCGCTCGAATTTTTTTTTATTATTTCAAGATATTCTTTATCCCATAATTGATAATCAAAATTTGGGATTTTGGGCTGTATGGGATTTCCAATGCCAAAAATAAAACACTTATGGCTAAATGTAGAAAATAAAATACATATAAGCCTTGGACTACGAATAAAAGTAATAGAACAAATCGTACTTTTAGGACTCCAAAATAAAGAACATAATATGAACGATGAACAATTGAAAATGGAAATCAAGTTATCCTAATTGGCAAAATGTGCATTGGCAAATACAGATACGGGAAACAATAAAATATCATAATAATGTTTGAAAGAGAGTGCTTTCTAAGAAGTGCTAAAGTAGCATATCAGTCCCATTGGCTCCACCCTCCACCTATCTCTCACATTTTCGCCGTTCTTTCGATGCGAGGGAGACAGGGGGGATAGAGAGTCAAATGGAAAAAAATGAATTGAAGAACTTTCTCTTTTACCTCCTGCCCAGTCCTCCTACACACCCTTCTCACTCTTACTCTTCGTGACAAGGGGCAGTGTGTCGCGGGGATCATGATCAGGAGGGAAAGGACATAATTAAAAAAATCCAAAATTGTGACATTTTAGATTTATTACCTTCATGTATCTACCAACTGACTGGTCATGGTCAATCTTTCAACTGTAGGCCATCGCGGCCGTGTTGGCGAATATCTTAGCTCAGTTGGTAGAGCTCGAATCCTGGTTGGGTCATAGACAATTTTCAAGAATTAAGTAGTGTGATACGACTAAAATAGAGAGGAAGTTGGAAATCTTATTTATGTATCCTCAGACGGATTGTTCAGCAGGGACAGCAGTATTCCTCGCAGGAAGCGTATTTGTCTACAAGAAAAAGAATAATCTCTCACACATTTATTATGGAATGGAGATTTGCACGCATTTAGAATTGTAAGACTAAAAAGGCATGACAAATGAAATTAGCACTAGTATCATTAACCAGGGGATTTTGGCATTTATCTCAAAATCAAACGATGTACAGCTTTGAACAAAAGTTTCCGGACTCTCATTTCTTTGGGCTGTGGATCCTTTTGGGGCAGCTTTGAAACAAACAGAAGTGAATTTACAAATCAGGCAAGTAATTCAAACCAGTCAGTCATATCAAGAAAAACTACGATTTAAAACCGTATCTTTTACAAGTACGTGCATCAACCATAAAATGCTTTTAAATAGATGTCAGTTGTTGCAATGCTGGCCTCATTTTATGATGCAATTGGACTCAAAGAAGAGCTGTGGTTGGCGAGTATGTGCGACTTTAGTACCTTGGCCTTCTATACCACACCTTTACAATATCAAACCATCTATAGTCACCCTCTCGTAACCAGAGCCATACATTGTACCACTGTGGGTTTGCAATCTGTTCTTTCAGTGCAATTGCAAGCCCACTGCCAGGACCTGCAGATTGCACAAGCCGTCTGACACTTACGTGGTTGGGGACGTTGAGCATCACACCATGATTGATGTACAGACGAGGAGGGGGGACTCCATCCACTATCGTTTTAAAAAAAACGTTCACTTGTCGCAGTGTGAACCTACTGCAAGGAGATTTTTGCAACAACTTCTGAATATTTTTTTCTAGCATCTCAGGAGGAAGATCACGAACACTGCTAGGTTGGTCAGGATCTGGAAGTGGCCGATCACAAACACTGCTAGGTTGGTCAGGATCTGGAAGTGGCCGATCACGAACACTGCTAGGTTGGTCAGGATCTGGAAGTGGCCGATCACAAACACTGCTAGGTTGGTCAAGAGCTGCATTGGATTCTCCTGGGCAGTTTGCCGATTTGGACGCAGTGTGTTGCAGTTCTTTGCTATCGTATGTGGCAAAACTTAGGAGGTGGTTTCTTTTGTCAGCATTCATCCCAACACTCAGTCTCACGTAGTGCTCTCCATTTGGGAGCATGTCTATGTTCCCTAGCTCTATGTTCCCTAGATTTCGCCTACTCAGAAATGTGTGAGCACGACTTGGCCTAACGGCCTTCGTTCATTCGTCCTTCGTCCTCTCTCGGGCTTCGCCCTACTCTAATCTAAAGACCATCGATTCTGCTTTGGAGTAGACTGGGACACTGGTTACGCCAGGGGGAGCCTTGCAGTATGGTCAGTGGCTAGGGAACATAGAGCTAGGGAACATAGAGCTGACCCCCTCCATTTCCCTCTGGGAAATGCCCCAGTGTCATTAGATAATTGTCTCTGCTGAACAACCCGTCTGGGGATATCAGGACGGTATGGTGAAGGGTTGCAGCCGATGCAACGAGAAACTGCACGTTGTAGTGTTTTGACAGTGCCAGCAACGTCACATGATCTCCATAAGTGTGTCTGTCCTTCATTGAATGCAAGTATTCTTGTCTTTCGTTGTCATCGGAAAACAAATGTTCATGAATCTCGGGATTGTCTTGCAGATATGTCACTGCATCTAAGCGCAGTGTATCGGCACGATGAAGGCCAAAAAGTGAAAACTGATGCGAAACTGCCTCAAATTGACAGCTGCCAGGAATGTCTCGAGGCCGAGGGTCCAAAAGAATATTGATGCCATTTACTTCCGTAATAGTGTCAACGTTATTTTCGTGAGTCAGGGGAATAAAATACTTATCCCTATGTTTCATTTGTGATGTTTTCTCTTTCCTGCGTTGTGTTCTACTTGTCATGTCTTCAACAGACATCCATTCTGTCTTTTCTTTTCCCTCCTGTGTTCGGAAGCGCACTTTGTATCTGTGATGACTGATGTCGCTCTCCACAACAATGGCTTTCTTGATGAACCTTCTGCGAGGTATTCGTTTTCCACCCTGAGGTGGGAATCTGATGAGGACTTTTTCTCCATTTTGGTAGACAGACGACTTGTATTTGTGTCTTTCCAACCGTTTGTTGGCATGGTCTGATGCCTTCTTGACAGATCTGCACATGTCGATGTTTCCTCTGTTGTTGTAGACATCTGCTGGAGAGTTGTTTCCAAGAACGTCTTTTGGAACCCGATTAACAGCCTCTTGTACCAAGTGCATGTCCTTTGCCCAGTTAAATCCTTTCTGTTTTCTCATGAGATATCTTATCTTTTTTTCAACGCAGATGTGAGACCGCTCACACTTCCCTTGCGATTGTGGGTGATACGGTCTGCTTCGGATGAGTCGAATGCCCCGTCGTTTCAGAAGCTGCTCCACCTCGCCTTTAAATTCCGTCCCATTGTCACACTGTACCGTTTGAGGACTACCATGTTCAGCAATGATCCGCCCCAAAGCATCAGCTACATGATGGCTCGTTTTTCTTTCTAATGGTCGTAAGAAAAGAAATCGAGAAAACGTGTCAATGACAGATAAGATATATCTGTAGGTTTTACCTTCATGGTCGACTTTGTCTCTGTTCATCAGCTTTAGATCGATCTGCCAACGTTCGTTGACATAATCATTGACGGAGAGAGCATGGCTTGTGTACGATGCCGACAAGGAGGAGATGCACTGTGCACCCTGCCGAAAATGGATGACGACTTACAAGCAGCAGCAGCAGAGTCTCAGTGCTGGTTAGATGGTGATGACTTTGCTGGCCTGAGGAAGGCAGACCCAAGCTGTTTCACCTTTTTCAACATTGAGGATGAAGTGACCCCCTCTCTCCCTCTCTACAACTCATGAAAGAACCTCTGTGGTTGGGTGGACTTTCATGAAACTGAAACTGATCTGCTGTATCTGTAAATTGAGTCAAATTTTGGTTGTAAACACAATATAAACGAGTAAGCGTGGTGAGGGGGGCGTTGGGGGAGGGGGGCGTTGGGGCGGGGGGGGGGGGGGGGGGGAGGGGATGGATAGTGCATAGCGGGAAGAGGGGAGTTGGGGGTGGTGGTGATGGGGGAAAAGCAGAGGAGGGGAGGAGAGAGGGGAAAGGAGATTAAAAAAAAAAAAACTGATTTGTGCCCCGACCCTTTCTCTCTCCACCTCCCTCCCCCTCCTCTCTCCCCCCCCCCTCCCCCACCACCTCCCCCTCTCCGTGTCGGTTGGTGGAACCGGGGTTGGGCCATCGTGTCCTGTCTCCTCTCTCCACCCACCTTCTCTCTTGTCTGCATGCGTCCCCCCTCCCTCTCTTTTTTTCTCCCCACCCTCTCTCTCTCTCTCTCTCTCTCTCCTCTCTCTCCTCTCTCTCTCTCTCTCTCTCTCTCTCTCTCTCTCTCTCTCTCTCTCTCTCTCTCTCCTCTCTCTCTCTCTCTCTCTCTCCTGTGTGTGTGTGTGTGTTGTGTGTGTGTGTGTGGTGTGTGTGTGTGTGTGTGTGTGTGTGTGTGCGTCGTAAGAGTATGTGTCAGTATATGTGTCTCTGTGCACCACACACACACGTTCGTATGTGCGCGCATTTGCATGTGCGTGTGCGCGCGCGCGCGCGCGCGTGTGTGTGTGTGTGTGTGTGTGTGTGTGTGTGTGTGTGTGTGTGTGCGCGCGCGCGCGCACGCGCACGCTCGTGTTTGCATGTGCATTTATATGCTTGAGTGTGTGTGCGTGGGGAGAGGGGGGGGGGGGGGTGCGTGCACGCCTGTGTGTGTGGGCGCGTGTCAGTTTCCGTTCGTGTAAGAATGCATCCAGGACAGTGTCGTGACAGGAATGTGACCACCAAGAGGAAGGGGGAGAACCAAGACTGACAGCTGGGACACACGTAGATAATGACCGTTCATTGAAAGAGCAGCAGCAACCCGCTCATTGAATTCAGGGTGAGGTGAACTGACACACGGAAACTCTCCGCGGAGAAAAAAAAAAAAAAACGACAGGAAAATGAAACAACAACAACAACAACAACGACTGCAATGGTTTGATAGTGTGAAGTTAGTACTCTGACTGTAAGACAACAGACCGACATCTACATGCTCGATAAGCCAACCGTTTATTCAGCTAACCCTTGAACCGAATACGGATGAATGCGAATAGCCGAACCGAATGCGGATAAGTACAAATTGGGTTAAGCCAATTATGTGACATCCCCCTTTCTTTCAGGAAAATGACATAGATTTATAAACGTTAGCGTCTCTAGTTTTTTTTTCCTTTTCTTTTCTTCAAACATAGCATCCAGAAACCAGGTCAGAGGTCCAGGCGGTCTGGCTTCCTGATGGCACGGCCACATCTAGAGGTCTGGACCATAGGCGTAGCAGGCTGGTCTTCTGGCTGGGGATCTGGCCTCTGGATGGGGTTCCCACGTCTGGAGTTCTGGAGTGTACCCGGGGACAGTTGTTTTGCTGATGGGGTTTGGGGACGAGGTAGGGGCCATGGCGGGCCGCCATGGTGTCTCGGTCTCAGGACCCGGATCGTACTTCCTCTGCAGGATCTCCCATGGACCCAGGGTACAGAGAAGAGGCCTCCCTAGGAACTCTGCAAGGGGTCTGAGGTTTGAGTTCCCTGGGGACCAGGTGACGCCGGTTCCTCCTCTGTCTGCCACTGGGAGTCTGCACTTCATAGGACCGGAAGGGAAGGACTGAACGACGGTCCCTGGTGCCCCCGATGGCTTGATCCACACAGGTTGTCCTGGAGTAAGTGGAGGAGTGTTCTTTGTGCGGTGTGCTCTGTCAAAGTTCATCTTCTGCTTCTGTTTGACAACTTTGTCCTGCTCCTCGAAGTTTTTCTCTTTTTGTCCCCCCGGCTTCAAGGTTGATGGCAGTATGGGTACTGTGGTTCGCAGCTTTCGTCCCATGAGTAGCTCTCCTGGACTCAGTCCCTGCTGAAGTGGTGTTGCCCGATAGCTGAGGAGAGCCAGGTAAGGGTCTTCTGCTTTCTTCATGAGAGACTTCACTGTCTGTACTGCTCTCTCTGCTTCTCCGTTAGCTTGAGGGTAGTATGGACTGCTTGTGACATGTGTGAATCCATATTTCTCTGCGAAGGCTGCAAACTGGCAGCTGGTGAACTGGCAGCCATTGTCCGACATAACAACTTCTGGGATTC
Organism: Conus ventricosus; assembly: GCA_018398815.1. Taxonomy (NCBI): domain Eukaryota; kingdom Metazoa; phylum Mollusca; class Gastropoda; order Neogastropoda; family Conidae; genus Conus; species Conus ventricosus. The sequence goes on along the minus strand of CM031598.1, from coordinate 29,768,409 downwards.
CATGCTGGAAAACATGCTCTTGCAGTGTGTTGATCACACAGTCAGCGGTAGTCTGCCTGAGGAGGGCTAGCTCGATGAATCTAGAATAATAGTCCACAACGATCAGGTACTGTTCTTTCTTCAGTTCGAAAAGGTCCATGCCTATCTTCTGCCAGGGGTAATCAGGGGTGTCTGTGGAATTAGGGGCTCTGGGGGGATTTGTCTCTCTCGAACGCAGATAGGACAGTGTTCCACCATAGACTCGATCTGGCAGACAAACCTGGCCACCACACACTTTCTCGTGCTCGAGCCCGACACTTGACGATTCCTTGATGTCCCCGTGTGAATTTTCTCCAGGATGTCTGGCCTCAACTTCTCAGGGATGACCAGTCTGGTTCCATAGAGCAGGAGGTCTTCTTCCACGCTGAGATAGTGTCGAACAGACCAGTATGGCTGGATCTTCTCATTAGGGCAGTGTTCGGGCCATCCTTCATGAATAAATCTTTTGATTTCTGAGCAGACTGGGTCCTTGCTAAGCTCTTGCCGGATCTGGTCGAGTCTCGGTGGTGTGGCTGGAGCACTGGAGAGGACCTGATCCACCAATGGAGTCAGCTTCTTCTTCTAGCTGTTTGTCTTCTTTCTGTGCCAGTCGAACCGGTGCTCTAGACAGGGCATCCGCAGTGATCAAGTCCTGCCTTTTTTTGTATTCCATCTGGAAGGAGTATCGCATCACACCATGCGGAATCGCAGTAGACGTGGTGACAGCTGAGCTCATCGAGACGTTTGGTCTTCAAGAGCGTCAGGAGTGGTCTGTGATCTGTTTCAATGACCAGTCTTTGATACCTGTGATGTACCTCGAAATTTCTCACATGCCCAGGGCCACTCCCAATGCTTCTTTCTCCACTTGGGCATAGTGCTGCTCCGTTGGAGTGAGTGATCTGGATTGCATAGAAGACTGGTTTGAAAATGCGTCATCCTTTCTGCTGCAGTACTGCTCCAAGGCCATAGGACGAGGCGTCTGTAGACAGACGGTCTTCCGGCTCGGGCTGTAGTGAGCCAGAACAGGTGCTGAGCTGAGCTGTCTTTTGATGCGTTGGAAGGCTTGTTCTTGTGGGGCATCCCAGGTCCAGTCATTTGCTTTCTTCAGGAGGTCTCTGAGAGCCCTGGTGTCATCTGCCAGATTGGCACCAGCAAACTTGGCGACGTGGTTGACCATACCAAGTATACGTCTGAGTTCGGTGATGTTGGTTGGTGTTGGAAAATTTGTGATGGCGACGACTTTCTCAGGGTCAATGGTGATGCCCTCTGGGGAGATGATCTGTCCCAAGAACTTGATCGACGGCTTTGAAAATTCACATTTGTCTGGGTTCAGAGTCAGTCCAGCATCACTCTGCTTCTGCATCACCTGGCGGAGGCGTTCATCATGTTCTTTCGGGTCTTTCCCATGAACGAGGATGTCATCCATGTCTCAGATGGCACCTGGGAGACCCGCAAGCTAAGTGGGTCATGGTGTGTCTGGAAGATCTCGGGGCCTGAACTTATACCGAAAGGGAGTCTGGTATAGCAGAACCTTCGAAGGGCGTATTAAAGGTAGTCAGTTCCTGTGACTCAGTCTCCAGAGGTATCTGATGGAAACCACTGTTGCAGTCTAGTTTGGTGAAGACTGTGGATCCAGATAACTGGGCGAGAAGCTGTCGGTGGAAGGAAGTGGAAAGTTCTCACGTTTTGACCCCTTCATTCAGTTTGTGAAATCCACACAGATTCTGACCCTGTTGTTTGATTTGGGCACTACAAAATATTGGAGCACACCAGTCCGTTGGTTTCAAGACAGGACGAATGACTCCAAGTTGTTGCAGACTGTCTAGTTCTTCTTTGACTTGTCTTGGAGTGGAAGAGCAAGTCGACGTGGTGAGGTCACAGCATATGGTTTGCAATCTTTCTGGAGGTGTATTTTGTACGTAGAGCTTGTCAGGTTACCTAGGCCTCTGAAGAGTGTAGGGAACTCTCTCCTATACTGGGCTTCCTTGTCACTGACAGCGTTCACTTTTTCTATCATCTGAAGGGCAGAGATAGCTGGGCGACCCAGCAATGGCTCTTCTAGGTCTTTGATGACGTAGATATCCTGTGTGACTGTCTTTTCTTTGTAGGTCATTTTTGCTGAGAATTTACCTAGGACAGTGATTTCCTTCTTTCCTGGTCCATAGAGTTTTTTCTTGGTTTTCCCCCAGTGGACGTTTTCCCTTGGTTATCATCTTCTCTGGTATGACCGTGACGTCGGCACCGTATCTAGCTTAAAGTCATGGTCTGGGAGTCCTTCTAACTGAATGGGGACTTTCCAAGGGTCACTGACTTCTCCAATCACACATCCCAAATAGTACTCATCTGACTGTTCCTTCTTCCTCTCTGGTCCAATGAATTTGGCCTGCTAACCTGCACACCACCGCAAAATGTCCTGGTTTGGAACACTTTCGGCATCTGGTCTAACTTTGCTGGACAATCATTTCGGTTATGGCGGTCTCTGCACATCGATAGCATGTGCTGTCCCGGTGCACGTTTTGGTCGCTGCTGATAGAGCTGTGGCCGTTTCTCCTTAGGCTCTCTGGAGTTTTGGCTGTTTTGAGCTTGCTGTCTGTGAGGCGGCTGACACGATCTCCCTTGTCATGGACTCCATCTGGGTCTGCGTGCTCTCTTGAGCACTGCATATCTGCACAGCTTTCTGGAGGTCAAGGTCTTTCACTTCAAGCAGTTTCTTACGAATAGCGTCATCCCTAATGCCAATCACAAACTCTGTCGCGAATCATTCTTTCTTCTTCCTTGAAATTGCATGTTTTTGCAGCTCGTCTGAGGGCGGCGACATAAGCATCAATGTCTCTCCAGTCTCCTGCTCTCTCTTGTGGAACTTGTATGACTCGTATGCTTCACACTTGTGTCTATACAAAAACTCCTCAAACTTCTTGATGACAAGATCAATGTCCGTTTTGTTCTCTCCCTCTGCAAAAGGAAGTCCGTCGAAAACTTCCAGGGCATCTTCTCCAATGCAGGCAAGGAAAACGGCGCACTGGTACTCCTTTTCTTCTTTGTTGAGTCTAGAGGCGATCGCATAGTTCTGCCACTGACGTTTGAACTTTCTCATGATGTTTCTACATGGCCTTGAAGGTCTAGTTTTGAAGGAGCTGGAATGTTGGCTGTAAAATGTCTCTGTTGTTGTTGTTGTTCCTCAATCGCCATTTTGCTTAACAATCTTGACACTCTAACAACTGTTAACATAATACATCAAACTATACTTATCTGTGGCTGTGGTCTACTCTGACACCATGTGAAGTTAGTACTCTGACTGTAAGACAACAGACCGACATCTACATGCTCGATAAGCCAACCGTTTATTCAGCTAACCCTTGAACCGAATACGGATGAATGCGAATAGCTGAACCGAATGCGGATAAGTACAAATTGGTTAAGCCAATTATTGGACAGATAGTGAAGTGGTTCGCTGCACTGTCAGGCAGTGTGCATTCTTCATATTGCTGGCGCCGACCACTTCAGGTTGTGTGTGTGTGTGTGTGTGTGTGTGTGTGTGTGTGTGTGTGTGTGTGTGTGTGTGTGGTGTGTGGGGTGTGTGTTGTGTGTGTGTGTGTGTGGTGTTGTGAGTCTGTGTGGTGTGTGTGTGTGTGTGTGGTGTGTGTCGTGGCTGGGCGCGGTGTGGTGTGGTGCGTTTGTGTGTGTGTGTGTGGGGGGGGTGGTGCTGGTGCGTTGTGTGTGGTGTGTGTGTGTGTGTGTGTGTGTGTGTGGTGTGGTGTGGTGTGTGTGTGTGTGTGGTGGGTGTGTGATGTGTGTGTTGTTTGATGGAGAGGGGAGTGTTGGTTTGTGTGTGTGTGTGTGTGTGATTGTGTGTGGTGTGTTGTGTGTGTGTGTGTGTGTATGTGTGTGTGTGTGTTGTGTTTGTGTGTGGTGCGTGTGCGTCGCGTTTGTGTTGTGTGTGTGGTGTTGGTGTG
>CM031598.1:29708746-29763438 GCA_018398815.1 Conus ventricosus | reverse complement strand
CTCAAGTCTGCATCCTGGATGTTTTCACTAGTCAGACTGTCTGCGTCCAGGTCACTGGTCCGTTCAAATACTTTGGTGCTTGTGAGATCGTTCGCGTTCTTTTGACAAGGCTGTAGTTAGCTAACCTGTTGTTTTTTCTAACCTGAATTCCTGCTTTTCGTCATCACTGAACATAGCTTCTATCTGAATGTATACCATCACCCACTGAACATAGCTTCTATTCTGAATGTATACCATCACCCACCAACAACCAGATGTTAATACATGTGTGTGTGTGTGTGTGTGTGTGGTGTGTGTGTGTGTGTGTGTGTGTGTGTGTGTGTTGTTTGTGTGTGTGTGTGTGTGTGTGTGTTTGGTTGCGCGTGTGCGCTTTATATGGAATGTATTCTGAAATAAAAGCAGTCCTCAGAAGGCCCTTGTGGTCGGCTAGGCTGTAAGCAACATGAAATGAACTGAAACTGTGCCTTTGTGTCAGGGCAACATTTTCTGAAAATACTCAAAATAAAATTGCAAGAGAAATGGTTGTGTGTTCAGAAGTTTTTGCAATATATATGTAAAAAATCCAAGAAAATGTTTCGTCAGACTTGGTCAGAAATTTCTTTTTTAACTTAAAAAAAAAAAAGAAGAGAGAGAGAGAGAGAGAGAGAGAGAGAGAGAGAGAGAGAGAGAGAGAGAGAGAGAGAGAGAGAGAGGAGAGAGAGAGAAATATGTCAAGGAAACCCTAATGGCATGCCATGGAACTAAAAGAAAGCACAGCTTATGTACACTTTTCAGGCAGCTAGCTAGGATCATTTTATTATTATGCTTAATGTATAGTTTTTCTCTTAAGTACCTGTGGCTTTTGAGTCAGTCCGAAAATTTATTGTAAATATATTGATGTTGAACTTAGTGACCATGTATACTTTCCCCCAAAATATGGGTCTTAGAGAATTATGGTTCACATTGCTCAGTACATATTTTTCCTAGATTGAATTTAATCAAAGTCTCTTGGATGTAAGACCAAAAATTAATGTGTTGGTCACATAGGTTTAGGAAGAATCTCGAGTGCTAGAGTTACAATTCAGATAATCTGCCTGATGCTGATTCAGTTCATTATTAAATTGGCCTTACATACAAGTTTACCCAAAGTGTTTTAAATTGGTCTGTTATTGATTAAAGTTTCCTTAGATTGTTTTTTCAATGATCAAACTGTACTTTAGATTGGTCTGTGAGCGACCAAAGTGTATTTTGGATAGGTCTGTTTGTCTTAACTCCAAGATTTCCTTTTGTTTTGGAAATAATCTATAATCCTGATGTTAGCTGGTTGTCAGCCCTCATACAGCTCTGCCGTAGGCAAGGCTGTAAAACATGACTTGCCGTGAATTTACCCCATACGTTTTCGTCCTCTGTTTTATTGGTATTTTATCTTCTTTTTCAGAATCCAAACAAGCTGGCTACAGTGAGCAACACAGATGTGAGTGCTGGATTGCAGAGATGTCAGTGTGAGTGCTGCCTTCCAGAGATGCGAGTGCTGGATACCACTGTGTGTTGTACAAGCCACGATTCACCCAGATGCTGTTTCAGCGCCCGCTGCTACTAACTGTATCTGTTCCATGGTGTGATAACACTGACTGCTATGGGTTGTAGCTACTCGGTGGCGGCCGGGGATGGCAGTGAGGGGGCATGTCACACATTCCGTGTCTACAATGTGGACAGTCAGGGCATGGAACTCAACCGGGCAAAATCCAGGTGACACCTTCCGCCCTCATCCTGTACCAGGTGGGTGATGACTGACCACTATGGATGTCACTGTTGTGCTGATGTTTCATGCAGAGGATTGGTCACAGTGGATGTCACTGTTGTGTTGATGTGTCATATAGAGGTGGATTGTTCAATCATGGTGGATGTCACTGTTATGGTGATATGTCATATAGAGGTGGATTTTCATCATGGTGGATGTCACTGTTATGGTGATGTGTCATGTAGAGGAGGATTGTTCATGGTGGATGTCACTGTTATGGTGATATGTCATGTAGAGGAGGATTGTTCATGGTGGATGTCCTGTTATGGTGATATGTCATGTAGAGGAGGATTGTTCATGGTGGATGTCACTGATTATGGTGATATGTCATGTAGAGGAGGATTGTTCATGGTGGATGTCACTGTTATGGTGATATGTCATGTAGAGGAGGATTGTTCATGGTGGATGTTTTGTCAGGACGCACAATACATACAACACTTGTATGTCAGGATAGACGAAGGAGAAATATCCTCAAGCAGGCACACCACAGGACACAACGTCTTACAGTGGGGAGAGCTCTGGCCGAAGTGGCGCCAGTTTATTCTGCACAATGGTCGTTTCCCGGATGCTCAGGATGTGAGTCATGCATGCATATTCATAGTGGGTAAACCATTGGCAACACACACACAGTCTCTACAAGTTGGTACCAAACACATCTTCCCCCTTCTAAAAGTTAATAGCAATTAACTAAATACATATCATTTATCGTTAAACTTTAGTGCGTTATCTTTAGAGTCCTTTCAATAGAGAAAAAAAATCTGTTATTACTGGGGGAGATAATATCAATTAAAAGTTTCCAATTGTCACTGGCACAGTTCTTTCATATTTTCAATAACACAATGATGTTGTATAGTTCTTCCATGTTCATCATTCAATACGGCGTTTTTTCATTGTAAACAATAAAAGTCAAAATTTTGTTCTTGTGACCATTATTGTCTTCAGTGTTTTGTTAGAGTATTTCATTCTTTTGTTCGTAAGGAGGACGGTTTAGAACACAATTAATTGTCAGCTTTTGAATTTATGGCTTCCCCATGTAGTTGCATATGATTATATAGTTAAAGATAGAACACAAAATTACAACACAGCATGCGAAGCATATTATTTCAATCACATAGCCCTAAAAGTTGCAATCATGAAGATCTGAACAAACACAAGGTTAACTTGCCATAATAAAGAAGTCAACACACGTGGCTGTCATCGAAATCTTTATCAAGCACAATTATGGCAGATGTCGTTTGAATGACAGATAGCACACAGAAAATTATAATAAAAGACTAGGATTCACAAGTTAACTTCACAGTTCTAATGGAACTACAAAACCAATGATGCCATTATAAAGGACTTTGGGTGAATTTCAAAAGATGCCGTCATAAACAAAGTTTTCAGGCCTCGATTAAAAAAAAACGCACATAGGACTGAAATGATGGCATATCACTGTAAGCCATAGGGAATACAACTGTATGCCTGCCAGACACGGGCACCAGCACACAGAATAACGCATCTACGTTGATACACAGTTGATACACAGAACTAACTTTCTAATTATTTGATACCAAAATTGAATATTGCAGTATGCCTGCCAGACTCGGGCATCAGGCAACTGTGAAATGCACAGCTATCACTGGAATCTTGCCGGCTTCTGGATCACTCGACCAGAACGCGTGCATAAGGGTGGTGGCGGTGGTGATGGTGTTGTGCCACAATGGACTGTTTACACTGCCGCTGGGTGATGGCGACGCTAAATCGCGAGCTGTCTGGCACCGGCGATGATCGGGTGTCGGGCAAAGCGGCCACGGGGTCGGCGGCTGCTGCTTATCTCGGAGTGACCTCGTGTTGCCCCCGAGATGAATGGGAGTAGAGGGACGACGGAAATCGTCCGGTCTGCATGCTTCTGGTGCAGACGCTGCAGATGACGTCGGTTGCGACGTAGCTGGCCTTCAGGTGTCTTGACCAGGTATGACCGCGGGGCACATTCTTCCACGACTTCGCCCGGCAGCTTCCAGGCTTTGTCGCTGCCCGTCTTCATGAGGACAGGGTCGCAGGCTTCAAGTCTGGGAGATTCTGGGCTCCGTGATGGCGGTCGTAGCTGCGTTTCTGCGTTGCTTGGCAATTGTGTCTCGCTCCTGCACCTGGGCGTGAGTGATGATGCGAGGCTCCAACTGAGATGGAAGCATGGGTAACGTTGAGCGAATTTTCCTGCCCATGGCTAACTCAGCGGGACTCGCTCCAAGGTCTGGAATGGGTGTCGCCCTGTAGGTTAGGAGGGCGAGAAATATTCGTCCTGCCGTAGAATTTCTTTGACAGTTCTCACGGCTCTCTCGGCGGCACCATTACTTTGGGGGTAATGAGGGCTCGATGTGAGGTGCTGGAACCCCCACTTTTCCGCGAAAGTCCGAAATTCACACTGGACGTGAACTGAGTTCCTTTGTCCGATATCACTTGCTGAGGAATGCCATGGTGGGCGAAGAAGGACTTCATTTTCCCCACCACAGCTGCTGCTCTGATATTCGGGAGGTAGGCGATGTCGATGTACTTAGAGTAGTAGTCTACCTGCACCAAATAGTGTTTGTTCTGATAGTCACAGATGTCTACGCCCACCTTCTGGAATGGCGGTCCGGGAAGACAGATGGTTTGGAGGGCTCACTGGGATGTGCCGGCCTGTATGTCGCACATTGTCGGCATCTGGAGACAGTGTCTTTAATGTCTTTGCTGATGTGTGGCCACCACACAGACTGCGCGGCCCCGCTCTCGGCACTTCGTGATCCCCATGTGCCCTTCATGGATTCTTTGTAGCATTTCTTTCCGCATAGAGTAGGGTATGACCACTCTGTCCCCTTTCACGAGCATGCCGTCATGGATGCTCAGTTCTCCTCTTATTACATAGTAGTCACGGGCTGCTAGTATCACATCTTCCTTGTGTTCTGGCCAGCCGTTGATCGTATAGTTAGTAGCAGCTTTGATGCAGACATCAGACTCAGACTCCTTTCTGATTTTGTTGAATCCAGCATCGCTGATTGCCCACGACGACTGGACTGAGTCGATGTGTGTCTCAACATCGTTTTGCTGTGATGTTGAGGTGTCGGCGGCCAGAGGACTTCTCGACAAGGCGTCGGCCACCAGCATTTCTTTTCCCGGCACATGCGTGGCCTTGAAGTTGAACCGCATGAGCCGGATCAGGAGACGCTGGCACCTTAGGGGAGTCTCAGAAAGGTCCTTGTTATTAAACAAAGGACAAGGGGCTTGTGGTCGGTGATGACTTGAAGTGTTCCAGGCCGACGAGGTAGCGATCAAACTTCTCACAAGCCCATGTTGTTGCTAAGCACTCTTTTTCTATTTGGGCATACCGTCGCTCGGCCTTCTGCAGCGTGCGGATGCAAATGCAACAGGCCGCACGATGTCATCGTGCTCTTGGAGGAGCACGGCACCAAGTCCGAAGCTGCTGGCGTCGGCACTGACGAGGGTTGGCTTCTCCGGTCGTAGAACGCCAGCGTCTGGGCGGAAGTCAGTGTCTCCTTGACCTTGCTGAGAGCACTGGCCTGCTGTGGTCCCCAGACCCACGCACGATCCTTCTCTAGCAATTCCGTCATTGGCTGGATCATTGAGGAAAGGTTAGGCAGATGGCGTCCAAGAAAATTTATCATACCCAACAGACGACGGAGGTCTGCCACGTTCTCCGGGTTGGGCATATTGATAATGGCTTCTACCTTCCCTTTACTTGGCTTGACGCCTTGGCCATTGATAGTGAAGCCAAGAAAGTCGATTTCTCTCTGCGGAGTGAACACTTATCTCGTTTGAGCTTAACTCCAGCTTCATGAAGGGTAATCAGCGCAGCATTCAAGTGTTCTTCATGAGCCCTTTCGTCCTCGCTGAAGACAAGAATATCATCAAAGAAGCAGATGACATTCTGTTGGTCTGCCAGAATGTTTTCCATCGTTCTTTGGAAGATTTCCGGGGCGGAAGTGATACCCTGAGGTAATCGTGGTAGAAATATCGACCACAGGGTGTGATGAAAGTGGTTAGTTTTGCTGTGCTGTCGTCTAGAGGTATTTGGAAGAACCAGACGTCGCATCCAGCTTGCTGAATATTTTGGCTCCTTTCAAGCAGTGTATCACATCTTCCACTGAGGGTAGCATGTAGCGCTCCCTCTTCACTGCAGCATTTAATTTCTTGAAGTCAGTGCAGATCCTAATTTCACCATTTTTCTTGACAACTGGCACATTGGTGCACACCCGTCTGTCGTTCATTCACCTTTTCGATTACACCAAGTTTTTCAAGCTTCCCTAGTTCTTGTTTGACTTTGGGTAGAAGGGGTATAGGGACTCTACGTGCCGTCGCAACACTATACGGTTCAGAGTCTTCTTTTATTTGTATTTGACTGGAGGGCACTTTATTGGGTTTCCGTCTAGCTCACCAAACCCGATAGAGTCAACTCTTTTCACTAAACCCATCCTGCATGCTGCTTCTCTACTCAAGAGATTCTGCTGGTTTGAGTTCACTACGTACACAGGGATAGGAAAAGTTTGTTCTTTGTATTTTGCTTCTATCAGAATCTTCCCCTTACAGTCTATGGTTTCCCCCAGGGCTGCGGAGGATTGTCTTTGTGCTGTATTGGGGGCTGAGGTTTCAGTTCATCGTAGGTGTCATGTGACATGATAGAGACATCAGCCCCATGTCTATTTTGAAGGTGGCAGTACTGCTGCCAAGTGGACAAGTCAACAGTCCAAGGGAGATCACCATTGGTAATAGAGCAGAGGTAGTACTCATCTTCCTCTCCATCCTCCACCCACGGCTCGCGGCGCTGGTCAAGAATTTCATTCACAGACTTGCTGCCCTTACAGGTCTGAGAGCGCGCGAAGTGGTTTTGCTTGCCACAGGCTTTGCAGTCCTTTCCGTAGGCAGGGCAACGCCGTCTCGCGTGAGAGCCTGCACAAAACCTGCAGTTGTGGATCAGGCCTCCCCGTTCGTTGCTGTTCCTCTGGTATCCGGCGCTGGCGCCCTTCTCCCTTCTGGGACCACGCGGTGCGGTATGGCCTCGCCCCCTGCTGGGTTTCTCGCCGCGAGACCGGTGATGGGTCGGCTAACTGCAGACACCTCCCTCTCGCTCTCTCTTTGTGTTTTTAGCTGCAATTTGATCAATTCACTGTGCCTGGCTGTTTGCACTGCCCCTTGCAGGGTAAGTTCACTCTCCATTTGAAGCTTCTCTGAAAGTTCTTGGTCACACACTCCAAGCACAAGTCTGTCCCTGATAGTAGCCTCTCTATTCTCGAATTCTGCTAATTCCGACAGTTCATAGAGAGCACGCACATATTCCTCTATGCTTTCCCCAACCTGCTGGCACCGTCTGTGAAACACTGCACGTTCATGGATGACATTCCTTTTAGGCGCGAAATAGTCCGTGAAACACTGTTCCACAGTTGTATAGTCTTTCTGCTGGTCGGCCGTCAACCTTGTACCGTTAATTAAGAGTTGATTGAAGATCTTGTCTGCTCTAGGCCCATACAGTACACCAGGCTGGCCACTTGGACTTCACCAGATTTATTGTGTAGCTCTGACACTAACCGGTAACGGCGAAATAGTCTCTCCACGCCGGCCACCGGGATGGCTCCCGAAAGTTGAAGTTTTTTGGCGGTTTAAAAGACATTTTTAACACTTAAACTGTCACTTCACAGGAGAAATCAGTTCTTTACTTCTGACACCATGTTTTGTCAGGACGCACAATCATACAACACTTTGTATGTCAGGATAGACGAAGGAGAAATATCCCTCAAGCAGGCACACCACAGGACACACGTCTTACAGTGGGGAGAGCTCTGGCCGAAGTGGCGCCAGTTTATTCTGCACAATGGTCGTTTCCCGGATGCTCAGGATGTGAGTCATGCATGCATATTCATAGTGGGTAAAACCATTGGCACACACACACAGTCTCTACAAGTTGGTACCAACACAGTGGATGTCACTGTTATGGTGATATGTTCATGTAGAGGAGGATTGTTCATGGTGGATGTCACTGTTATGGTGATATGTCATGTAGAGGAGGATTGTTCATGGTGGATGTCACTGTTATGGCGATATGTCATGTAGAGGAGGATTGTTCATGGTGGATGTCACTGTTATGGTGATATGTCATGTAGAGGAGGATTGTTCATGTGGATGTCACTGTTATGGTGATATGTCATGTATAGGAGGATTGTTCATGTGGATGTCACTGTTATGGTGATGTGCCATGTAGAGGATTGGTCATCAGCCAACAGGCAATAAGAATATCTCGCCAGAAACCAGAGTGCGCATCTCACCAGACACCGGACTGAATGAACTGCTCACCACCAAAACTGAACAAATACCTCACCACACCAGAATGAATGAACATCCTACAGACAGCACACTGAATGAACATATCACCACACCAGACTGATTGAATATCTCACCAGACACCACACTAAATGAACATCTCACGATAACAGAATGAGTGAACATCTTACCACACCAGACCGAATAAATATTTCACTAGACACCAGACTGAATGAAAAATCTTACCAGACCCCAACTTAAGTCTCACCATACCAGGCCAGGAAGATTCTGGGACGGTTTGGCAAGCTGGTGTGTAGCAACAGATCTAGGCCAAAATCTGTTCCATGGTAGCAGCTGTTGTAATGGAGCAAAGAAGTAAACACTAACACCTTCTGTGATTTACTTGTCTTGTTCTTTTTTCTTTCTTCATCTTTCTGCGTACGCAGGCTGATAACTCTGCGGACACTCCCTGTATAGCCAGGCAGTGAGTTTTTGTGTGTATGAACCCTTTTTTATCCCGCCATTAAGGCAGCCATACTCCATCTTCGGGGAACTTGTCTTGTTCTAATCTGATAAGCAAGTACCCATTGCCATTGATAGTATGGATATCATTGTCTTGAGAAGTATATACCAACAGCAGTTTTTTGTGTATTTCAGAGAGGGAAAGAACCCATTCACTGGCCCTTGCGATGCCTAAGAAAGATATGGATTCGAATGCTGAACTGTTTTCCCTTTGAGAGTGGGCGGCGGTGTCCGACAGGGCCTGGGATCATATGCCTTCAAGTGTCGCATGCAGAGGAGCTATTCAACATGGTCCAGGAGAGCATCCACGGGCTGGCAGGAAAGACCACCTCAGAGCCAGTGGAGGGGGAGGAGTGGGGCCACACAGTCACTTCAGCCCCGCCATTCATGCTAGCAGCCGCCCTGCCTCCATGGTGGACACCCTCATGACCAGTACGGCTTCATGCTGGGCTCCAGTCCTCGCAGTGGACATCAGCTTCATGTGGGTTCCCCCTCCCCCCAAGCAACACCTCTACATCAACGGAGGCCTCCACACTGATCCCAGTCCTCAGTACATCAACATTAGTATCGGGCGATCCTCTCCAGGGGCCTGTCAGATTGATGAATCAGCCCCCTCATCCACTTCATGAAGCAGCAGGGCAGCATGGGGGCCAGGGAGTCGCAGCCAGGTGAACTACGCTGTCTTGGACCTGCCCTCCTCCATGGAGAACTTGTTGGATGAGGAAGGCCGGGGGCGGTGCACAACTTTCCCCCACCAGTGAGTCATCGAATCGGCTTTCCATGCCCACCGACCTGTCAACTCCTCTAGGTCCGGATGATGTGGGGCTGCAGGCAGGGGACTCTGAGGTTTTTCTGGCTGATCCAGATGGCGCAGGTACCTGTCCCACCTACATCAATGTCAGTGTGGACCAGCCCTCTCCACCCATGCCCACCCTGCCGTGAAATGGAAGCAGCAGGGGCCTGTGCTACTGGGGGCAGCAGTGGGGGGGAGGGGCCAAAGCAGGGCGGGGAGTGTTGGCAGTGGACCATATAGTGGGCGCTAGGCCAAACTATGCTAACTTGCCCATGCACAGTGCCTAAAAACGGACCTCGTGTGGCGGGACGGCAGGCCAAACCTGCCGGAATCAACTACATCCAGCTAGACCTGAACCAGGCCTCCTCAGAGACAGCGGGGCCCAGTGCTACCAACATGTCCCCCACCTCACCCACGAGTATGGTGTCTGTGCCCGAGTCCCCTGGCTACGCCATGAAGACTTCAACAAGACGGAGGCCCTTTCCCACACTCCACCCGCGCCGGTACCGACGGGGAGGATGAGCCTGGGGCACGCAAAACACGGCACAACAGCCCCATTGGCACGTAAAGCCACTGACAGGCTTTCTGCCTTGATCAGTGGAGGTTCAGCATTAATGCCGTCAGTGTAGGACATCAAGGTGTGAAACCTTGGAAATGGCTCTCCAGTTGGGTCTGTTAGTGTTACCGTTGACCAAATCCTGGAAGTGTACAAGTAAGAATATTGTGCACAGTTGACATGTAATTTTTTTCATGTATTTTTATGTACCTCAGACATACTCATAACAAGACTCCATACACCCATGCTGTGCTAAGGGAATGGGGACAGGATGAAGGAGTGAACCTAAGAAAGAATACAATTCAGAATACCTTGTATCAAAAAGAGCATACTAAATTTCTTGTGTTATATGATGACTTTACTAAATCCCTTTGTGAAAAAAGATGATGTAGTGAATAACTGAATTTATGTTCAAAAGATGACAGTATCAATTTCTTTTTTAAAAAAAAAAACTTACGAAATTCCAGGTGAAAAAAATACTATATAGCTTTATTATCGAGCGTGAATACTAAATAGCTTTATTAAATATCATAAATCAACCGGTGTGTGTGTATGTTTACTTGACTTCCATCTGTTCAGACCAACAATAACAAAGCATACTGTCCAGGCAACAAAGTCAGCCCTTTTCTCCCCTTGACAGCATATTTTGAAATGAATTTCAATTTGTATTAATTAATTAATTAAGAGATAGAAATGAATTGCAATTTGTATTAATTAATTAAAAGTTAGTTTCCTTGAACATTAAGTTGCTGTCACAGTGTCAAAGTCTAAGTTAAATGCAGCTGGTTTAATGTCATTTCTGCAGCGAATGTATGTTGGCTTAAAATGATTTCAGCACCCTAAGTTCAATACATGCTCTGATGCTGGCTTAAGTTAAAATCATTTCAGTAGCCTAAGTTAAATACATGCAAGCTTGAAGTCATTTCAGTAGCCTAACTTCAGAAAGCAAAGGGCTGGACGCAGTTTTTCATAATTACTGCCATACGATACATGTCTGACTTGGGGGGGAAAGCATGAAGACAAAAGGTAACAACCCTAATTTAAACATAAAATCTGCATCATTTTCAAGAACATTGAGTTCAGTGTCCGAAGTCTGTCAATGCATAGAAGAATGCTCTGAAACTGATACAGGTTTTTGCAGATATTTACATGTGCATGCCTTTAGTTTAAAGGTAATAATGTTTCAAAGGAAGTGATGTAGATTTTTCAAATAGTTATGTTGTGTTTGCTTACAGTTACATGGTAGTTTTCAGGACAAGGTTTGTAAAAGGGTTTTTTGAATACAGAATAGTATTTCTCTTCAAGTTCAACTGATTGCTTTGATTCTGTTGTCTTTATGTGTGGTATTTTCAGTAATAGCAAACAGTTCAGAACAGGTTCAAGTCTGTTTTAATATCATTTCATATGCTCAAATGGTGTGTGTGTGTGTGTGTGTGTGTGTGTGTGTGTGTGTTGTGTTGTGTGTGTTGTGTGTGTGTGGTGTTGTGTGTGCGTGCGTTGCGTGCGTGCGTGCGTGCGTGCGTGCGTGCGTGCGTGCGTGCGTGCGTGCGTGCGTGCGTGTTGTTTTGAGTACGTGTGTTTTTCTGCCTTTGTAGTCCATTCACCACTTAAGGTTTTGTTCTGGAATTTTGTTTTCTCTCCCCAGGGCCTATTGAACTTAGGCTGCTGAAATCATTTCAACCAACATGCATTCAACTTAAGCTGCAGAAATGACATTAAACCAGCCTGCATTTAACTTAGACTTTGACACTGTGACAGCAACTTAATGTTTCAAGGAAACTAACTCTTAATTAATTAATACAAATTGCAATTCATTTCTAACTCTTAATTAATTAATTAACACAAATTGCAATTCATTTCAAAGTATGCTGTCAAGGGGGGAAAGGCTGACTTTGTTGCCTGAAACTGTCTTTGAATTATTATATCCGACTGTTCTCAGAACCGCAGAATCCTGCCTATGACTGTGTCTTTGACCCTCCGTTCCAAAGTAAGTTTGAAAACAACCCTAAATGTATTCCGCCGTTTGGTCTTCGTATGCAGCCTCACGTGCGGAATGCAGGTCAGACCTAGGAGTTGTGTCCGATTTTTCCAAGTTTCCGGATCAACCTCCGTGGACCTTTTTCACACCAGAGATTCGTTTCGATCTTGCAGCTTTTCGCAAAGAGTCTACCAGCTCTCTGGCGTACAAGGCTTTGTATGCTGAGCTCTGTTCCAAATTCCCATCCTGTCAAAAAGTTTCACTGACGGTTCCAAGTCTGAAGATGGAGTGGCCTGTGCAGCCTACTGCCCTGGGGCTCCTTCTCAGATGCTGTTAAAAGCAAATTGAAAGAATTAAATCCTAACAAGTCTCAAGGTCCCGATTTTCATTCCACCACGAGTGTTAAAAGAAGTAAGTGATGAGATAGCTAGTCCACTATGCAATATATTTAACAAATCCTTAAAACAGGATCCTTGCCTAGAGATTGGAAGACTGCAGAGGTCACAGCTATATTTAAAAAAGGTTCCAAAACAGACCCAGGTAATTACAGGCCCGTGAGTTTGACTTGTATTGCATGTAAGATTTTAGAGAGCCTTGTAAGGGATGTGGTAGTTGCTCATTTTACTGAAAATGATTTATAAGCTAAATGCCAACATGGATTTAGGAAGAGGAGATCATGTGTCACACAATTACTAGAAGTAATAGACAACCTAACAGAATTGGTAGATAATGGGGAGCCAATTGATATAAAGTACTTGATTTAGAAAGGCATTTGATTCTGTCCCCCACGAAAGGCTGCTAACTAATCTAAAAGCATATGGAGTAATTGGTAATGTTTTAAACTGGATTAGGGTTTTCTTAAAGGAAGGTCACAGTTAGTGAGAGTAGGAGAAGAGAGATCCAAGACATCTGAGGTCCTAAGTGGAGTTCCACAGGGTAGTATCCTAGGGCCCATATTATTCACTGTGTTCATCAATGATTTACCGGACATGACTCAAACCACATGCAAAATATTGCAGATGACACAAAAATATATGATAAGGCAACAAATAGCACAAAGATCCAACAGGACATAAACAAGCTACAAGAATGGTCAGATGAATGGAACCTTACTTCAATGTAGCAAAATGTAAGGTGATGCACATTGGCAAAAAGAATAAACAGTTCGAATATACTATGATTGTGAATGACGAATTGCGGAAAATAAAATACATGTGATGAAGAAACAGATCTGGGAGTAAACCTTTGAAAAAAGACTATCCTTTGATCCTCACATCCAGAGAGTGGTGAACAAAGCAAATCAGATGATGGGACTCATCAGGAGAACTTTTACCCTTTCCCAGAAAGGGAGACATTTATCAAGTTATTTAAAGCATTTGTTAGACCTCATCTCGAATACGCTAATGTAATTTGGAGTCCCATCTCAAGAGACAGTCAAAAATGATAGAAAATGTACAAAGGCGAGCTACTAAAATCCTGAAAGAATGTAGGAATTTAAACTATAATGAAAGATTACACTATCTCCAATTAACACTCACGAAAGGAAGGAGGATCAGAGGAGACCTGATCCAATTTTTAAAATATTCCAAAAATTATGATGATGTCAATGTGCATGCGCTTTTCAAATTCTCAGAAGTGGATTGCACAAGAAATAATGAAGGCAAGATTTTTATTAGACATTGTCATACTAACAAAAGAAAGTCTTGTTTTACCTTCAGAATTGCTAATTATTGGAATGCACTGCCTACTAACACCAAATATGCACCTGATATCAACAGCTTTAAAAACTCCTAGATGAAGACCCTAAATTGAAAGATGCTTTCTTTAGTGTGGATTGAATATAATGTTATTTATGACAGGCATGCAACCAGACCGAACTTAAATTGAAAAATAATGAGGGGACGCAAATAGGCCGTAAGGCCTAAGGCTAAAAAAAAGCTGGTCCCTATTACTACTACTACTACTATATTCATTCAGATGCTTCTGTCTATTCTGCTGAACTTACTGCTCTGGTACTGGCTTTGAAGATAATCTCACATTCTTCGAAGAGGGACTTTCTGGTTCTGTCGGATTCGCTGTCAGCTTTGGAGGCTATAGCTGGCCGCAACCTTCAGCATCCAGAACTTTTACTTCTTTTTTTTAACTTTTTAGCAAGTTGAAGGCGGATGGTTACAACATTACTCTTGCTTGGGTTCCTGTCAGTTGGCATCGGCGGGGAACGAAATGGTTGATCGTTTAGCCAAGAACGCCACAAGAGAGAAACTGTCCAACATTTATATCCCCTGCTCAGATGTGAAACCCAAAATTAATGACTATGTGAGAGACCTCTGGCAGGAGGATTGGAACACGCAGACGAATAACAAACTCTTTCAGATCCGTCCAAACCTTAAGGACTTCCTCCCATCCACGTCGGGAATGTCGTAAAGAGGAAACGGTTCTGTGCCGGCTGCACACCGGCCATTCGTATTTTACCCATGCTTACCTTTAAAGCGTGAAGAAGCTCCGTGGTGCATTCCATGTCATGCGCCACTCACAATGAAACATGTTCTTTTGGAGTGTTGGGACTTGCACGATGTGAGACACAAACATTTTACAGCAGAGTCCATGAAGATCCTGTTCAGGGATGTCCCGCCTGATGTGATCCTTGAGTTTTTGAGAGAGATTAACATTTTTAAATCTGATTTAAGATTTTACGGAAGAAAGATTTTTAACGAAGTTTCTGGTAACGTTTCTAAAACGATGTCAAAGTCGCCCGCCCCCAAAAAGACGCCGGTGTCTTTTTGGCCCCCTTCATCACACCCCCAAAAAGACGCCCGGGAGGACCGGCGTCTTTTTTTTATCGACTTTTGCTGTCGATATTTTCATTTCAGACCAACTTTTGACTTAAATTTTTATACCCCCCATTTTTTTTACAAGACTGGGAGTATATTACAGTGGGAAGGTGAACGAGGTCGCGTGTTCTCTTTGTGTGTGTGTGTGTGTGTGTGGGTGTGTTTTGTGTGTGTGTTGGGGTGTGTGTGTGTGGTGTGTGTTGGTTGTGTGTGTGGTGGTGTCAGTGATCAAAAATGTGTGTCAAACTCCCCAGCCTAAACTACTGAACCGATCATTGTGGAAATGAACACAAACTTTCCCACGGTAACAACGATGATGCTCGACATTTTTTTTCAAGATGACTTCACAAACAAGATGGCGGACTATGAAAACCGTTCTAAACATACGGCAGACGATAACTGGAGAAAGTACTGAACCGATCATTGTGACAGTTACAAAATTTGGATATGATGACAGGGTTGCGTAATGCCCAGTTCCTGCTTGAATTTTTTTTTCACGATGACGTCACAAACAAGATGGGGGATCACGCAACACAACAGTTGTAACAAAGAAGTCATTAGATAAACAAACACTAAACGAGTATTTGTTAATCCAGAGTTTTCATATGCAATTGGGCACTGGAGAACGGCATAATTACATACCTTCTTCGCCCTCGGGTCAAAATTTTTCCTTATCTTTATCAAATAAGCTCAATCATATCGTAATCCAATTCATCCAAATTTTTTTCTCATGTTTGCTTGATGCGCCGAATTTTTTTTTTTATTTCAAGAAAATTCTTTATCCCATAATTGATAATCAAAATTTGGATTTGGGCTGTATGGGTTTTTCCAATGCCAAAAATAAAACACTTATGGCTAAATGTAAAAATAAAATACATATAAGCCTTGGACTACGAATAAAAGTAATAGAACAAATCGTACTTTTAGGACTCCAAAATAAAAGAACATAATGAACGAGAACAATTGAAAATGGAAATCAATTTAACCTAATTGCAAAATGTGCATTGGCAAATACAGATACGGGGAAAACAATAAAATATCATAATAATGTTTGAAAGAGAGTGCTTTCTAAGAGTGCTAAAGTAGCATATCAGTCCCATTGGCTCCACCCCCCCACCTATCTCTCACAATTTTGCCGTTCTTTCGATGCGAGGGAGACGGGGGGGGGATAGAGAGTCAAAGGAAAAAAATGAATTGAAGAACTTTTTCTCCTTTTACCTCCTGCCCAGTCCTCCTACACACCCTTCTCACTCTTACTCTTCGGACAAGGGGCAGTGTTTCGCGGGATCATGATCAGGGGGGAAAAGACAAAAATAAAAAAATCCAAAATTGTGACTTTTTAGATTTATTACCTTCATGTACTACCAACTGACTGGTCATGGTCAATCTTTCACTGTAGGCCATCGCGGCCGTGTTGGCGAATATCTTAGCTCCAGTTGGTAGAGCTCGAAACCGGGTTGGGCCCATAGACAATTTTCAAGAATTAAGTAGTGTGATACGACAAAAATAGAGAAGGAATTGGGAAATCTTATTTATGTATCCTCAGAACGGATTGTTTCAGCAGGGACAGCAGTATTTCCTCGCAGGAAGCGTATTTGTCTACAGAAAAAGAATAATCTCTCAAAACATTTATTATGGAATGGAGATTTGCACGCATTTAGAATTGTAAGACTAAAAAGGCATGACAATGAAATTAGCACTAGTATCATTAACCAGGGGGTTTTTTGGGATTTATCTCAAAATCAAACGATGTACAGCTTGAACAAAAGTTTCCGGGCTCTCATTTTCTTTGGGCTGTGGATCCTTTTGGGGCAGCTTTGAAACAAACAGAAGTGAATTTACAAATCAGGCAAGTAATTCAAACCAGTCATCATACAAAAAAAACTACGATTTTAAAACCGTACTTTTACAAGTACGTGCAATCAACCATAAAATGCTTTTAAATAGATGTCAGTTGTTGCAATGCTGGCCTCATTTATGATCAATTGGACTCAAAAAAGAGCTGTGGTTTGGGGAGTAATGTGCGACTTTAGTACCTTGGCCTTCTTATAACCACACCTTTACAATAAACAAACCATCTATGTCCCCCCTCCCCGTAACCAGAGCCATCATTGTACCACTGTGGTTTTTCAATCTGTTCTTTTAGTGCAATTGCAAGCCCACTGCCAGGACCTGCAGATTGCACAAGCCGGTCTGACACTTACGTGGTTGGGGACGTTGAGCATCACACCATGATTGATGTACAGACGAGGAGGGGGGACTCCATCCACTATCGTTTTAAAAAAAAACGTTCACTTGTCGCAGTGTGAACCTACTGCAAGGAGATTTTTGCAACAACTTCGAATATTTTTTTCTAGCATCTCAGGAGGGAAAATCACGAACACTGCTAGGTTGGTCAGGATCTGGAAGTGGCCGATCACAAACACTGTAGGTTGGTCCCGGATCTGGAAGTGGCCGATCACGAACCCCTGCTAGGTTGGTCAGGATCTGGAAGTGGCCGATCACAAACACTGCTAGGGTTTGGGCAAGAGCTGCATTGGATTCTCCTGGGCAGTTTTTCCGATTTGGACGCAGTGTGTTGCAGTTCTTGCTATCGTATGTGGCAAAACTTAGGAGGGGTTTCTTTTTTGTCAGCATTCATCCCAACACTCAGTCTCACGTAGTGCTCTCCATTTTGGGAGCATGTCTATGTTCCCTACTCTAAGTTCCCTAAATTTCGCCTACTCAGAAATGTGTGAGCACGACTTGGCCTAACGGGCCTTCGTTCATTCGTCCTTCGTCCTCTCTCGGGCTTCGCCCTAAATCTAATCTAAAGACCATCGATTCTGCTTGGGTAGACTGGGACACTGGTTACGCCAGGGGGGACCTTGCAGTATGGTCAGTGGCTAGGGGAAAAAAAAGAGCTAGGGAACATAGAGCTGACCCCCTCCATTTCCCCCTGGGAAATGCCCCAGTGTCATTAGATAATTTTTCTCTGCTGAACAACCCGTCTGGGGATATCAGGACGGTATGGTGAAGGGTTGCAGCCGATGCAACGAGAAACTGCACGTTGTAGTGTTTTGACAGTGCCAGCAACGTCACATGATCCCCCATAAGTTGTCTGTCCTTCATTGAATGCAAGTATTCTTGTCTTTCGTTGTCATCGGAAAACAATTTCATGAATCTCGGGATTGTCTTGCAGATATGTCACTGCATCTAAGCGCAGTGTAATCGGCACGATGAAGGCCAAAAAGTGAAAACTGAGCAAACTGCCTCAAATTGACAGCTGGGCCCGGAATGTCTCGAGCCGAGGGTCCAAAAGAATATGATGCCATTTACTTCCGTAATAGTGTAAACGTTATTTTCGTGATCGGGGGAATAAAAAACTTATCCCTATTTTCATTTGTGATGTTTTTCTCTTCCTGCTTGTGTTCTACTTGCATGTCTTCAACAGACATCCATTCTGTCTTTTTTTTCCCTCCGGGTTTCGGAACGCACTTTGTACTGTGATGACTATGTCGCCCCACAAAAATCTTTCTGAGAACCTTTGCGGGGGTTTTCGTTTTCCCCCCTGAGGGGGGAAATCTGATGGGACTTTTTTCTCCTTTTTGGGGAACAACGACTTGTATTTTGTGTCTTTCCAACCTTTGTTGGCATGGTCTGACCCTTTTTTGACAATCTCACATGTCGATGTTTCCTCTGTTGTTGTAGACATCTGCGGAGAGTTGTTTCCAAAACCTTTTGAACCCTTTAACACCTTTTTACCAAGTGTTCCTTTTCCCCCATTAAATCCTTTCTGTTTTCTCAGAAAATCTTTTTTTTTTTTTCAACGCAGATGGAGACCGCCCACTTCCCTTGCGTTGTGGGGGAACGGGCTCTTCGATGAGTCGAATGCCCCGTCGTTTCAGAAACTGCTCCACCTCGCCTTTAAATTCCGTCCCCTTGTCACAAATGTACGTTTGAGGACACCCTGTTCAGCATGATCCGCCCCAAAACATCACTACATGATGGCTCCTTTTTTTTTTCCCAATGGGGCGAAGAAAAAAATCGAGAAAACGGGGCAATACAATAAGATAATCTGTAGGGGTTTTCCTTCATGGGCACTTTGTCTCTGTTTTATCAGCTTTAATCGCTGCCAAAGTTCGTTGACATAAACATTGACGGGGGAAGCATGGCTTTTGTCGATGCCGACAAGGAGGGATGCACTGGCACCCCCCGAAAATGGGTGACACCCTTTCAAGCACAGCACAAGTCCAGTGCTGGGGAGATGGTGATGACTTTTCTGGCCTGAGGAAGGGGACCCAAGCTGTTTTTACCTTTTTCCCAAAATTGAGGATGAAGGGGCCCCCCTCTCCCTCTCTACAACTCATGAAAAACCTCTGTGGTTTTTGGGGGGACTTTCATGAAACTGAAACGATCGCGTATCGTAATTGAGTCAAATTTTTGGTTGTAAACACAATATAAACAGTAAGCGTGGTGGGGGGCGTTGGGGGGGGGGGGGGGGTTGGGGGGGGGGGGGGGGGGGAAGGGATGGATAGTGCATAGCGGGGAAGAGGGGAGTTGGGGGTGGTGGTGATGGGGAAAAGCAGAGGAGGGGAGGAGAGAGGGGAAAGGAGATTAAAAAAAAAAAAACTGATTTGTGCCCCGACCCTTTCTCTCTCCACCTCCCTCCCCCCTCCCTCCTCCCCCCCCCTCCCCCACCACCTCCCCCTCTCCGTGTCGGTTGGTGGAACCGGGGTTGGGCCATCGTGTCCTGTCTCCTCTCTCCACCCACCTTCTCTCTTGTCTGCATGCGTCCCCCCTCCCTCTCTTTTTTTCTCCCCACCCTTCTCTCCTCTCTCTCTCTCTCTCTCTCTCTCTCTCTCCTCTCTCTCTCTCTCTCTCTCTCTCTCTCCTCTCTTCTCTCTCTCTCTCTCTCTCTCTCTCTCTCTCTCTCTCTCTCTCTCTCTCTGTGTGTGTGTGTGTGTGTGTGTGTGGGGTGTGTGTGTGTGTGTGTGTGTGTGTGTGCGTCGTAAGAGTATGTGTCAGTATATGTGTCTCTGTGCACCACACACACACGTTCGTATGTGCGCGCATTTGCATGTGCGTGTGCGCGCGCGCGCGCGCGCGGTGTGTGTGTGTGTGTGTGTGTGTGTGTGTGTGTGTGTGTGTGTGCCGCGCGCGCGCACGCGCACGCTCGTGTTTGCATGTGCATTTATATGCTTGAGTGTGTGTGCGTGGGGAGAGGGGGGGGGGGTGCGTGCACGCCTGTGTGTGTGGGCGCGTGTCAGTTTCCGTTCGTGTAAGAATGCATCCAGGACAGTGTCGTGACAGGAATGTGACCACCAAGAGGAAGGGGGAAACCAAGACTGACAGCTGGGACACACGTAGATAATGACCGTTCATTGAAAGAGCAGCAGCAACCCGCTCATTGAATTCAGGGTGAGGTGAACTGACACACGGAAACTCTCCGCGGAGAAAAAAAAAAAAAAACGACGAGGAAAATGAAACAACAACAACAACAACAACGACTGCAATGGTTTGATAGTGTGAAGTTAGTACTCTGACTGTAAGACAACAGACCGACATCTACATGCTCGATAAGCCAACCGTTTATTCAGCTAACCCTTGAACCGAATACGGATGAATGCGAATAGCCGAACCGAATGCGGATAAGTACAAATTGGGTTAAGCCAATTATGTGACATCCCCCTTTCTTTCAGGAAATGGACATAGATTTATAAACGTTAGCGTCTCTAGTTTTTTTTTCCTTTTCTTTTCTTCAAACATAGCATCCAGGAAACCAGGTCAGAGGTCCAGGCGGTCTGGCTTCCTGATGGCACGGCCACATCTAGAGGTCTGGACCATAGGCGTAGCAGGCTGGTCTTCTGGCTGGGGATCTGGCCTCTGGATGGGGTTCCCACGTCTGGAGTTCTGGAGTGTACCCGGGGACAGTTGTTTTGCTTGATGGGGTTTTGGGGACGAGGTAGGGGCCATGGCGGGCCGCCATGGTGTCTCGGTCTCAGGACCCGGATCGTCTTCCTCTGCAGGATCTCCCATGGACCCAGGGTACAGAGAAGAGGCCTCCCTAGGAACTCTGCAAGGGGTCTGAGGTTTGAGTTCCCTGGGGACCAGGTGACGCCGGTTCCTCCTCTGTCTGCCACTGGGAGTCTGCACTTCATAGGACCGGAAGGGGAAGGACTGAACGACGGTCCCTGGTGCCCCCGATGGCTTGATCCACACAGGTTGTCCTGGAGTAAGTGGAGGAGCTGTTCTTGTGCGGTGTGCTCTGTCAAAGTTCATCTTCTGCTTCTGTTTGACAACTTTGTCCTGCTCCTCGAAGTTTTTCTCTTTTTGTCCCCCCGGCTTCAAGGTTGATGGCAGTATGGGTACTGTGGTTCGCAGCTTTCGTCCCATGAGTAGCTCTCCTGGACTCAGTCCCTGCTGAAGTGGTGTTGCCCGATAGCTGAGGAGAGCCAGGTAAGGGTCTTCTGCTTTCTTCATGAGAGACTTCACTGTCTGTACTGCTCTCTCTGCTTCTCCGTTAGCTTGAGGGTAGTATGGACTGCTTGTGACATGTGTGAATCCATATTTCTCTGCGAAGGCTGCAAACTGGCAGCTGGTGAACTGGCAGCCATTGTCCGACATAACAACTTCTGGGATTCCATGTCTGGAAAACATGCTCTTGCAGTGGTTGATCACACAGTCAGCGGTAGTCTGCCTGAGGAGGGCTAGCTCGATGAATCTAGAATAATAGTCCACAACGATCAGGTACTGTTCTTTCTTCAGTTCGAAAAGGTCCATGCCTATCTTCTGCCAGGGGTAATCAGGGTGTCTGTGGGAATTAGGGGCTCTGGGGGATTTGTCTCTCTCGAACGCAGATAGGACAGTGTTCCACCATAGACTCGATCTGGGCAGACAAACCTGGCCACCACACACTTTCTCGTGCTCGAGCCCGACACTTGACGATTCCTTGATGTCCCGTGTGAATTTTCTCCAGGATGTCTGGCCTCAACTTCTCAGGGATGACCAGTCTGGTTCCATAGAGCAGGAGGTCTTCTTCCACGCTGAGATAGTGTCGAACAGACCAGTATGGCTGGATCTTCTCATTAGGGCAGTGTTCGGGCCATCCTTCATGAATAAATCTTTTGATTTCTGAGCAGACTGGGTCCTTGCTAAGCTCTTGCCGGATCTGGTCGAGTCTCGGTGGTGTGGCTGGAGCACTGGAGAGGACCTGATCCACCATGGAGTCAGCTTCTTCTTCTAGCTGTTTGTCTTCTTTCTGTGCCAGTCGAACCGGTGCTCTAGACAGGGCATCCGCAGTGATCAAGTCCTTGCCTTTTTTGTATTCCATCTGGAAGGAGTATCGCATCACACGCATGCGGAATCGCAGTAGACGTGGTGACAGCTGAGCTCATCGAGACGTTTGGTCTTCAAGAGCGTCAGGAGTGGTCTGTGATCTGTTTCAATGACCAAGTCTTTGATACCTGTGATGTACTCTCGAAATTTCTCACATGCCCAGGCCACTCCCAATGCTTCTTTCTCCACTTGGGCATAGTGCTGCTCCGTTGGAGTGAGTGATCTGGATGCATAGAAGACTGGTTTGAAAATGCCGTCATCCTGTTTCTGCTGCAGTACTGCTCCAAGGCCATAGGACGAGGCGTCTGTAGACAGACGGGTCTTCCGGCTCGGGCTGTAGTGAGCCAGAACAGGTGCTGAGCTGAGCTGTCTTTTGATGCGTTGGAAGGCTTGTTCTTGTGGGGCATCCCAGGTCCAGTCATTTGCTTTCTTCAGGAGGTCTCTGAGAGCCCTGGTGTCATCTGCCAGATTGGCACCAGCAAACTTGGCGACGTGGTTGACCATACCAAGTATACGTCTGAGTTCGGTGATGTTGGTTGGTGTTGGAAAATTTGTGATGGCGACGACTTTCTCAGGGTCAATGGTGATGCCCTCTGGGAGATGATCTGTCCCAAGAACTTGATCGACGGCTTTGAAAATTCACATTTGTCTGGGTTCAGAGTCAGTCCAGCATCACTCTGCTTCTGCATCACCTGGCGGAGGCGTTCATCATGTTCTTTCGGGTCTTTCCCATGAACGAGGATGTCATCCATGTCTCAGATGGCACCTGGGAGACCCGCAAGCAAGTGGGTCATGGTGTGCTGGAAGATCTCGGGGCCTGAACTTATACCGAAAGGGAGTCTGGTATAGCAGAACCTTCCGAAGGGCGTATTAAAGGTAGTCAGTTCCTGTGACTCAGTCTCCAGAGGTATCTGATGGAAACCACTGTTGCAGTCTAGTTTGGTGAAGACTGTGGATCCAGATAACTGGGCGAGAAGCTGGTCGGTGGAAGGAAGTGGAAAGTTCTCACGTTTGACCCCTTCATTCAGTTTTGTGAAATCCACACAGATTCTGACCCTGTTGTTTGATTTGGGCACTACAACTATTGGAGCACACCAGTCCGTTGGTTTCAAGACAGGACGAATGACTCCAAGTTGTTGCAGACTGTCTAGTTCTTCTTTGACTTTGTCTTGGAGTGGAAGAGCAAGTCGACGTGGTGAGGTCACAGCATATGGTTTGCAATCTTTCTGGAGGTGTATTTTGTACGTAGAGCTTGTCAGGTTACCTAGGCCTCTGAAGAGTGTAGGGAACTCTCTCCTATACTGGGCTTCCTTGTCACTGACAGCGTTCACTTTTTCTATCATCTGAAGGGCAGAGATAGCTGGGCGACCCAGCAATGGCTCTTCTAGGTCTTTGATGACGTAGATATCCTGTGTGACTGTCTTTTCTTTGTAGGTCATTTTTGCTGAGAATTTACCTAGGACAGTGATTTCCTTCTTTCCTGGTCCATAGAGTTTTTTCTTGGTTTTCTCCAGTGGACGTTTTCCCTTGGGTATCATCTTCTCTGGTATGACCGTGACGTCGGCACCTGTATCTAGCTTAAAGTCATGGTCTGGGAGTCCTTCTAACTGAATGGGGACTTTCCAAGGGTCACTGACTTCTCCAATCACACATCCCAAATAGTACTCATCTGACTGTTCCTCTTCTTCCTCTCTGGTCCAATGAATTTGGCCTGCTAACCTGCACACCACCGCAAAATGTCCTGGTTTGGAACACTTTCGGCATCTGGCTAACTTTGCTGGACAATCATTTCGGTTATGGCGGTCTCTGCCACATCGATAGCATGTGCTGTCCGGTGCACGTTTTGGTCGCTGCTGATAGAGCTGTGGCCGTTTCTCCTTAGGCTCTCTGGAGTTTTGGCTGTTTTTGAGCTTGCTGTCTGTGAGGCGGCTGACACGATCTCCCTGTGACATGGACTCCATCTGGGTCTGCGTGCTCTCTTGAGCTCTGCATATCTGCACAGCTTTCTGGAGGTCAAGGTCTTTCACTTCAAGCAGTTTCTTACGAATAGCGTCATCCCTAATGCCAATCACAACTCTGTCGCGAATCATTCTTTCTTCTTCCTTGAAATTGCATGTTTTTGCAGCTCGTCTGAGGGCGGCGACATAAGCATCAATGTTCTCTCCAGTCTCCTGCTCTCTCTTGTGGAACTTGTATGACTCGTATGCTTCACACGTTGTGTCTATACAAAACTCCTCAAACTTCTTGATGACAAGATCAATGTCCGTTTTGTTCTCTCCCTCTGCAAAAGGAAGTCCGTCGAAAACTTCCAGGGCATCTTCTCCAATGCAGGCAAGGAAAACGGCGCACTGGTACTCCTTTTCTTCTTTGTTGAGTCTAGAGGCGATCGCATAGTTCTGCCACTGACGTTTGAACTTTCTCCATGATGTTTCTACATGGCCTTGAAGGTCTAGTTTTGAAGGAGCTGGAATGTTGGCTGTAAAATGTCTCTGTTGTTGTTGTTGTTCCTCATTCGCCATTTTTGCTTAACAATCTTGACACTCTAACAACTGTTAACATAATACATCAAACTATACTTATCTGTGGGCTGTGGTCTACTTCTGACACCATGTGAAGTTAGTACTCTGACTGTAAGACAACAGACCGACATCTACATGCTCGATAAGCCAACCGTTTATTCAGCTAACCCTTGAACCGAATACGGATGAATGCGAATAGCTGAACCGAATGCGGATAAGTACAAATTGGGTTAAGCCAATTATGTGACAGATAGTGAAGTGGTTCGCTGCACTGTCAGGCAGTGTGCATTCTTCATATTGCTGGCGCCGACCACTTCAGGTGTGTGTGGTGTGTGTGTGTGTGTGTGTGTGTTGTGTGTGTGGTGTGTGTGTGTGTGTTGTGTGTTGTGTTGTGGTGTGTGTGTGTTGTGTTGTGTGTTGTGTGTGTGTGTGGGCGTCTGTGTGTCTGTGTGTGTGTGTGTGTGTGTGTGTGTGTTGTGTGTGTGTGTGTCGCGCGGTGTGTGCGGTGCGTGTCCTGGTGCGTCTGTGGGTGTGTGTGGTGTGTGTGTGTGTGTGTGTGTGGTTTTGTGTTTGTGTGTGTGGGTGTGTGTGTTGTGGGTGTGGTGTGTGTGTGTTCGTATGAGATGTGTGTGTGTGTGTGTGTGTGTGTGTGGTGTGTGTTGGCGCTGTGTGTGTGTGTGTTGGCATGCGCGCGCGTCCGTCGTGCAGGCGTCGGGTGTGTGATGTTGTGTGTGTGAGGTGATGTGTGTTGTTCGTGCGACGGCCATGTCCTGTTCCATGCAGCCCAATCCGATCGTCAAGTCGATGAGCGTCAACCGACGCGCATGGAAGTAAAAAGGTTAGCTCTTGACGACCTCTTACAGCTGCTCCCTGTTGGATACCAGTAATGAGGCGCAACAGGACGTCATGGGTGTGGCTACGCATGGATGGAGCGTGAAGTACGGATAATGTAACGGCAGAGGCTCACGAAGCAACCATTCTCTTCACGCCATGCGATGTTTTGTCGGCAATCCGATAGTAGCCGATTCGTTAATTGGGTCAACTACTGACCAGATGTCATATAAGATGTTACAGGTCACGCACGCTTTATCGTGAAAACAGTAAATATCATCAGAGCAGTGACAATTACTGATTGTCATTGTCAGATAGCGGTGATTTTGACGTGAGAAAAAAACGATTTTTCACGCAAAACAACTTTCATTGGTTTTGACGCTAATGATGTGTCACAAAAAAAAAAAAACCGCAACCATCATTGTTATCTTAATAAGCCATGATGAGCGAAAATCATTTGTTATTGCAATATTTCCTACTTTCACACGTGACACGGCTTTTCAAGGGAGTCCTTTAAAGGCCTGCTGTCCACGCAGTGAAACAGAAACACGAGCGCATGTACAGAAATCAAAGCTACCCCTCTTCATAAATCATAGTTACCTGTGTTCACGAGTCAAAGACATCTGTTTACATATCAGATTTCTTGATTTGAACTACTAACTGCTTTTACGTTCATGTTGTCATTGGTCTTGCTATTTGTCGCGTTCTTGTAAAAAAAAAAAAAATGTTTAAAAAAAAAAAAAAATTAATGAACAAGTGATAATCTGATCGTGATTCTTGTGCGTCATGATGAGTAAAACAATACAAAACAAATCAAGGTAAACAACTTTTTTTTTTCAGCGAACAGCCACGAAAAAGCAAAAAAAAAAAAAAGACTAGATGTTTGGATGTCTACAAGGGAGGTAATATGTGACTGGGCTCACGTTCGGCACGAGTGACTCCGCCGTTTTCATGGGCAAATGCTGTTTGGGGGGCGTGCCCAAAACAAATGTGTCTCGTCAGTCAGCTTAACAGTTCAGTCACAGAGAGACAATGCCCAGACATGGACGTGGAGCGGTGCACCTGAAAAGTAATGCAAAAAGTCGATCGCCCAACAGTTCTGGCGTGCGTTTCAAATCAAAGACTCGACTGTTTTGATCTGCTTGCTTGACCCATAAAAGTAAAAACAAACACACAAACAAACAAAAACAAAAGTAACTCTGCAACGGAAAGACACTCGTTATTTTCTGATTTCTTTTTTTTTTCTTTTTCCTTTGTCTTTTCTTTTTTCCTTTTTTTTTTTAGTGTGTGTGTGTGTGTGTGGTGTGTGTGTGTGTGTGTGTGTGTGTGGTGTGTGTGTGCGTGCGTGCGTGTGCGTGCGTGCGTGCGTGCGTGCGTGCGTGCGCGCGCGCGTGTGTGTGTGTGTGTGTGGTGTGTGTGTGTGTTTGCGTGCGTGCTGTGTGTGTGTGTGTTGTGTGTGTGTGTGTGTGTGTGTGTGTGTGTTGTGTGTGTGTGTGTGTGTGTGTGTGTGTGTGTGTGTGTGTGTGTGTGTGTGTGTGGTGTGCGAGAGAGGAATAGGTCTCCTGCCCCGTGTAGAGAAGACAACAGTATTTTCGCATAGTTGTCAGGTGATACTGACAAGACACAACAACAGAAGACACTCGCTTTAGAAGTCCCCACTATTGTTCATCCGAAAGATGCGCCATCGTGGACTCTGCATCTGAAAGACCATCAACGAACGCCGCGTGAGCGGGGACACAGGATGCAAAGTTCGATTGTGATCGAGAGTATGAATGAACGAAGCGCTTATACGCAGTCAGTCAAAGGACGCTACTACTGATAGCGATGGGATGGGGATGGGGACAGGGAGCGTGGGAGTGTGGGAGAGGTGGAGTAGGTGATGGCGGGACATTAGATGATATTTTCATTCTGACCTCTGACTCTGACTGACGACATTTATATTCGCTAGGATCGAAGATCAAAGCGGGCTCTGAATGGAAATAAGCTGTACCTCCATCAATCATTTGTGCATAGGCTATACGTCTCGGGCCACGCGATTCGCCGAAAGCTGTAAACTTTGTTACGATTGGTACTAACTGATAGGGCTGTTCACACGAGTTGGATCCTGCGCCTGTTCCCGATAGGAACTAGCACAGACTGGGTAGGGTGGATTACTAGCTTAAAGAGCCAGTACTTATCATTTTTTCCCCTCACAAAAACTGTCATTTTCTTCGTTTCAAATCAAGTCATGAACTTCATATCTCGAACAGAATTTCTCTACTTTGTTTGATATGGTATCAATGAAATGGGTGCAGAGAGATCATTGATCTTGTGTCAAAACCCAATTTTCACTTCTTTTGGTGCCTTTAGGATTGAGTGGGGGGGGGGGGGGGGGGGGGGGGGGGGGGGGGGGGGGGGGGGGGGGGGGGGGGGGGGGGGGGGGGGGGGGGGGGGGGGGGGGGGGGGGGGGGGGGGGGGGGGGGGGGGGGGGGGGGGAGGATTCTGAACCTAAGATCAAGTAAGCCGTGTGCAATGAAAAAAACGTCGATGTTTTTCAGACGTTATCTTGAGAGCATGCTTCTATTTTTTTTCTTTCTTTTCTTCTTTTTTTGGGGGTGGGGTGGGGGGGTGGGGGTGGGGGTGAAGGTGGGGGAGGGGTTCACTTCTAGTAAATTCTAACCTTATAGATTAATATGAGAGTTGTGTGAAGATAATCATAATGGCCTACAATCACAGTTTTCATAAATAAAAATCAATGTTTAAACAAAATGAAATAAAAGTAATGAATCACTGAATCTCTGATAGTTGGCCCCCTCATCAGCCGTGGGACATCCCTAAAGGTATTTTGCGTATTTCTGCCCATTCATGTCATTTGTAGCCCAGCCAGCCACGGAGGCCATGGCAAATGATGGTAGAATAACGTTATGGAAGGTAGTAATTGTGATCAAAGAAAAAAAATTGTAAGATATAAAATGGCATGACGTCTCTCTCTCTCTCTCCTCTCCCTCTCTCCTTTCCTTCTCTCTCCTTCTCTTCTCCTCTCTCTCCTCTCTCTCCTCTCTCCCTCTCTCTCCTCTCTCTCTCCTCTCTCTCCTCCTTCTCTCTCTCTCCTCTCTCCTCTCTCTCTCTCTCTGTGTGTGTGGTGTGTGTGTGTGTGGTGTATGACATAGAGAGAGAGAGAGAGAGAGAGAGAGAGAGAGAGAAGAGAGAGAGAGAGAGAGAGAGAGAGAGAGAGACAGAGACTGAGATAGAGACAGAGAGAAACAGAGACAGAGAGAAACAGAGAGAGGGAATGACATTCAATATGTCTCGTAAACTGGGTTCCAATATAAATATACTTATGGATAAGAAGTGAAACTATGCATTGTTTTGCGTGGGCCTTCATTGAGGATCCAGAGAATGGATGGGCAGAGACTTTCGTGGTTCGATTGTGAGGTTAAACAAGGTCTTGCATGGGCGCCATCGGCATAAAAGGTTATCATTCATAAAGTTCTGCTTTGAAGTCTTTCATGTTTCTAAGAAGAAATTATTTCTATCGCTTGCCCTGGAAAACTGATGGACCTATGTCTGGTAGGACAGTGTCGGACAGTCGATCTGCCCCTTTAGCCGATTTGGATTCGATGCCTTGATTCCCATGTCAGTCATGGGGTCGGGAAAGCAGCGATGGCCATTTTCTGAGGAAGATTGTTGTGGTAAACAGGAAGGAGATAGTGTACAGCCATTATAGACGTGCGATAACAAAATGCAAATGGCAAAAGAAGGGGGGGGGGGGGGGGATGTCATCATCATCATCATTCTCTTGCCCATGATGGGCGTAGAGGAGAGATGAGAGACACTCCGAAGCCAGGCACCGCCATCCGGCCCTGTCCTCTGCCTGTCGCATCAGCGTAGGGCCATCCATCCTGGTCCATCCTGGGGGATGTAAGAAGATGCAAATAGGAGCGTGAGCTTGGCGATACTTGGCGGACAGACAGAATCTCTGCATACTGATAGACACTGAGTCACACACACACACACACACACACACACACACCACACACACACACACACAACACACACACACACACACACACACACACACACACACACACACACACACACACACACACACACACACACACACACACCACGCACGCACGCACGCACGCACGCACGCACGCACACACACCACACACACACACACACACACACACACACACACACACACACACACACACACACACACACACCACACACACACACATGCGCGCAAGCACGCGCGCGCGAGCGCTCATGTACGATCAATCCCAAGAATTCATATCCTCAAAGGCAAAACGTTTCCTCAGTTACACTGTAATGTGCAAGCAGGGCGAGGTGGATGGGGAGGGGGGGGGGGGGGGGGGGCTATGGAAACGGGGAGGTAAGGGGTGAGGAGGGAGAAAGCGTGGGGTGGAAGGGGGTAGCGCTGCGTGCCTACGTGTGAGCGTGCAAGCGTGCGTGCGTGCGTTTAAAACAGATCAAGGCGGTGCATTGGAAAAAGTGCTCATGCACCGGGTGAAATGAAACGATCGGTACTGACGGCATTTCAATGTCGCGACAGCATATTGCCACGAGTTCTCAGCCATGGCAGCAGCAAACGGATTTCTTTTTTCTTTCTCTCTTTCTTCGTTTTCTTTCTTTCTTTCTCCCCCCCCCCCCCCCCCCCCCCCCCCCCCCCCCCCCCCCCCGCCTCGGCTTCTGTCTGGTCTGAGCGCCTCTCTCAGAATGCCAGCCAAATGCTTTAGTGGTGGTGATGGTGGAGCCGGAGTTTTCAGACCCTCCGCCAAGATCTCTTCTTGTATTGTGTGACTCACGGAGTCGCCAGATTAAAATGACGTCACCTGGAAACAAAGCCCTCGGGGCGGGAGAGGACGAGAGAGGGCACAAGGAAGGGGGGGGGGGGGGGGGGGGGGAGAGGGGGGAAGGGGGAGGGTGTGGAGGAGTATAGAGGACAGTGAGGGGCGGTGGGCGCAGGGCTAGAAGAGTGGGGGGGGGGGGGGGGGGGGGAGGGGAGTTCGTGAAGAGGGGGAATGGGGGTGGGGAGATGTGAGCAAGTGCACGTGCTACCCAGTGCAAGAATGTCTCGTGACAAGAGACGCGACGACCCACATGTCCGAACCCTGTCCATGAAGGATGATGATGATGATCTCTGCGGTCCGACTCCGTCCCGGCATCTTCATGGCGCCACCACTTCAACCAAACGTCAGTGGAAGACGGCTTGGGGAGACAGGGGGGGGGGGGGGGGGGGGGGGGTGGGGGGGGGGGGGGGGGGGGGGGGGGGGTTGGGAGGCCCCTCCTCCTCCTCCTCCTCCTCTCACTCTCTCTCTCACTCTCTCTCCTCTCCTCCTCTCCTCTCTCTCCTCTCCTCTCTCTCTCTCTCCTCATCTCTCTCCTCTCTCTCTCTCTCTCATTCTCTCCTCTCTCTCTCTCTCTCTGGTCACGAGTTTGTCACGAGGCCTACGACGGCTGACCCATCTAGGGTAGCGAATTATTTATTTATTTATGGTCGTTGTTGTTGTCGTGTATCCGTCCCTTAATGTGGCTTGTGGTGCTGTTGCACCTTAATGTAGTTCAGCTCAGGTTAGGTTTGCTTTCTCTCTCTCTCTCTCTCTCTCTCTCTCTCTCTCTCCTCTTCTCTCTCTCTCTCTCTCTTCTCTCTCTCTCTCTCTCTCTCTCATCTCCTCTCTCCTCTCTCTCTCTCTCTCCCTCTCCTCTCTCTCTCTCTCTCTCTCTAATTGAACTGCCCGTGCAATTCATCCTGCAGGTTCACGGTGGCTGGTACCTTTTCTCTCGAACTTGCTGTCTATCGCCTCTCGCCTGTCTTTTTACCTGTCGCACGTGCATCATTTCTTTTAGCTTGAGGTATGCTCACTCTGTGACGTAGCGGCATGTTGGCCGCCATCGCTTAGGCAGGTTTTCTCTTCACTCGAGCGGAAGATGCTCTCTGGGAGCGCCTGCTCCGGTCCTGTTCTTCACCATTTTGTCGAAGGTACAGTCGGTACCTTCATTCCTACATGTCGCCGTAGGAGAGGGACATCACTTCATTCTTTTTCCGCACCTGCTCTGCTGGTCCCTCTCGACTGGACAGAGGGCAGAGAGAGTCGCTTGACCGCCTCTTCTGGGTCACCCACGGTAGCTGGTAAGCATCAGTTTCGTGGTCGTTTGTTTGTTGTTGTTTTTTTTTTCCCGTTGTTAGCCGGCTTATTCTTCTCTGTTGCGCAATTTCTTTGTTTTCAAATTGTAAAAGAAATATTGTTGGGACCTTTTCTCTGCCTGGCCATTCTAAATTATATCCAAAATTCTTTCTCCTGTTATGCATCTGGTGATGCGGTAGTCGGTGGGGATGGAGAGAACCTGGTGATTCAGGTGGTACTTGCTGTCTCGCTCGTCCGCCCCTGTCACTTCGCCGGACTCTTATTCTTCGGCCACCGTCTGTGGTTGTGCAAGGAGAACGAGTTTTATGTTCGCGAGCGTGCGTACGCATGACTAGTCGTTTAGATGTGTGGTTGGAGATTCTGTTTATGCATTGAAATATGGATATAAAATGTGGGGATAATTGTGCCATTGAATTATTATTATGGCAAATGTGGTGGCAGATGTAAAGCGATTAGTTCATTCCTAAGAAAGGAAAATGTTAAACGTGAGGAGAGAAGGATGAAGATAATTCATATTTGTTTTATAGCCTGTTAATTTAATGCAGTCTCTTACCTGCTTCGTGTGAGAAGACTTTAACGAACATTCCTGATTTGATTGGTTGTTGTGTTATGCTCGGGTCTGTGTTGAGCTGGTGTTGTTGGTGTATTTAGTAGACCTCCCCTCGCCCATCATGCGAGTGGCTGTTAGGATTTAACAGCATGGGTCAGACTGTACTGACTGCGGGTTCCAGTGCCCTTCCCTCCTCTCTTCTTTCCTAGCTGTTACCTTTTCCCTCCTCCCGGGCTTCACCCGAGCTTGGACTGGATGGTGCCACGCACTGGTTGGGGCCACGCACTGGTTGGTGCCACGCACTGGTTGGGACCGGCGCACTGGTTGGTGCCGCGCGCTGGTTGGTGCCACGCACTGGTTGGGACCGCGCACATGGCTGGTACCCGCGCACTGGTTGGTGTCACGCACTGGTTGGGACCACGCACTGGTTGAGGCCACGTACTGGTGGAAAAACCCGTGGACTTGACTGCCGGTCCTGACCCCCGTCCAGGACCTCCAGCAACAACGCCACGTCCCCCCCCCCCCCCCCCCCCCCCCCGGGACCGCTCTCCACCGTCTGTTTGTGTTGTGTCAAGGTGTCGGCCTTGAACGACTCTCTTCAAGAACCGACCTGTTTGGAGCACCTAGTGCACGGGGTGCTCCCAGTAGACTTGGGAGAGGCAAGGGTGTGGGGCACTACATGACATGGAAAAGGAATGGGTGCTGGAAATGTTTATTTATACATGTTATTTATGTGTATATGTCGTATAGTGAAATGCTTGATTGTGATTGTGCATGTTGAGTGTGTTGGAATGCTTGATTGTGATTGTGCATGTTGTGTGTGTTGGAATGCTTGATTGTGATTGTGCATGGTGCGTGTGTTGAAATATTTATTTGCGATTGTGTGTGTTGATGTGAATAAATGGGGTGTTGTATCGTAATCTTTCTTGTGTGGGCTCTTGCGAGGCGTGTGAGGTCAGTCACTCCTTCACTCCCATCTGAACTGATCCTGTCAGGACAGACCTCCAGGGTCGGTCGTGACAAACACCATCTCTGTGTGTGCAGCCTTGTTTCCAGGAGTACCACACCAAGATAAACTATTAGCACTGTCTCCTGTCCTGTACATATAATTATGTACATATGTGTGTTATTTTATCATCTTTGTGTTTGTGTTGTGTGGTCATAATACTGGTGGATAGAAGAAGAAGAAAACAACAGTGATACAGAAAATTTCTTTCTGAACCTCCAAACAGCCTGGATGTAGCTGTGGACTTGTATGTGGTTTATTTGAAAACTCTGGATTTATATTCTTCACATAAGGTAAGGAAATACATTTTTCCTTATGATTCTTTTGTTTTCTAACAATAATTCACTGTTTTGTTTCACACTAATATGATAGCATGTTTAGAAATTGAGTGAAAAACAAATAATCCTATTTCTTGGACATAAACTTTTGCAGTGTTCTTGAATGTGATTGCAATTGTTATCAACAGATAGAGCGTTCAATTTCCTTTCAGAAACATATAGGTTTTATACACTTTTGTTCACTAGTTTTCGAGCCAGAATTTTTTTTGAATTATTACCCTTCGTGACTCAAAAAGGCTTGGCAAACTGTTGTCTCAGAGCTTTAAAAGGGTGTGGCAGGCAAAGGGGAAAGCAAATATATAGTGCATTTGAATTCCTTTTCAAGAAGGTTTGGGGGACAGGTTTTTGATGGGGTTGACCAACGGGTTGAATTTTATTGATCTGGATGTACGTGTTGGTTGTGTCCATTATTCGGTGTTCATGGGGGGAAAAAATTAACAGTTTAATCATACGAATCATCTTATAATTTGAATATAAGATTACAGCGGGTTATTAGATTAAAAAAAATTTAAATGCTGAACAATTATAAGTAGTGGGGGGAAACCAAGTGCAGGCTAACAATTCTTCAGTCGTTATGGTAATGACTTGGCAAAAGAAAAAAAAGGCAAAAGTGTGAAGGTGTCTTCTTCGTTTTCTTCTTCTTCTTCTTCGTTATCATCTTCTTCCTAAAATACTGGTTCACTCAAAAACGAGTAGGTCACCAGCGCGCAATGTGTGGCATGCGTGGCTTTTCACTCATTTTTTACATAGCAATGAGTAATAGCATTACTATACAATCTCTACGCCAAATAGGCTGAAGAGCCATTTCAGCTTGTGTCTGCTTTATCTGCCAGCCTTCATCAAGCTGAAGATTCTGGCATCTACAAAGGGGTTCCAGTTTGCTGTGGGAGTTGTGGGTCAATTCATGCAGTCAGTGCTCACTACCTAACTGCATGGGCAGTGGGCAGGGGAAGTGGGGGCCACCACACTCACTATTTCAGACCTCTAACCATACTTTGGCAGGCCTACTTTGGAGTGGGTGGGGAGGGTTTGTACTCTAGGCGTGGGGTGGGAGGGGATGGGTGGGGTGGGGAGTGGGGGGGGGGTGGGAGTGGAGTGGGGGTGGATCAGAGATAAGACTGAAAGTCCACCACCAAGGCTGATTGAATTGCCTCAGATGGAAGCTTACTGAACTCCTTGGTGGTGCGGGGGAAGAAGGAGTGGTTTCAATAGTTTCTGCAGCTGAACTCCATGGCGTACTGGTGTTCATGAAAGTGCCGAATGGCGTATCCAGTTTTCAGGAGTCTTGGCGCATGGTTAGTCTCGATCATGATGGAGGTATGGTGGAGGTCAGGCCTTTGGGGAGATCGTTGATATAAAGCAGGAAGAGGCATGAGCCGAGGACAGAGCCCTGGGGGACTCCTGACTCTACAGGCACGAAGGTGGAGGTGACACCGTCAATGACAACTGCTTGCCTCCTGTCGCTTAGGAAGCTCTGGATCCAGTTGTTGATATTGCTGGTGATTCTGTAGTGCTGTATTTTGTGGGTCAGGAGTGAGTGGGACGCCTTGTCAAAGGCCTTCGCAAAGTCCATGACTAGCATGTCTGTCTGCTTGACCTTCTCCCTGCTGTCGGTGATCTCATCCACAAGGCCTAACAGCTGGCTGACACAGGACCGCTGCTTTCTAAAGCCATGCTGTTCCCTGCAGAGGATGTTGTTTCTCTCTGCGAAGTCCATGATGTTGTGGACGATGATGTGCTCCAGCACCTTTCCAGGTACGCCAGTCAGAGAGATGGGGCGATAGTTTTGCTGGTCTGTACTGTTCGCCGTTCTTGAAGATGGGTGAGACATGGGCGGTCTTCCAGTCTAACGGAACAGTGCCAGAGTTGATGGAGGACTAGAACAGCGTGAGGGCGGGTGTGAGTTCGCTGGCGAGCTCCTTCAGGATTTTTGGGGCGATGCCATCGGGGTCAAGAGCCTTCCTGGACTTAAGGTTCCTCAGCAGCTTCTTGACGCCCTCCTCCCTGATGGTGATGGTGCTGCACGTTGGTCCATCGGTGTTGAGGCTGAGCCCTGTCCTGGCTTCGAAGTCTTCAGGAGTGCAGGGTGTCCTCTTGCTGATGCCAACTGGAATTGGCGATTTAGGATCTCAGCCTGGCCCTGGGCGTCCGTTACAAGGCGGCCATCAACTTTCAGGGAAGAGACATTTGAAGATTCCGTCTTCTTGGCTTTTACGTAGCCCCAGAATGCCTTGGAGACTCTGCCACCATCTTTTGTGCTGTCCTCGATGAGGCGAGCTGTATGGATCCAGTAGTTTCTGCGAAGTTGGCGCTGGACTTGGCGCTTCAGCTCTTTTAGTTCCTGAAGGTGTCCTGGGTCACCAGACTTCTTCCACCTCTTGTAGGCTCTGTCTTCCTTACAGATTAGTGCTTTAGACTTGTAGTCCACCCAGGGCTTCCCGTACTTGGCCTTTTAAGTGGTATGCGGGATATGGGAGTGGGCGATCTGGTGCAGCCCATCCTTGAACGCAGTCCAGATCTCCTCAGTGTCACTGCTGGTGTCGAAGGAGGCAAGGATGGAGTCCGTGCGTTTTAGCAGCAGCAGCGTGTAGTGCAGGCCAATTCGCTCACTTGCAGCAGGGGACAAGCCTCTTGGTGTTGTTGCGTCACTCTGGCTGGATCTGGAACTCCATGTAGACTGCGAAGTGGTTGTAGATTCTTGGAACTCCTTGAGTGCGTGGGACCAGTGTGGGGAAGTTGGTTACGAAGAGGTCGAGGGTGTTGTTCTCTCTGGGGGGGGGGGGGGGGGGGGGGGGGAGGTGACCATCTGCTGTAACCTGTGATCGTTGAGGAGGTCCAGGAACTGTGTGTGCAGTCTAGGGTAGACACTGGGAGTCTTGAGGCTGCATTTTGTCCAGTCGAGGAAGGGCAGGTTGAAGTAGACCCCGATCACCACGTACGCGTTGAGGGAGGAGACGCGCTGGACTGACGCTGAGAAGCGATTTAGAATGTCATCTCCATCATCCGGCTTGTAATAGGCAGCATCCAGGAGGTCTTTCCTTCCTTTCTGCTTTATTTTGGCCCACACAAGCTCACGGTCAGGGATGGTCAGTTCAGGAACCTTGTAGCTGGTCAAGTGATCGGCAACTGCGACAAGGCAACCTCCACCCTCTCAGTTTCTGTCACAATTCCACACAGCAGGATTTAGCTGTCAGCAATAGGCCTATTGCCATCAAGCCTCGTCTCTGTTACAAATATAACGTTTGGTGGTCTCAATCAGGTTTAACATACCTGGAAGGTTTTTCACGCAGGAACGGGCGTTAACATTCAGGAAGCGGAGAGGGCGATTTTTCTGCTTGTTCTGGCGGGCCTGTCTGGTTGGTGTGGAGGAGTGGAGTGGCTTGAAGGTGGTGCCCTTGGGAGAGGGTAGGGAGGAGTCAAGAAACAGAGTCGTTTTCCCTACGTTGTGCAGGTCGAATGCTGTCAGGCTGTGGTTTGCGCAGTCGCAGACTAAACATTTCCATGCAATGTCAAACACTTCTACTTGTTCATATGAGTCTCCAATGCTCTGACAGTCAGCATGGAACCATTGGCCACACCCTTCGCATTCGACCCCACGGTCAAAACTTGTGACAGACTTGTCACACGTACCACTGTGGTAACTAGAAAGTTCTGTCAGGGGGGCTGCATCATGGGTCTCGGATTCTCAGTTGTCAGTCTCGAGCATGCTGACAAGGATGGCAGTGATAGTGATGGCACAAGATAGAAATTGCATCCTTAGTAGGGGGTAAAAGACATGAGTATCAGCCGGGTCGGTGTCGACATGATACTGTTAGTACAAGTAGTAACTTGGACAGGAGAACCAGACGCCGTGTCGAAGTGGTTAGCGTCGCGGACTCCCGGCTGGGAGGTCGTGGGTTCGAATCCCATCAGAGTCATGTGGGTTTTTCTGCCCCGACCGGCTCCTACGCAGAGTTGAGTTTGCTGCGGACTCGGTTGGGAAGACTGGGACCACACAGTTGGGATCTCTTGGACACAGACCTGCCAGATGTTTGACGTGCGTAAGCATCCACACTGTGTTCCAGCCATTCATGCCTGGCTAACGCGACCTGAGCCACTCATATAACTCTGTGTATGGTGTGTGTGTGGTGTGTGTGTGTGTGTGTGTGTGTGTGGTGTGTGTGTGTGTGTGTGTGTGTGTGTGTGTGTGTGTGTGTGTGTGTGTGTGTGTGTGTGTGTGCGCGCGCGCGCACAAGAACACACGCACGCTTTCTCTCTCTCTCTCTCTCTCTCTCTCTCTCTCTCTCCTCTCTCTCTCTCTCTCTCTCTCTCTCTCTCTCTCTCTCTCTCTCTCTCTCTCTCTCTCTCTCTCTCTCTCTCTCTCTCTCAGACACACACACACACACACACACACACACACACACACACACACACACACACACACACACACACCACGCACGCACGCACGCACGCACGCACGCACGCAGCACGCACGCACGCACGCACGCACACGCACGAGGAAGTGAACGTAAACAAAATCACAAGCTTGTACATACGTACATAAACAGTTTTATGGACGATTGTTTTCTGACCGGAAGAGGCCTTATGATAGCTCAGCCATGAAAAGCATGTAGAATGGATACATCATCACTGCAAATACATATGACATCAGAATAACACTCTGCAGTGATTACAGAAGAAAACAAAAACACCAGCTTGACTAAAACCTAAAACCATGTCTGCTTACTCAGCCAAAACCCAACTGGCTAAGTGAACATATTATGCATGTGTGATGTTTTTCACCTTTTTCAAACTCACCATTCTTTCTCAACATATTCCGTTTCCCTCAGTCCAAGCCATCTGTCTTTTTCTGATCGTTGTAGTATGAACCAAATAAAATGCATTTTTTGGCGGTCACTTTCCTCTCTTTCATCCCAAAGCTCTTGTCTCACGTTCTTATGTCTTTCTCAGCCTCCTCTCTAAGTAGAGACCCTTCGTGGTTGACCACGGGCCATTCCCACGACCACAACTACCACCGCCGCCTATTGCCCGTCTCTTGGGAACTATCAGAGTGGGAGATACACTGAGTGTAATTCATCCATCCGGCAGACTTGTCATTTCCCCGTCCGATCGCCTGTATAGCCAGTGTTTGACCACAGGTCCGCGGCACGCGCGCAAATACACACACCCACACATACACACACACACGCACGCACTCACGCACGTACGCGTATACACAGACACACAGACACAGACCAAACACACACACACCACACACACACACACACACACACACACACACACACACACACACACACACACAACACACACACACACAACACACAACACACACACACACACACACACACACCACACACCCCACCCACACACACACACACAAATGCAGGCTAATGCATACTTGCGCACACACAGGCAGAGAGAGAGACAGAGATAGTGAGACAGAGAGAGAGAGAGAGAGATGATGATGATGATGATGATGATGATGATGTGATAATCTTTATTTCCAAGGGTAACAGATAAGCAAACACATGCTTTTTTTCATCCGGCCCTTGCCCCGTTAAGGGACTAAGTATGACTAGCGACGAAAACTTACGTAGATGACTTCAAAAGGAAAAGGAACCGATTTAAACAACAAACAAAAATAAAGAAATTGATTACAAAGAAGAAAAGAGTTAGCACACACAGATATGAAATAAGCGATCCTCCTATCGAAGGGGAGAGAGAGGGAGAGAGAGAGAGAGAGAGAGAGAGAGAGAGAGAGAGAGAGAGAGAGAGAGAGAGAGAGAGAGAGAGAGAGAGAGAGAGAGAGGAGAGAGGAGAGAGAGAGAGAGAGAGAGAGAGAGAGAGAGAGAATTACATTCCTTTTGTAAAAGATTAACATACAACAACCTGCTAAGAATAATAAACTAAGACAATTACAATGCATCAATAATATCAACATTTGTTCTTTCTTTTACATTTATATGATGTGGTTATAAGGCAAAACGAGAACGAACAATCAATTATCAGTAAGCAGCAATAAATTCCTAGCATCAATAATTATAACATTTATTTTTCATGATGCGTGCGTGTATGTGTTGTGTGGTGTGTGTGTGTGTGTGTGTGTGTGTGTGTGTGTTGTGTGTGGTGTGTGTGTGTGTGTGTGTGTGTGTGGTGTGTGTGTGTGTGTGTGTGTGTGTGTGTGTGTGTGTGTGTGTGTGTGTGTGTGTGTGTGTGGTGTGTGTGTGTGTGTGTGTGTGTGTGTGTGGTAGAGAGAGAGAGAGAGAGAGAGAGAGAGAGAGAGAGAGAGAGAGAGAGAGAGAGAGAGAGAGAGAGAGACGAGAGAGAGAGAGAGACAGAGAGAGAGAGAGACAGAGAGAGATGTCATTATTATTTACCTTCCCCCATCTTTGTTGTTTTCTTTTTTACCATTCATACACAACCCAAATTTATAATTATTAATTAAGCGACAATCCATCGAAACGCAGCCGTAGTTAACGAAGAGAGAGAGAGAGAGAGAGGAGAGGAGAGAGAGAGAGAGAGAGAGAGAGAGAGGAGAGAGGAGAGAGAGAGAGAAGAGAGAGAGAGGAGAGGAGGAGAGAGAGAGAGAGAGAGAGATTATAATTCCATTTTTCTATCCAAAATATCACATGCTAAACATTACTATAAATTTGAATAAAAAGCAATACATCAATATGATCAACAGTAATCCGGACACACATTTATCACCTTGCAGTTACAGTGCTCAAAGAAATAAAAGTATTAAGACATCAATCTATTCGTGACAATGCACCAATAAAACCAGCGACCACATTACTCATTCATCATAATATGATTTCAATCATTAATATAACCAATAGTAACCATATCTCTCATTTATCATTATCTGTTTTTTAAAAACATCAGTGGAAAGGAAACGGCGTATCAGTTTAATATGCAGCAAAACAGAGGGTGTGCCCTGGTTATATGTATTTTGTTCTAATAGCAATGGTCTGCTGTGAAATGTGTGATTAGTTTTTCCCTGAAGGATTCTGTAATATGAGTACATCGAAAATGTTTCTGGCCACTGACCGTAAGAAAGGAACCTTGTCGTTTTCATCGTCATCCTCGTCCTCGATGTCTTCAGCCCGTTCGTACGACTGGATGAGCGTCTGGAGTCGTTTGTTGATGGCCGAGAAATGTTTTTTTGGGGTTGGGCCAGGGCGACTCTTCCATTTGAATTTTAACACCGTGCTGCAGACTTTGTTCCTTTTGGATTCCGGCGATGAATTTCCAGATGGATGGATTCGGGCCGTCAAACATGGATTGCAAACTAGCTGTTTTGATCATCTGTCTGGAACATGGGGGGTCCTAGGATTCCTGCTGCCAGTTGGTTATTATTGCAGTATCTGGGAGGAGGCTAGGTATGCATATATATATATATATATGGGGGTTGAGGTTGGTTAATAAACTTAGAAAGGTTGAGAGTAGACAAGG
This sequence comes from Conus ventricosus, assembly GCA_018398815.1. NCBI lineage: Eukaryota > Metazoa > Mollusca > Gastropoda > Neogastropoda > Conidae > Conus > Conus ventricosus. The sequence continues at coordinate 29,722,522 of CM031598.1, read as the reverse complement.
AGTGAGGGAGGAGGAGGAGGAGAGGGAGGAGAAAAGAGAGGAGAGAGAGAGAGAGAGAGAGAGAGAAGGAGAGACGAGAGGAGAGAGAGAGAGAGAGAGAGGAGAGAGAGAGAGAGGAGAGAGAGAGAGGGGAGAGAGAGAGAGAGAGAGAGAAGAGAGAGAGAGAGAGAGAGAGAGAAGAGTGAGAGAGAGAGAGGTTATCCTCATTAATGTTTGTGTCGCACTTTCAGGTCACGTTCATCCAACAGACTGATGTAGTAAATGTTACCAACTAAGTTTTTAAAACTAAGCACAATTAGACAGAGGATTCCTGTTGCCGACCAAAAGCGATTAAACATTTTAAATTTAAGGCCTGGGGGCTGTTAGTCTTTTACAGAACTTAGGGCAAGAGTTGCCAACACAATCTGAAATAGTTAACCCTGGACTGGCCAGAACAATCTTAACCCAGTATAAAAGTAAAACGGTTATTTGTTATGAAAACGTTATACATTCTATTACAGAAAATAGAAACAAGCGAGACACTCTTTGGAACAGACAGGACTTGTGGTCTATGGCATCCCCACGCTAGTTATCACCACAAGAACCAAGAATAAATGATGCAGCAACAGAAATTGAGACGAGTTTTAATGAGGAAACAGTCAGAAAAACATTAGAAACAATTGGTGATTCCCCATTGCCTATGCGTGAAATCCTGGGCTTAATGATCGTTTAAAGTCAATAAGGGGCGAACTAGAACACAATTTGGCAAAACTTGGTGAGCTAGATAGAGAGATAGAAGAAGAAAAAAATAAACTGGCTGATGCAGATGATAACAATTTAGGGCGAGAAGAAAAGGCTAGAATACAGCAGAAAATACAAGATTTAATGCATTGCTACAAAGGGCGGCCAGATTAGAAGTGCTGTCTACTAACAGAACGCAGCTTGCATCACAAACGAGCAGAATACGAGAAACTATAAACAGAATACTTTATGAAAAAACTACGCTGGCTGAAAGAATAAGGACTCTGTTCAGGGAACAGGGGATTACAATAGTTAGTATATTAACAGCTGTATTTATGCTTTAACAGGTTGAGGTAGTGCGCCAACGGGGCAGTAGCTCCTCCAACGCCTCAGCCTGGTAAAAGTTGGATTAGGAAAACAATTGCATCATCTAGCAAACTTATTAAAGAAGTTAGCTGCCAAAGCGCTTGATGCTCTGCCTGGCATATTGGCAGTGTTGTTAGTTGGGTTTTGTCTACTATAGGCAAAGTTGCTGGTTATATGGCTGACCATCTGTGGACGTTAGGAGTGCTAGCTGCTGGATTAATTTTTAGTGAAATAAAGTACGGCTAATCCAGTAAAAGTTAAAATACAACGAGGGCTGTCTTTTCGCTAGTGTGACTGTCAGTGTGAGGTAGATCAACAGGTGGAGTGCTTTCTGGACTGCTTTCTGGCTGTGGGGCGCTTATAACTGGATCGCTTTCTTCAGGGCTAGGTACTTTTTTAAAATGGATGGGGCGGGCCTTGTGTTTAAGCCTTGATTGTGCCCTAAGTTTTGATCGTCTCCAGCTATGAGGATTTCATTATTATAATTCTGTATCATGCCAATCTGCAGTCTAAGGTCAGAGGGCAGCATGTATAATCCATGACTACAACAAAGTCAAACCTTTGACCTAGCATGTGCAAGAACGTCTTGATACATTTGTATGCTGGCGGGTAAATCAACAGCAGAGTTAATAGCATCTTCTAAATTGGCTAGAAATTGTTTTCTGGCATCAAAGCCTGTAGATTGATCTACTATGCTAGACTTGGTCTGTGTTGTGCTCCTAATAGACACCAAACATATGTTCGTATGGAGTCATTGAGTCTTTGCAATCCTGGCATTGTTAGCCTTCACTTTCATCTAAGATAAATGTTGCCCAAGCATCAGGATGTTTTTGTTCTATGGATCCCAATCGAACTTGTTTGTCTAGTTGAAAAGAGGTGTGGCCGGGCCAGTAGTCATAATTATATTCTCTTTTTGCACCCACAAATACAATGTGCCTAACCCATGATTGCGGTCTAACTTTTGTCTAAAGTCAGTTGAAGGATTAGTGTTAAATTCGTTGCATATTCTTTCATATGCATTATTGTTCATTGGGCTTTTAAATGGATTAAACGCGTTGTCGTTAAGGAGGGGTACTTGTAGTTCAGTTAGTATTCGCCTGTACTGGTAATAAACATGAAAGTTATATACTGACCTTACTAAAAGGTTGGGATGGTTTTAAATGGTTTGCATATGAAACACCGCAGCCAGTAGTTGCGCAGTAAACGGCAAAATTTAACTGATTCTGGTAAAAAGCCATAGGGCGAGATGACCATGCTGATGGCACTCTATCACTCTTTATTGACGGATTTAAATATCTAGTTAGTGGGTTTACAAGTCTAACTTGGAAGCCGTATGATTCATCTACTGCAATGGTTAAATTGCTGAAGTCCAAAGATTTGGGGTTATAAAACGCTCCTACATTGTAAGTGGCACTTTCGTTGTATTTAAATGGTTCCATTTTTTAAATTAGTTTTTTTTTAATAGTTATAAAACGGATGTATATCTATATAACCAAGCAAAACGAGCGTGTGTTCTTAACGTACCCAATTGTCAATTGGCGCGGGAGTTGTAGGATTGCCCTTAAAGAAATCGGCTTTAAAGTTATGTGGGCTAACATATCTGAAGGGGCTCAAAATAACTGGATCAATATTAGTAACGCGGTAGGCAATCAAACAACTCATGTAAAAATACCTGATGGTTACTACAACTTTTGTTCTTTGAAAGAAGTACTTAGCGAATTTGGTATATTGTTAAAAATTAACGAAGCAAACCTCAGAATTACTATACATTTTCCACTAGAAGAAAGAAGAGAGTATACTTTCCCTAAGGGCCTGGCTAAAATCTTAGGCTTTCACAGTAGTGACAGAGCTTATAGATTTAGTACAAGAGAAGATGTTTATCAATTTAAAGGTAATAAACCTTCAGATTTTCTCGTGAACCCAACGTTGTATGTTCATTTACAACAGTTAAAAACAGAAGCTAATTTGTTTGATGGCTATCCGTCTACAGTTCTAAAGGTTTTGCCATCAACTAGGGCAGGGTTTTGCGATTATCGATTAATCTCAGTTGGAAAAAACAGTCAATTTAAAGAATTAATTAATGGGCCTATCAACTCATTAGATGTAAAAATAACTAACCAAAGTGGAGAGCCAGTTGTTTGTTCTGATTTATTAATGGTGTTGGAAGTAGAAGAGCGTACTGTAAGCCCTTAATTTTTATGCCCTTGAGAGAGAATGTAAATATCTATGTTCACGATCACCAAATCTTATCCTGCATTGTGAAAAGGTGTTAATTTTTGGCCAAAAAATGACATGAGATGGACGTGACTTGGATGTGAAAAGGGGGGTTTTCGTGCAAAATAAGATGGGTGAGCTTGAACATAGATATTTACATTCTCTCCCCACCATCCTTCTTTTCCACCAGAGCAGGCTTCCTCCTTCCCATAGCGGTAGCTGGCTAGGGTCTGGTTCATTGGGAGGAGACTGAAGGGGGGGGGGGGAGGGGATAGGGGGCCTGGGGTCCCACTATGGCTCCCGTCTTTCCAACCTGCAGGGTACAGCAGCGTCAAGCATGCGTGGCTGTGTGGCCGCCCTGGCCTGACTTCAGACACCGTGTTCCACGTGTGGCTTGCTGCACCTGCATTGGCGCTGTGCAGACAGTGTGGGGATCAGGCCTAAACGATTGTGACAAAGGAAGCGAACTTTGGATGGTTCCCCCCTTCCCTCCTGCTTTGGAGAGCCCCCCCCCCCCCCCCCTCCCCCCCACCTCTTCCTTCTGCTTCCTCTCTTCTCTCTTCTCCTCTCTTCTCTCTCTCCTCCTCCTCTCTCTTTTCCTCTCTCCTCTCCTTCCCCCCCCCTTTCTCTCTCTCTCTCCTCTCTGTGTTTCGCTCTGTCTGTCTGCACCCCCTTTTTTTCGGGTGGAGTTGTGTCCTAAAAAGAGGTGTATGCCCCTTTTGTTCGTTCTGTTGCGTAGATTACAAAAATATTATTGTTTTTCACATAGACAGAGCTGTTTAGGAACCATAAGGTTGTTTTAGTTGTATTTTCCCCCTGAAGGGGTCACCATTTATTCTTTTTTGGATAAAAAATGGCTTTGTTTTTTGGAAAAATGCTTGGCAGTTTGGGTCTGTTGCATTTTCATGTGTTTTACTTCGTGTTGTCAGGGGTTTTCAACAGTCAAAAGCCGTTTAAAAAGTAAATGATTTATCTAAAATTTTGTTAAGTCTTAAAACAAGTATTCGATCCCCCCCAAACGGGAATCTAAAGACAAAGTGTTAATCATGGAAAATTATTTAATTTATGTATACTTTTGTTTAGTATTTGATGGTGCATGTAAGGGCGACCGCGATGTTGCTAACTGAAAATTTCAATTTCATAGTGTTTTAACGTTATTTTTAATTCGAGGGTTTGTATGTTTGAATTTTTCTGGAACAAATTTTCTGATATGTTTATTAGTCTTCCCACTTGAATTCATTTACTTTTCGGGAAAGATGACAGTAGGAAACTCAAAAGGAAACAAACTTTTAAAAAATGTTTGGAACAATAATGCATCCCAGTTTTTTGACTAAATGCAGTCTGGGGAAATCTTAAATGGAGTCATGTAATTTTAAATTTGTTTATGATATTACAAATTTTGGGTCTATTTTAAACCCATTGCATTAAACGAAGTGCTGAATGCATGAATGGGGCAATCAAAATTTGGTGATAATTAAATCAGGGGTTGATTCAGAAAAAAGGCAGCAAAAAAAAAATTTAAAGAAGCTTTACAAAAATACCCCGTAAAAACAAGATTCTGAAGATAAAAATGTTTTTTGTATTGCACGTAGGATAAAAATTTTTTGTTAAAGCGCAAAGAGAAGGTTTTCCAAATCGTTTTTGTAAATTTGATTTCAGGAATAATCAAAAGAAATTTGGGGGGAAAAAATGTAAAAAACTTTCATGTAAACAAAAAACCCTTAAAATTATATTTTTTTGGCAACGGGTTTAAACCCCTTAAAACTTATCGAAAAAGAAAGTGAACCCGAAAACCTTAAAAATGTTGAGGTAATGTGTTTTTTAAAACGCCCAAATAAAAAAGGGGGAAATTATTTAGCTTGGAAAGTAAAGATTAGAAAAGTGCGGGGCCGGTGAAAAACGGGGGTTTGTTAAAAAATGCAGGGAGTGTGTTAGATTTTTTTGTCACTTTTTTAAAACTTTGTTCCAAAAGGTTTTTTCCTGCAGTTGGACAAAATATTGTGTTTCCCTGTAAAAAAAAGGAATTAAAAACCCCCAACAATTACGGGGGGCTTTTATTATGCAACTTGTAGAAAAATTTTAAAAGTAAAAATCCCCGTTTACAAGGGGGGTTGGGAAAAAATTTACGGGAAATATCAGCAGGTTTAAAAAGAACTTTTTCAACTTTTGACATTGTTTACTTTGTTAGTATCTAAAAAAAACATTCCTTTCAACAGAAAATTATATGTTGCATTCATTTTTGGGAAAAGGCTTTTGTTCCATTAATAAAAATTTTTTGGGTTTCTTTTTAGTTAAAAATGGTAAAGGGTAATTTTTACAATTGCCCCCAAAAGTATGTAAAATAATGTTAAATTTAAGATAGGGTGTACAAAAAATTTAAACTGATTTCATTTGGCCCCTAGGGGTTTAAGCAAGGTGACTGTGCAGTCCTTTTTTTATTTTCTTTTTTTTAATGATTGCCATAGAAAAAATTTCAAATGTGGGCATGGTGCAAATGTTTACAATGATTATTTTGACCTTTATTTTGTTATTAAGATGATGTACTTTTATCAGAAACAGTTATTGGTTTGCAGACCGAAAAAATCTGAAACGCGAGTTTTTTTTCTTGTTTTAAAAGTGAAAAAAGCAAAAGTAATATATTGTGTTTAGAAAGGGGGCTACTTAGAAAAAGAAAAAAATTGGAATATAATAAGGTTTTTTTCCTGTCTAAATGCTTATAATACTTTAGGTATATTTTCAAAAAACCCATTTCACTTTGGGCCCTTGCAATCCCTTGTAAGAAAAGAAAAGAAAGCTCTGCTCTGCTTTATAAAAAAATTGTATTTTTGAAATACGTTTAGATTTTTTGTTGAATTATTTGATTCACTTCAACCCTTGCTTAAGGGGCGAACTTTTTGGGGCTAGATGATGCAGCCCCGTCATTGGAAAAAAATGCACCCTTTGCATTAAAAAAATTTTTTGGAGGTGAAATCGAACCCAATGATTTGTCATGGGGGGAAAAATAGATACCTATCTTTTTAATTCTGTGTTAAAAATGTTCCCTACTGTTGAAAAAAAACAAAAATGAAATACCCGATTCCCGGAAAGCCCATAGTGATAGCGCCTAGATGAGAGACAAAAGAAATTTTGGGGTTCAAATGTCCCTTAAATTTATCAATTTGGTAGGAGTTTGGTTAAACAAGGGGGTGCAAAGAAAGTCTTTCCCGTGTGGGAAATTTTTAAAACAGATTTTAGCATGCAGGTGGAGGGAAAGGATTTCATGTCAAAAAAAAATGATAATTTACCGTATCGGGCATTTTGTTTGAAAAACGTTCAACGTTATCTCGAATGGATTTAGCAAAAAACTTGAAATTGACATGACCCAAAATTTTGGGCGGGGGAAATTTTTTGACAAGCAAACCCGGTACGTTACAGTAAATATCTGGATAGATTTGACTTGTCCATTTTGCAAAAATGGAAAAGAGGATGAACTTATTTTGTTTTATGTTGTTGTAATTTTCCCGTTAAGACGCAATATGTCCGACAAATTTTCCCAAAGGGTCCCCGCAGTTTCGGTTAAGGCTTGGAATTCGAAGAAAGATAGTAAGAAAATTTCAAATTTTCTTTTCAAGGATTTCAGCTTAGATCAGTCAACTTCGTGACGGAGTGTCCAACAGTTTTTCTTGGTTTTTTTAGTTCTTATTTATGTTGTTTTTTTCTCCTACCCCCCCTTTAAAGGGGCAATGGCTTTTTAAGTAAACCCTCTGAGTTCTGAGTTCTGATTTTTTTCTCTCTCTTTTCTCTTCTCTCTCTCCTCTCTCTCTCTCTCTTCTTCTCTCTCCCCCTCTCTTCTCCTTTCTCTCTCTCTCTCTCTCTCCCCCTCTCTTCTCTTTTCTCTTGTGTTTTTGCCTCTGTTGTCTGTCACCCCTCCTCCTTGAGTTTCCCCGTGTTTCTGTGTTTTGTTTTGTTTGGGTTTGGGGGTTTGGGGGTGTGGTTTTGTTGTTGGGGTGGTGTGTGGTGTGTTGGGGGTTGTTCGCTCTGCTTCTGGTCTTCTCTTTTCTCTCTCTCCTTCTCTCTCTTTCTCCTCTTTTCTCTCTTTTCTTTTTCTCTCTTCCCCTCCTCTTTTCTCTCTCTCTCACCCTGTCTCGCCCCCCCTTTTTCTTTCTTTATGTGGGACCCCCCCCCCCCCCCGCCGCCCCCCCACCCCACGCACAACACAACAACAAAACACACACACAACACACACCACACACCACACCCCCACACACACACACACACCACAACCCACACACAACACACACCCCACACACGTAACACACACACACACCCACGTACACACAACCCACCCCACCCACACACCCACACAACACCCCACACCACACACACAACAAACACACAACACACACACCCACAACACCGCACACCAGTACACCCACACACCCCACACACACACACACACCCCCACACACACACACCACACACCCCCACGACACACACACACACACACCCACACACACACACAACCCCACACACACACACAACCACACACAACACACACACACCAACACCACAAAACCAAACACAACACAACACCACCACACACCCCCACACACACACACACACCAAAACACACACACAACCCACCCCCACACAAAACCTCGCCGCCCAAATAACCCCATCACAGTACCCCGCTATGTTTGTCACCTCCAATAACGAGGGGGGCCCCCCCCAGTGGTCACGCCGCAAGACGGACACAAGTCTTGCCCGGCGGTCAACTGTACGTGACTTCAAATGTCCGGGGGGGGGCGGGAAACCCCCACCCCCCCCCTCACTGGCTCAAGGACGGCGGCCCTTCTCCTCCCCCGGGAAAATGAAAAAACGGAGGGTTGGTCGGGGGATGTAATGTGTGGTGTGTTTTTGTGTGTGGTGTGTTGTGTGTGTTGTGTGTGGTGTGTGTGTGTGGGTTTTGTTGTGTTGTGGTGTGTGTGTGTGTGTATGTATGTAATTTTTCTACTGCTCCCCCCCTCTCTCTCTCTCTCTCTCTCTCTCTCTCTCTCTCTCTCTCTCTCTCTCTCTCTCTCTCTCTCTCTCTCTCTCTCTCTCTCTCTCTCTCCTCTCTCTCTCTCTCTCTCTCTCTCTCTCTCTCTCCCCCTCCCAGCCCTGATATGGCCCTTTGCGGTCGGCTGGGCTATAAGCAACATGACCCACCACCCCACCCCTTTTCATGTTCCCCGTGTCTACCCCACTCTCTCCCACAGTTCAAGAGAATCATTCATTTCAATCAGCCCCGGAAAGTCGGATAACACGCCCTATAATGTTGTGCCATAACATGACCACTGGCTGGTTCCCACTAGGTCCTGGAGTCTGATGGTCTCCCTTGTTGAAGGTCATCCCCTTGTTGGTTTCCTGCCAGTCTGATAGGTCTCTTTTGTTCCATTTCAAGATTCCCCCTCCCCCCTTCCCCCTCCCTGTCTTCCACCGTGCTTTGCTGGTGATGCTGGCCTTGTGTTGCAGCTGAAGGTCAAGGGCAACAAGCTGACCATCGTGGACTTGCTGCCGGACGACAGTGGGCAGTACACCTGCGTGGTGTCCAACATGTATGGATCCATCAACTGGACCTACACCGTGGAAGTCATTCGTGAGTGGCTTGCTGTCTCTGTCTTTGTCTGTCTGTTTCTCTCTCTCTCTTTCCCTCTCTCTTTCTCTTTGTGAGTGTGTGTGTATGTGTGTGTTGTTAGTGTGTGTGTAGTGTGTGTGTGTGTGTATTGAGTGTGTGTGTGTGTGTGTGTGTGTTGATGTGTGTGTGTTGTGTGTGTGTGTGTGGTGTGTGTGTGTGTGTGTGTGTGTGTGTGTGTGTGTGTGTGTGTGTGTGTGTGTGTGTGTGTGTGTGTGTGTGTGTGTGTGTGTGTGTATGTTTGAGTGTGTGTGTGTGTTTGAGTGGTGTGTGTGTGTGTGTGTTTGAGTGTGTGTGTGAATCATTGTACTGACAAGACAAGGAACGAACGATCCTCTAACACCACCATGTACTGTAGCGACACCTGGCAAATTGCCCAAGATCAAGTCGCAGACTGGGTTATCAATAACACAGGCGGTAAGAAATCCGGAGTAGTACGGTGTATCGACTGAAATTTTCGCCAGCGGAAACGTTTCAATCTTGCCTCCAAACGACCTACACATTTGTTTCTTGAATGAGTCATACTCAATTATTTGGGGACGCCCGCTACACTAGTCAAGCCACATAAATATTCTTTCTTTGTAGTTGTGTCATGGGAAAATGATTCATATTACTAAACTACATGTGATGGAGCGTCACATGCCTTGATGTGAGGCTACGTCACATGACACCCCCCATCCTGGGATGAAAAAAATTTCTCCAGAAAATTTTTTAAAAGGATATACAACTTCACTTAAACACATCTTCAGCCATGAATCTCAAAATGCGTAACCATCACACATGATTCACCAAATTAATAATCAACGTATAGAATCAATCATCATGGTCCCCCATAAATAGCATATTTCAAACTTTCAGTCTTTCTAAAAAAAATTCATAATTGATCACCATACTTCACAAAATACATTTCACAAATTACATGGATAAAACAATTAGGGACATTAACAATTCAAAGTACAAATTGTGTTCATACATTAAGATGTGAAGCACATATTTCCCCCTTGATCTTTGTCTCACATCATATGTTTCAAAACCCTCATGAAAATGAGAATATTTCCAAGTGAAATGTTTCTCAATAGACATGTAAACAAAATAAACATAGTTTTAAACATAGTTTTTTCCCACATGTAATGTTATAGTCCATTGAAAAGTCACATGCTTTCCATTGTTGACAGTGACAAATGAAAACAATTGGTTTGTCTCATTGCACAATCAAAACATGTGTATATACATTTCTAAAGGGTTATTTGCTCATCACACATACATCTATATTCATCATTCACAAGCAAGTTAGACATAAATAGTACATGATGATTTTTCATTGTTTACGAAAGAATAAAGCAAAGAATAGATATGTAATACATCAACATCAAGTAGTTTTTGCTTGTAAAACATATAGTCACTTCAACAAGCAAATTATGCATAAATACCACTTGATTTAAATCGTCAGTAGCATACAATGCACTGTCAAATGTGATCACAACCGTAATCATTAAGAAAGACAAAAACAGAATAGTCTTTCCCTTGAAGACAGTTACATTTGTCCATGAATATTCATGCACGTGACAACAAATCTGCCATGACATTTTGTGTTCCAGGCACTGGTTCAACAGTAAACTGGAATTCCTGCAATGCCAAAGACCATCTTAATAATCTGCTGTTCTTAGTCTTTGACGATTTCGAGAACGTCAGTGGCCTATGGTCAGTCTGTAACCGAAACTTTCTTCCAGTCAAGAACCTGGCGAACTTCTCACATGCCCATACAATAGCCAAGCACTCTATCTCAATAGTGGAGTATTTCTCTTGTGTCTTTGAGAACTTCTTACTGGCGTATTGCACGGGATGTAACAAAGCACTTTTTTTCCTGCAACAGTACCGCTCCCATTCCTTTGGAACTGGCATCGGTTCTCAAAATAAAGTCTTCTGAGAGGGAGGGTAACAATAGAACAGGAAATGAGTTGAGGGTGTTCTGAACACACTCCAAACCTTCTGGCACTCATCAGACCACACAATACTTTTGTTCTTCGTCCCTTTCGTCAGTTCAGTCAAAGGGGCCGTCAGGGACGCAAAGTGGGGTACATATCGTCTGTAGTAAGACAACAATCCGATGAGTGACCTGATCTGTTTCTTTGTAGTGGTTTATGTAAGGATAAAATCTTTTCCACTTTCTTTCCTTCTGCATCATTTTTCCCACTGAAATAGTGTGACCCAAAAACTCGAGTTTGAAAATCGGCACGAATTTTGGATGGTCTCGCAGTCAACCCAAAGCCTCTGAGTCTGGAAAAACAGCTCGCAAGTTAGAAAGGAGGTTACTCCATGACTTTGCAGCCAACAAAATGTCGTCAAAAAAACTGACTGCACCACATTCATGGAGTTTCAGGGCTCGCATCATTCTAGCAAAAGAAGCTGGGGCATTTTGCAAACCGAATGGCATTTTCGTCCATTGGAAAAGACCAAAAGGTGTTTGAAATGCTGTCTTTTCCTTGTCAGCTTCAGCCATTGGAATCTGCCAGTATCCTTTAGTCAAGTCTACTTTCACAAAATAATTTCCTTCTGAGAGCTGACACAGAAGTTCTTCAATGTCTGGGATGGGCTCGGCATCGAACACAGTGATCTTATTTAATTTCCTGTAATCGATGCAGAAACGCACCGGTCCATCAGGTTTGTCCACCAATACAACTGGTGAGCTGTACGGAGATGTAGAAGGTTCGATGACCTTTAAATCCAGCATTACTTTGATTTCTCTCTCGACAACCTCTTTTTTGCAAATGGGAGGGGGTATGGTCTGGTTCGCACTGGTATTTCAGTAGTTAACTGAATACTATGGGGTTCAATACCAGTAACTGTACCAACACATCCTGAAAGTCTTTCAAAATTTCTTTGAGCTGTTTTGTTGACTTGAAGACAAATCATTCGACAAAATCACATCATCATAGGTTTCACCTTTGACAGACAGAGTAGGAAGGGGTACAACATCATCTGCACCGCTTGCGGAACCGACTGATGGAGGTTCTCTCGATGCCTGCAATCTTTTAATTTCAGCATCAGTCTCTAGTTCGAACTGCCTCAACTTAAATTGACGTTCTTCAGCTTCAGCTTCCCTCTGTAGTCTTTTTTCTTCAGCTTCCCTCTGTAATCTTCTTTCTTCAACTTCAGCTTCCCTCTTTAATCTTCTTTCTTCACTTTATAGTTTCCTTTGATTTTCTTCTCTTTCTCTTAGCCTGTCTGCCCTATCTATGCATTGTTGCACATAGCTAGTAACTTTTTCTCCATCAAAACCCAAGCGTTCCGCTTGTTGAACATATTTATCAAATCATCCATCATGAACCGTCAACAGATATAAACACAAAACAATTTCTAAGTATGAATAAAAATAAGGCGAAATATGATGGCGCTTTATGTTTTCACAAAAAAATGAAATTATTATATATATATATATATATATATACAAATACAGAATTCAATTTCCGGTGTAAACAGAAAACGGCTTACTAAAACAGGGTAGATATCAAATCCAAGGAATGTATTTTCCAAAAGTAATTTGCAAACTGCTATCAATTTGGAATTTTTAAAACAAAAATGAAGTTCAATGTAAATCTGTTTTTCCTAGGAAAGGAAAAAACACAATACTAAAGTTTTCTGGAAATAAATTCTTTATAAAGTTTTAGTTCTTAAATGTTCTTGTTGTCAGTCTTTCTTCTTACTTAATTTCAAATGAATTTACAAAACAAATGTACCGCCTTATACAAAAAATGAATATAAATTTACAAAACAAATGGAAGCACAAACAATTAAAAAGAGGGGAAGAAACACAAACTAGCGGAAATCTTACCTAAAAGATGAAAATGTAGAAAAGAAAACTAGATAGGAGCTTATTGATGAGAAGGTTTAAGAGGTTTTGAAAAAGGGGGTGAAAAGGAAATGAAAGGATACACAGGACCGGAACAGTGAGACGAAATCAAGAACAGCAAAAGAAGCCCTCAGACAGCACCCTAGTGGTCACTGTCTCCCGTGAAACTGGCGACGGGAAAACAAATCACGCACAATATACGCAACACTACAGTAAAGATATAAAATAATAAACAATCAATCAATAAATGTTCATTCACCCAAACGCAAAGAAAATCTCGCAACACACAGAAAGAAAAAAAATAATCAAAAGATAAAGATGTTTATTTGGGCTGAGCGGTAATCAACTCCACCACCTACACTATTTGCGTGACGGAGGTGAAGCTGATCCCACACTCTGAGGGGCAAGGGGGAAAAATCAAAATGAAACAATAGGAAAGGGAAAGAAATAGATATTTACGAGAATGGAAGGACTACCGACTCCCCAACGCCACGCCCCCCTGCTAAACGCAGGAAGAGGTTGGGGCTATCAGTCCTGGGAAGGGGACAAAACAAAATCTAATACTCTAGGGGAAGGACAGCGACTCCTCAACGCCCTGCCCCCTTGCTGCCACTTAGACAAAAGTTAGACCGCAATCATGGGTTAGGCACATTGTATTTGTGGGGTGCAAAAAGAGAATATAATTATGACTACTGGCCCGGCCACACCTCTTTTCAACTAGACAAACAAGTTCGATTGGGATCCATAGAACAAAAACATCCTGATGCTTGGGCAACATTTATCTTAGATGAAAGTGAAGGCTTAACAATGCCAGGATTGCAAAGACTCAATGACTCCATACGAACATATGTTTGGTGTCTATTAGGAGCACAAGCACAGACCAAGTCTAGCATAGTAGATCAATCTGCAGGCTTTGATGCCAGAAAACAATTTCTACCAATTTAGAAGATGCTATTTAACTCTGCTAGTTGTT
>CM031598.1:29700463-29707746 GCA_018398815.1 Conus ventricosus | reverse complement strand
TTTTTTTCCAGGTGACGTATTTTAATCTGGCGACCCGTGAGTCACAAAGAAGAGGGATTTCTTGGCGGAGACTGAAAACTCCGGCTCCACCATCACCACCACTAAAAGCATTTGGCTGGCATTCTGAGAGAGGCGGCTCGGACCAGACAGAAGCCGAGGCGGGGGGGGGGGGGGGGGGGGGGGGGGGGGGGGGGAGGGGAGGGGGGGAGGAAAAAAAAGAAAAGAAAGAAAGAAAGAAAAAGAAGAAAGAAAGAAAGAAAAAGAAATCCGTTTGCTGCTGCCATGGCTGAGAACTCGTGGCAATATGCTGTCGCGACATTGGAATGCCGTCAGAACCGATCGTTCCATTTCACCCGGTGCATGAGCACTTTTCCAATGCACCGCCTTGATCTGTTAAACGCACGCACGCACGCTTGCACGCTCACACGTAGGCACGCTTACCCCCTCCACCCCACGCCTTCTCCCTCCCTCACCCTTACCTCCCGCTTCCATAGGCCCCCCATCCACCTCGCCCTTACCTCCCCGCTTCCATAGGCCCCCATCCACCTCGCCCGCTTTGCACATACAGTGTAACTGAGGAAACGTTTTGCCTTTGAGGATATGAATTCTTGGCGTGTGTGTGTGTGTGTGTGTGTGTGTGTGTGTGTGTGTGTGTGTGTGTGTGTGTGTATGTGTGTGTGTGTGTGTGTGTGTGTGTGTGTGTGTGTGTGTGTGTGTGTGAATGTGTGTGTGTGTGTGTGGTGTGTGTGTGTGTGTGTGTGTGTGGTGTGTGTGTGTGTGTGTGTGTGTGTGACTCAGTGTCTATCAGTATGCAGAGATTCTGTCTGTCCGCCAAGTATCGCCAAGCTCGCGCGCCTATTTGCATCTTCTTACATCCCCCTACCCCCCCCCCCCCCTTTTTTTTTTGCCATTTGCATTTTGTTATCGCACGTCTATAATGGCTGTACACTATCTCCTTTCTTTTCTACCACAACAATCTTCCTCAGAAAATAGGCATCGCTGCTTTCCCCGACCCATGACTGACATGGGAATCAAGGCATCAGAATCCAAGTCCGCTAAAGGGGCAGATCGACTGTCCGACACTGTCCTACGACATAGGTCCATCAGTTTTCCAGGGCAAGCGATAGAAATAATTTCTTCTTTGAAGCATGAAAGACTTCAAAGCAGAACTTTATGAATGATAACCTTTTATGCGATGGCGCCCATGCAAGACCTTGTTTAACCTCACAATCGAACCACGAAAGGTCTCTGCCCATCCATTCTCTGGATCCTCAATGAAGGCCCCCACTCAAAACAATTTGCAAAAAAGTTTCACTTCTTATCCATAAAGTATATTATATTGGAACCCAGTTTACGAGACATATTGAACGTCATTCCCTCTCTCTGTTTCTCTCTGTCTCTGTTTCTCTCTGTCTCTATCTCAGTCTCTGTCTCTGTCTCTCTCTCTCTCTCCCCTCTTCTCTATGTCATCACCCCACCACACCACCACACCACCACACACACACCACACAACACCACACACAACACAAGAGGAGAGAGAGAGAGAGGAGAGGAGAGGGGGAAAAAAAGGAAGGAGAGAGAAGAGAACGTCATGCCATTTTATTCTTGCAATTATTTTCTTTTGTTTCCAATTATACCTTCCTTAACGTTATTCTACCATCATTTGCCATGGCCTCCGTGGCTGGGGGGCTACAAATGACATGAATGGGCGAAAAAACGCAAAATACCTTCAGGGATGTCCCACGGCTGATGAGGGGGCCAACTATAAGATTCATTGATTCAGATTTTATTTCATTTTGTTTAATTAACATTGATTTTTTATTTATGAAAACTGTGATTGTGCATTATGATTATCTTTCACAAAAACTTAATTTTAAATCTATAAGGTTAGAATTACTGAAGTGAACCCCTCCCCCTTCACCCCCCCCCCCATCACCCCCCACCCACCCCCCAAAAAAGAAAAGAAAAAAAATTAAAAGCATGCTCTCAAGATAACGTCTGAAAAACATCGACGTTTTTTTCATTGCACCGCTTACTGATCTTAGGTCCAAATCCTTTTTTCCCCCACTCAATCCTAAAGGCACCAAAAGAAGTGAAAATTGGGTTTTGACACAAGATCAATGATCTCTCTGCACCCATTTCATTGATACCATAAACAAACAAAGTAGAGAAATTCTGTTCGAGATATGAAGTTCATGACTTGATTTTAAAGAAGAAAATGACAGTTTTTTGTGAGGGAAAAAAATGATAAGTAATGGCTCTTTAAGCTAGTAATCCACCTACCCAGTCTGTGCTAGTTCCTATCGGGAACAGGCGCAGGATCCACTCGTGAAAGCCCTATCAGTAAGTACCAATCGTAACAAAGTTTACAGTTTGGCGAATCGCGTGGCCCGAGACGTATAGCCTATTTTTGACAAATGTTGATGGAGGTACAGCTTATTTCCATTCAGAGCCCGTTTGATCTTCGATCCCAGCGAAAATAAGTATCGTCAGTCAGAGTCAGAGGTCGATGAAAATATCTTCTAATGTCCCGCCATCACCTCCTCCACCTCTCCCACACTCCCACGCTCCCCCAGTCCCCATCCCATCGCTACAGTAGTAGCGTCCTTTGAAATGACTGCGTTTTAAGCGCTTCGTTCATTCATAAATCTCGATCAAACCCAAACGAACTTCGCATCCTGGGTCCCCCCCCCCGCTCACGCGGCGTTCGTTGATAGTCTTTAGATGCAGAGTCCACGATGGGGCATCTTTCGGGATGAACAATGTGGGACTTCTAAAGCGAGTGTCTTCTGTTGTTGTGTCTTGTCAGTATCACCTGACAACTGTGCGAAAATACTGTTGTCTTCTTACACGGGCAGGAGACCTATTCCTCTCTCGCACACACACACACACACACACACACACACACACACGCACGCACACACACACACACACACACACACACACACACCACACACACACACACACACACACCACCACACACGCACGCACGCACGCACGCACGCGCACGCACACACAACACACACCACACACACACACACACACACCACACACACACACACCCCACACACACACACATAAAAAAAAAAGAAAAAAGAAAAAGAAAAGACAAAGGAAAAAAAAAAAAAAATCAGAAAGATAACGAGTGTCTTTCCGTTGCAAACAGAGTTACTTTGGTGTTTTGTTTGTGTTTGTTTGTTGTTTGTTTTTACTTTTATTGGGTCGAAGCAAACAGATCTAAAGAGTGGAGTCTTTGATTTGAACGCGCGCCAGAACTGTTGGACATCGACTTTTTGCATTACCATTCAGGTGCACCGTTCCACGTCCATGTCTGGGCATTGTCTCTCTGTGACTGAGCTGTTAAGCTGACTGACGAGACACATTTGTTTTGGGCACGCCCCCAAACAGCATTTGGCCCATGAAAACGGCGGAGTCACTCGTGCCGAACGCGAGCTCAGTCCATATATACCTCCCTTGTAGACATCCAAACATCTAGTCTTTTTTTTGCTTTTTCGTGGCGTGTTCGCTTAAAAAAAATTAGTTGTTTACCTTGATTTGTTTTGTATTGTTTTACTCATCATGACGCACAAGAATCACGATCAAGTTTATCACTTGTTCATAAAAAAAAAAACAACCATTAAAAAAACTTTTTTTTTTTTTTACAAGAACGCGACAAATAGCAAGACCAATGAAACATGAACGTAAAAGCAGTTAGTAGTTTTAAATGAAGAAATCTGATATGTAAACAGATGTCTTTGACTCGTGAACGCAGGGAACTATGATTTATGAAGAGGGGTAGTTTTGATTTCTGTAACATGCGCTCGTGTTTCCGTTTCACTGCGTGGACAGCAGGCCTTTAAAGGACCCCACTTAAAGCCTGTCACGGTGAAAGTAGGAAATATTGCAATAACAAATGATTTTCGCTCATCATGGCTTATTAAGATAACAATAAAGGTTGCTTTTTTTCTTGTGACACATCTTAGGGGTCAAAACCATGAAAGTTGTTTGGCGTAAAAAAATCGTTTTTTTTCCACTTCAAAATCACCGCAAACTGACAATGATAATCAATAATTGTCACTGCTCTGATGATAATATTTACCGTTTTCACGATAAAGCGGTGCGTGACCCTGTAAATCTTATGATGACATCGTCGGTCATTAGTTGACCCCATAAACGAACCGGCTACTATCGAGATTGGAGCCGACAAAGACGATGATGATGGAATGATCAGTAACAACGGCTATGTTGATGAGTTCTTTTTCTGCTTCTGAAAAAGTAAAACCAACCCCCCCTTTTTTTTATTATTGAAAGCGTAACATGAAGCTCAATATCCGAAAAGGATTTTCTTTTTGTTTTTGTTTTGCTATCTTCCCGTACCCCCTTCTGCAGCGTTACACTTAACCCGCATACTCTGACTGCCCATCCATGCGTAGCCACACCATCGACGTCCTGTTGCCGCCTCATCACTGGTTTGTCCACAGGGAGCAGTCTGTAAGAGGTCGTCAAGAGCTAACCTTTTCAGTTCCTATGCACTGTCGGTGCTGACGCTGCGATCGACTTGACGATCCTGGATTGGGCTGCATTGGGAGAGGCAGAGAAATGTGCGCGTACGCGCGCGCGCGCGCGCGAACGCACACGCACCCAAACACACACACAACAAACACACAACACACACACACACCCACACCACACACACAAAACACCCCACACACCCACACACACAAAACACACACACACACAACACATACGCACGCACACAACACCACACACACACACCCACACACACCACACACACAACACACACAACACACCACACGAATGCGCACCTGAAATCACGCACTACGCCCGCCGGGGCGCTATCCCCCCCCCCCCCCCCCCACACCCCACACCACCACTCAACACACACCCACACCAACACCCCACCCCCCCCCCCGCACACCACACACACAAACAAAACCAGACAGAAGACAGACAGACACACACACACACAACACACCACACCACAACACACACACAACACAACACACACACAACCTGAATGGTCGGCCCCCAAATTAATCCCAACGCCTGACAGTCACACCAACCCACACAACTTGAGTCGGCGCGTTGTTTTGTCATTTTTCTAATTTTTTTCCGAGAACCAGTGTCATTATCACCCAGTTGAGCGTTCTCGCTTTATGGTCATTTTCCCCGTATTTTTTTTTCCTTTCCTCTGGGGTCACATCCGTCACGACACTGGGCCTGGATGCATTCTTACACGACGGAAACGACACGCGCAAAACACACAGGCGCCCCCCCCTCCCCCCCCCCTCCCCCCCCCCTCCCCGCTAACACACACCCGCACACACCCAACAACAAATGCCCCAACAAACGCGCCGCCGCGCGCGCCACACACACACCCGCACCACACACACACACCCCACACACACACACACACACCACACACCACACCCACCCTCACATGTGCCCTACGAACGGGGAAAGGGCACAGAGACACACATACAGACACATACCCACGGACACACACAACAACACCACACACACAACACACACACACACACCACACAACACAGAAGGAGAGAGAGAGATGAGAGAGAGAGAGAGAGAGAGAGAAAAGAGAAAGGAGAGAAGAGAGAGAGAGAAGGGTGGGAGAAAAAAGAGAGGGAGGGGGACGCATGCACAAGGGGAAAAGGGGGGTGGAGAGAGAGACAGAACACGAGGGCCCAACCCCCGGGTTCCACAACCGACAGGATGGGGGGGGGGGGGGGTGGGGTGGGGGGGGGGGGGAGGAGGAAGAAAGTCGGGCACAAATCTTTTTAAAAAAATCTCCTTTCCCCTCTCCTCCCCTCCTCTGCTTTCCCTTCCCCCACACCCACCACCCCAACTCCCCTCTCCCCCCTATGCACTATCCATTTCCCCCCCCCCCCCTCCCCCCCCCCCCCCCCCAGCCCCTCTCCACTCCTTCAGGACAATGGCCCAGTTCTGGTGGCCAAACAGTGAAAGGGCCCCGGGGGACAGAGCACCGCACAGCTGGTCAGCCGACTGCTCCCACTCGCCAACCACTGGCGGCCTTTGGAAAGGGGAGCTGGGGGGACTGGTGGGGTGGGGTGGGGGGCTGGGAGAGGGGGGCAGAAGAGAAGAGAGAGAGACAGAGAGAGAGAGACAGAGAGAGAGACAGAGGGGAGAGAGGGAGAGAGAGACCCAAAAGGGGAGAGAAAGAGAGAGAGAGAGGGAGAGCAGATTTGAGTTGTCGTTCCGGTGGGAATGGGGGACGCCGAAGCGACGAAGGACTGCAGAGGACAGAGAAGGGAAGGAACTAACCCACCCAGCCTCGAACAAAACAGTTTTATTTATAATTATTTGTTGGCATGGCAGCGAAAGTCAAGGGTTGCGAAGCAAGCGAGTTTGAATGACGTGATGAATGTGTGCGGTTACAAAAAAAAAAAAAAAAAAAAAAGTGGGTGTGAGGGAAGATGGTATGTAAGAGTGTATACACAAAAAACGAGTTGGGCGAAAAGCACGACAAACTGCAAGTGATGACAGCCATCTTTGAGTCAAATACTATGAATTTCTGCTCCTAGGACGCCGTTTTAGGATAATGAGGATTAATTAAATCAAGAGCACAGAAAACTTTTATCTCATGATCAGTTTATTTCTAAAATTCTTAAATATTTTCTTTTTCTTTTTTTTTCTTATTTTTTGTTGTTGTTGTTGTCATTTCCTCTGCAAACCCATTGCTTTGGTACATGGATGATCGACGTAAATTAGTATGTCACGTGGTGTGTGTGTGTGTGTGGTGTGTGGTGTGTGTGTGTGTGGTGTGTGTGTCGTGTGTGCGTGCGTGCGTGCGTGCGTGCGTGCGTGCGTGGTGTGTGTGTGTGTGTGTGTGTGTGTGTGTGTGTGTGTGAGCGTGTGTGCGGGCGTGCGTGGGGTGCGTGCGTGCGTGCGTGGTGTGTGTGTGTGTGTGTGCCTGCGCGCACGCGCGTCTGCGTCCATGTAATTATTTTAATTGATTTCTCTTGACTTTGATACTGTTTTTAAAGTGTAATTTTATAAAAGTACAATGTAGAGGTATTACGGTGATCCGTTTATTAAAATTGAAACTTACGCTATATTTAAGTATCTTGAAAATATGTATAGTATTTTACTATATTGAAAATATTTCTGGTGTTTGTTTATATATGCTTAGCGGTCTGTCTGTTCTTGTTTGTGATCATTGTTGTACCTGGCCGTTTCTCAATTAAGATAATAATTCTATTCTGAAGTATTAATAGTTTCGTCAG
>CM031598.1:29677963-29687963 GCA_018398815.1 Conus ventricosus | reverse complement strand
ACACACTGTGCTTTTGTCGACACCAAACAAATCCCCAATCACTTCCTGAAAACACCCACTGGCATAAAAAACGCAGTGCGATCAGTAGCTGCAAGAGCGGAGTCAGCGAGCCTCGCCGTTGAAACGGGTGATCAATGTCATCCTCAATCACATCACACAGGTCTAAAATGTCTGCCCGTCGAAATCTGAATCTTGAGTACAATGCTACGTCGTCATACACATCAAAAGGGTTCGTCCGATCCTGAAAATTCTCTCTCGCCTCAAATTTCGGCGCAACAGAAGCCCATACACAACGCGGTTCGCCGTTTTTATTTACTGCGGTATGCTCTGTCCTAGCTAAGTTCGCACTTACGCGTGGGGGGAGCTGTCCTAACTTTAAGCAAGATGTTAAGCATCCTTTGCTGCTAAGCAAGCCCATGCAACAGGATTCCTTCACGCTAAGCAAATCCTAACTTTAAGCAAACTTACAGTCCGCTAAGTCTGTACATGCAACCGACCCCTGGTGTTTATTCGCAGCTTCAGACAAAGACCAGTTGATTGTAGATGGCAGGTTTGGCAGTGTCATGATTGTAGATGGCAGGTTTGGCAGTGTCATGATTGTAGATGGCAGGTTTGGCAGTGTCATGATTGTAGATGGCAGGTTTGGCAGTGTCATAGCCAGACCAGTGAAAGACTTGAATTGTACTCATCGTTTAATGGGATGTCTCATTTTGTTAAACCATACGTAACCCTTAAATTGAGTGGTCCTGTAAAACAGATCACATCAAATTTCCGATTTGGAGCTTCAGATATGAGTTCATTGCCTAAAATACAGAGCTCACAGAGATCAATATTTATTATATCCACTGTGGAGAAAAATCAAAAGAAGACCGAGTACATTTTGTGCGTATGTCCAACTATTCAGACTATTAGAGAAAGGTTTATTCCTGAGAAACATTATGGATACCTCTGTTTCTTTCGCTTGCGTACGCTGATGGCTTCAGCCAGGGAAAATTTAGTAAAGAAAAATTTTGTCTCCCTCCATTACGCGCTCAAGATATGAGACATTGTGTCCCTAATACAGTTTGATTTTCATGGATACTTTTTGAACTATTGTGTCTTTTTTGTTTTAAAAAGCTTGAATATGTCATTTTCCCCATCATACTGAGGCGATGGCCTGGATAGTTTAATAAACCATTTTCCTTTCCTTTTATCTCTCTCTCCCTCATTCCCCCCTCCCTCTCTCTCTCTCTCCTTCTCTTCCCTATCCTACCTCTCTCTTTGAATCTTTGTGTCCCTGTGTTTCTGCCTCTATTTGGCTGTCTCACTCCCCCCCCCCCCCCCCCCCTCTTTCCGCGTTTAAATAAATTCATTTCCAATTTTCAGTCACATACAGCTTTACAGTGAACGTCAAAATCTGAACAGCAGCAAGTTAGTACTTATAGCGTGTTCAAATGTTTCTAGTTACAGCTTGAACACACACACACACACACACACACACACACACACACACACACACACACACACACAACACACATACCTCTCTCTCTCTCTCTCTCTCTCTCTCTCCGCCCACCCACCCCTCACGAACACCCATTATTAGTAGTAGTAGATGAAAATCCATCCCACAGTTCTTTGTAATCTCTTTATTCTGTTTTACACACAGAAACCACAGAAATCGCACCGCTCAATCAACCAGCGCCAAACGAACACTCGCCTTTCGAGTCGGCGAACGCTAACACTAACACCCTTGTCATTGGAGCACACCGCTAACGCTAACACCCCTTGTCATTGGAGCACACCGCTAACGCTAACACCCCTTGTTATTGGAGCACACCGTTTCCCTCGCCTCGGTGCTAGTACCTTGCCAGCGACAGGTTGACCAGAGGTGCCGCCACTTCCGCCTTCCACAGGTGCTGGCTGCTCTCCCCTGAGCCAGACGGCCTGGGTGCACGGGGCATCTACGTCAGAGGCTGACTCACCTGCCTGTGTTGTTGGAGGTAACTGCGATGTTTGCCTTTCAGTCCGCTGGAGGCATGTATAGACCCGCGCTTCGACAGCCAGACTTCCGCGTCTGGTGGCATTGGGATGCGCTTTGGAGTGTCGGTTGATTAACGGGCCTCCCTGTTGCAACTCTGAAGACCGAAAAAAACAAACAAACAAACCCACACACACGAAAAAAAGTGATTGTTTGCCGGGACGACAAGAAAAGAAGAAGGAGAAATGCTGCGGATAGACAAGAAGGAAACTCGCCCCCCCCCCCCCCCCCTAAAAAATATAATAAATAAATAAAATAAAATAAAATAAAATAAAGAAGATTACCATCACGCTCTCAAAAGTGTCGTGACCCACACAAAACTGAAGAATTGAAGTAGACATGGAAAGCTGTACACAATCCGTTAAATGATCAGCACGTAGACAAATTACCAAACATTCGATCAAAGTATTTTGTTAAATAAATCACACTTTTAGCATTGAACCATACTTACGAAATCAAATCATCAACTCAGTAAAATTTCTGCCGTTGATATGTAGGGACATGGCTATGTCTCCTAAAACTAGGAAGTGATTCCCCCCAAATTTTGACGGCATCATGTTGACTCTTAAAAAGAAGCACTTCAGGAACTCCTGAAGAAAGAAAAAAGATAGGTTGAGGAAAAAAAAAGGCTTAGAAAGACGAACATGAAAGAAACTAACAACAGATCAGAGTGACAGAAGTGCGTAAATCTGTGGAAGATACTATGACTGGTGAGAGAAGACCATCGAGATGTAGGTTGACATCAGGATTACAAACTGACACTGAAAAAAAGAGTTTTTGTCTGAATAAAAGGACCATACATGACTTTCCATCACTGAGAATACACTTGATAATACCTAATCTTCCCTGTATTTTCATGTCTTGCACGTGACCACACAAACATTGGCTAAAGTCACAAGAGTTATTATCCAGTTAAAAAAAAAAAGAAGCCAGCTTCGGGAAATATGAGAGGTGAAGTCTGACATGTTTAGTGGGGTCCTATGAGAAAATCGGAATTGAAAAGTATTTTTCCAAAGTTTGCCCACGTTGAAATGTGGAAGTTCTTCTACAATGGAATTGTGGTAGTTACAGATGGTTGTAAATGCGGTCGGGACACAATGAGAAAATGCAGGAGGAATTGTGGTAGTTACAGATGGTTGTAAAATTAATGCGGTCGGGACACTATGAGAAAATGCAGGAGGAATTGTGGTAGTTACAGATGGTTGTAAATGCGGTCGGGACACAATGAGAAAATGCAGGAGGAATTGTGGTAGTTACAGATGGTTGTAAATGCGGTCGGGACACAATGAGAAAATGCAGGAGGAATTGTGGTAGTTACAGATGGTTGTAAATGCGGTCGGGACACAATGAGAAAATGCAGGAGGAAGTGCACGGCAAATCCACGCGGAGCTGGGAGGATTGCTGTTTTACTGTGAAGGAGGAGAAGAGGAAGGAGAGAGGGGGTAGGGGTGTGGCTGTGGCTTTCGCAGAAAGAGAGAAAGAGAGAGAGAGAGAGAGAGAGAGAGAGAGAGAGAGAGAGAGGACCCATTGCAATGAAACAGCATGTCTGACCATCTGCACTGCCTTTCACCGGCAGTTCACACGGCAACAGACATACCTGTGATTAACAGCGACATCTTTCAGCAGAAGTCCACACAGAAGGAAACATGCTTTTCACAAGCAGTCTACTACACTACAGCGAACCGTGCCTTTCACCAGCACTTGACACGCCTTTCATCAGCTGTAACCTTCCCGTTCACCAGCCGTAGATTCCCTTTCACCAGCTGTAAACTTACCTTTCACCAGCTGTAAACTTACCTTTCACCAGCTGTAATCTTACCTTTCACCAGCTGTAAACTTACCTTTCACCAGCTGTAAACTTACCTTTCACCAGCTGTAATCTTACCTTTCATCAGCTGTAAACTTACCTTTCACCAGCTGTAAACTTACCTTTCACCAGCTGTAATCTTACCTTTCACCAGCTGTAAACTTACCTTTCACCAGCTGTAAACTTACCTTTCACCAGCTGTAATCTTACCTTTCACCAGCTGTAAACTTACCTTTCACCAGCTGTAATCTTACCTTTCATCAGCTGTAAACTTACCTTTCACCAGCTGTAAACTTACCTTTCACCAGCTGTAAACTTACCTTTCACCAGCTGTAATCTTACCTTTCATCAGCTGTAAACTTACCTTTCACCAGCTGTAAACTTACCTTTCACCAGCTGCAATCTTACCTTTCATCAGCTGTAAACTTACCTTTCACCAGCTGTAATCTTACCTTTCATCAGCTGTAAATTTACCTTTCACCAGCTGTAAACTTCCTTTTCACCAGCTGTAATCTTACCTTTCATCAGCTGTAAACTCACCTTTCGCCAGCTGTAAACTTACTTTTCTCCAGCTGTAAACTTCCCTTTCACCAGCTGTAAACTTCCCTTTCACCAGCCGCCATAAACGTGCCTGTCACCTGCGCGTAGCCACGCCTTTCACCGGAAGCAGACCTGTCTCTCATCAGCAATCCACCCCGCACCAGCTGCCGTCAGATCCCCACCTGTCTGACTGAGCTGGTGACACTCGTGACTCTCCCACCCTGCCTCCTCTCCCCCTTCCTCTATTCTCCCCCTCCCTTAGCAGCCCCTCCTCCATTCCCCTTCCCCACCCCCCACCCCTCCCCACCAATTTGTGGGTAAAACAAGGCAGCTCCCTTCAACAACAAAGTCCGAGGCCGGGGCGATCAGACAAAACCTGACCCTGGCAGGGCGAAGGGCAGGGAAATCCACAGGTGGGCTGACTGAATGACTCACCTGGCCGCTTTGATATGAAAGGAACTGACTGCCCCTGTTTTCTGCTTTGAAGCCCAGGCGAGCATCTTGCAGACACTTGACTTCATGATCGGGGACTCTCTGTGGTGTTGAGAGGCATGACTCTGTGCAGGTCGGAGATGGGAGCAGTGAGTCGACTGGACAGAAACAGATTAATGAAAAAGAAAAAAAAAATATAAGAAAGGAAAGAAGGGAAGGCGGAAAAGAAGAAGGGAATGAAGGAATGAAAGACTGGCGAATAATGGAAAAGAAAGATGGATCTTGTAGAAGAAGAAAAGGTGGGCTAAGGTCACTGCTACTACAATTAGTGCCGACAACTGACCACGACAGTGTGAGGAGAAATCTGAAAAGAACGAAAGGTCAAACTAGGAAGGAGAGGGAAATAAAGAAAAGGCAGAACGAGAAGAAGAAAATACAAGAAAATTGAAAAAAAGAAAAGAAAAGCACTACAATAATAACAGCAATAACAACAAAATCACTCTTATTATTTTAAGGGGATAGAAAGAAAAGGATAATCAGAAGAGGAAAGGACATGAAAAGATCACGAGGAAATGTTGGGCGAAACTCGGAGAGCTGTGCTGTGGTCTCCCCAAAGAATTTGTCTTATATTGAGACCTTCACTATGATGAGATGTGCAAAATTCCACCCAGCAGAATTTCGTCAGTTACAAATACAGCGGAATCGGGGACATGGGGGGAAATTGGGATTACAGAGAAGCACTGTTCTGCTGTAGAAGTGATTCTTCCCGAGTCACCCAAGTGGCCCCGTTTCCTGAAGTTATCGTCACCGCAGTAGACTTTCCTTTGCCCAGAAGTAGACATGTCTTTCATCATAACCAGATGCTGTACATCAGAAGTAGACACCCATTTACCAGGAAGTAGACATGCCTTTCATCATAACCAGATGCTGTACATCAGAAGTAAAAACCACATTTACCAGGAATAGACGCCTTTCATCAAACCCCAGATGCGACATCAAATAACACCAAATTTTACCAGGAAGTAGACATGCCTTTATCAAAAACCCAAGGGTGTACATCAAAAGTGACACCACATTTACCAGGAAGTAACATGCCTTTCATCAAAAACCAAATGCGTCATCAGAAGTAACACCACTTTTTACCAGGAGTAGAATGCCTTTCAACCAAATAACATGCCGTTTCAAAGTAACATTCTTACACCAGAATAACAGACTTTTTTTTTGTTGCAAAACAGACATTGTCTTTCACCAAAACTAACATCCTTTCACCAAAGGCCGAATTCCCTCATAATAGACGCACTTTTTCCCAAAGTAACATGGGTTTTATTATTCAAACCCCCTTTTTACCTGAACAATTCATGCTCTTCAAAAATAGAAACGCTTTCACGAAAAACTTCTTTCGCAAAGAGACGTGGCTTTCATCAGCGCGACAGCCCCGCCGCATTCTGGCTTTCATCAGAAATGCCTTTCACCACATAACCTAGCAGAACTTATCCTTTTCCCCGCAGAATGCCCCTACAGCATAAACCTTTTTTACCACGGGGGCATACCTTTCACCAGCTAGACATCCTTCACCACGGAGACCGCCTTTTACCAGCGTAGACATACCGTTCACCACGGTAGCCGCATTTCCCAACGGAGACATCCTTTCCCTGCGATAGACGTCCTTTTACCACGGGGGAAAACACTTTTTACCCCGGTAGACACGCATTTCACCAGCGTAAAATACCTTTCACCAGCAGAACATCCTTTCACCCGGGGAACATTTCCTTTACCACTAGACAACCTTTCACCAGCGGAGACCCGCCTTTTACCAGCAAACAACCTTTTACCAGCGGTAAACACGCATTTCCCCACGTAACAGCCTTTCACCTGCGTAGACAACCTTTTCCAGCGTAGACACTCTTCACCCGGGAGACATGCCTTTCACCAGCGGGAGACATACCTTTAAAACCGCGGGAGACTACCTTTTTACCACGGTAACAAACCTTTTAACCCTTGAAAACAAACCTTTTACCAGCGGGAACACCCTTTTACCACGACAGACCCCTAACCTTTCCCAAAAGTAGACATTACCTTTCACCGTAGTAACAACTTTCACCAGCGTGCTCTCTGCACCTTTCCGAAGTCAGATGATCAAATCAGCTGCCTAAACATTGACATTCTTGCCCTCCCCCTTCCACCCACCCACCCCACCTCCTGTTTTCCCCCTGTATCCTCCCTCCTGTCCTCTCCTCCTACCTCCCCCCCCACACACCCCTCCCCTCTTCCACCCACCCACCCCACCTCCTGTTTTCCCCTGTATCCTCCCTCCTGTCCTCTCCTCCTACCTCCCCCCCCACACACCCCTCCCCTCTTCCACCCACCCACCCCACCTCCTGTTTTCCCCTGTATCCTCCCTCCTGTCCTCTCCTCCTACCTCCCCCCCACACACCCCTCCCCTCTTCCACCCACCCCCCCACCTCCGTTTTCCCCTGTATCCTCCCTCCTGTCCTCTCCTCCTACCTCCCCCCCACACACCCCTCCCCTCTTCCACCCACCCACCCCACCTCCTGTTTTCCCCTGTATCCTCCCTCCTGTGCCTCTCCTCCTACCTCCCCCCCACACACCCCCACCCTCCTCTCTACCCTGTTCATGTCACCCCCTCCCCCCTCCCCCCCCCCTCCCAGTTTGTGAAGAAAAACAAGGCAGGTCCCTCCACCAACAAATCTGGATGCCCGTGCCGCCGAGATACCTGGAGCCGACATCACCGTGGACAGGGCAGCCGGGGGTAGGATTCGCCTGACGTTGTTGTCCCCCCTGTTTTCCCAATAAACCCTCAGAGGCCGATCGGGCGTTGTGACAGCTGACTCGGCCGCTGCCACTGCACTAAGCGCAGAGGGGAGTATGGTGGGGGGTTGGGGGATGGGGGTTGGAGGGGGGGGGGGGGGGGGGGGGGGGGGGGTGTCGGTGAAAGTGAATGGCGGCCTCAAGAAATAAGAGAACAGTACAGACTTTCGCTGACAAACAGGAGAGAGAGAGAGAGAGAGAGAGAGAGAGAGAGAGAGAGAGAGAGAGAGAGAGAGAGAGAGAAAGACAGACAGACAGAGAGACAGACAGACAGACAGACAGAGAGAGAGAGAGAGAAGAGAGAGAGAGAGAGAGAGAGAGGTGGGAGTGGGGGGGCGGAGAGGGGGACAGACCACATAATGTGAAAACATTCAAAGGTGAAAGTGTAGCCCAAATTTGTTTTGTTTAAATGTAATCATAAGGGAAATGCTCTCATCACCTGATTTACAAAGAGATCTGCTGTTTAGATATTTTAGTACGCCACGGAAAGTGTTGACTGAGAAGCAAAAACCTGATTCCTGTCAGACTGGGATGCTTCAAAAAGTCGGGAATATTATTCAGGTCTCATTAAAAAAAAAAGAAAAAAAAAGTGGAATGTCTAAAATGACCTCAACAAGCGAAAAAGTTGCTGCGTGAAAATTCATACCCAGCGGATACGACCATATCTTGAAACTGTTTCTTGGAGCTTGTTTTATTATCAATTTATTTTGACTCCACCCTTCCTCTATTTTGTTTCCTATTTTTTCTTTTTAACGAAAATGTTGAAACTTACAGCATTTCAGGCTTAAGTTGAAATGACGTACTTCGAAAAGATACCGCTTAAAAAACTGCAGATGCTTAGTGCACTTAACATTTCGAAACAATGTATTATTATGTCAGTCCAGTTCGATTGAAATGGTACGGGATCAATGTGACCCACAAGAATGTTGGGCATTGTGGAAGGATGCATGCAATACAATTTATGACTCCGTGTCTTCAGCTTCTGTGTACGTCAGATCTCAGCAGTTGCGCTTTACACTTGTCATTGGACTGTGGCAGTAGTAGTGCGTCTCTTGTCATTCAAGATCGCTTTCTATTTGTACGCGTGCACGCTCTTTCTCTCTCATCTCTCTCTCTCGCTCTCTCTCTCCACACACACACACACACACACACACACACACACACACACACACACACACACACACACACACACACACGTTCACACACACACACACACACACACACACGCACACGCACACGCACACGCACACACACACACACACGAACGCCACTTGCTGGTGCTAATATCGTGTCAACTTCATTACAATGATTTCCCCCCCCCCCCCCCACCCCTCGAAGAAACAAACTGTTTCTGAAATCTCCTTACTGTATCATCAACACTCTCACCATTATGGTCATCATCATCATCGTCATCCTCATTACTCATTCAGTCATCCGTTCGTTGTCTGTCCACAACAGCCAGCCGTGAGCGACGACAGGAGGGCAGGGCGACAAAGGAAAGTGATGTTTTACCGCAACCTGCCGTTACTGACTCTGAAAAAATGCCTGCTTACTCATCGTGACTTGGGCTGGGCCGAGAGATACAGAGCGGAGGGAGGGAGGAACGGGGGGAAACGGGAGAAAGGGTGCAGCAGTTGGGCCCAGCGATTTTCACACGCACTCGGCAGAGGTGTGGGAACCCCACGATGAGAGGATCATGTCCCCGACTACATCATTAAAGAACTAACCCTTCTCCTCCTCCTCCTCCAAGCTTACCCCCATCCCCTCCTCCCCAGAAAAAAAAAGTGCGGGCCATAACCTACTAAAACTCTGTCTTGTTCAGTCATCCACGTATTTAGTGAGGACTGAGCTCAGTGTACGTTGTCAGCCAAACTGGGGAAGATGAAAACGTGATGATGAGTACAGCAAACAACCCAAATTGTTGCCGCCTGAGTAACAGATTTGATGTTGTTTTATTACACTTTATAGCAAAAACTCCTTACACTTGGTGCAAAATGTTGAATTTGATTTTGAGCGTTGTCCTCGACCAAATTCCAGTCAGTCCCTTGAGTTAACGTTTTCGTTCCTTTCTTTGCCTTTGTTTGTTTCTTTCTTTCTTTGTTTTAGATCAAGTTTGTCGGTTTTATGCCTGGCTTATGTTTATTGAATTTCTGGAGACGAGAATTGGGAATTTAAGAGAGAGAGAGAAGAGAGAGAGAGAGAGAAAGAGAGAGACAGAGAGAGAGAGAGAGAGAGAAGAGAGAGAGAGAGGAGAGAGAGAGAGAGAGATGGACCAACTCTTTTCAAAATTCAAAGGCTGCTTTTATTGAGAATCCATAACTCCAATGTCATGAAATAAAAGTTGTCCCTCACCAGCAGACAGATCTTCGCTCACA
>CM031598.1:29649188-29661688 GCA_018398815.1 Conus ventricosus | reverse complement strand
ACACACACACACCACACACACATACACAACACACACACACACACACACACACACACACACACACACACACACACACACACCGACGTCGCGGCGCGCGTGCACCCTCAAGAAAGCTCGGCTCGGGCTCCTGCAAAAAAGAATTACCCTCCCAACACTTTAGAACAGTTTTCTCTTGCCCCTACCCCGCGCCAAACCTTGCACTGAATAATTGAACCACTTTGCCCAGTACAAAGCCTGAAGGAGGACGGTCCGTCTCTCCGCCCGGCGACGGCGCACACATGACTGCTCTGAGACACAGACGTGCCGCCAGGCCTTCTGATGACGACGACGACGACGACAACGACAACGACGACAAAGGCATCTGGTGGTTGACCCTCGCCCTCTGTTGGCAAGCATTCCTAAACTCTCCAGCCCCCCCCCCCCCCTCTCTCTCTCTCTCTCTCCTCTCTCTCTCTCTCTGACAGACACAGAGCTCTAGCCAGCGCGCTCTATGAATGAATGAAACCCAGTGAGTCAGAACACCCGCTCGTAACAATTCAAAAGAAAATCTCATTATTTGCCCCCCGGTCGAGGCAGGACAAGTCTTGATGAATCATTTCCACAATTGGATTACATCTCGTCGCTGTTTTCTTCTCCCGCTGTTTGCCGCTCGCTATCACCAGCAGAACCTGAGCTTTTTTTTTTTTGCTTTTTTTTTCTTTTCTTTTTTTATAAAACAGGATCGGGCTGGAAATGTCTTTTGAGTGGGCTGATGATGAATGTTTAATGCCCCGTTGAGAATCGCGCCGTATCTGTGACGCCACGGTTCATTGACTCTCCGGAAGGTTTTCCACCCGACCTTTATTCAGTGGGTGAGAATCAGGGAGACAATGAGAGACGATGGCTGGGTTATCCATCGCTTTGCTGTCTTCCGCCGTCCATTTTGTCCGGAACCAGATCGACCCGGTGTGGAGAGAGGAGGAGTCCTGCCGGTAGGTTGTTGGGCCAATGAGGGAGCGAGATGTTTGCGGCCGGTACCAAAAGAACAGTTTGTTTTCTTCTTTCAGATTAACCCCCTTGGGGACCGATGGCGGCAGAAATGCCACAAGTCTCGACATGGATGGGTCGATTTCCGCGCCATTTCAAACAATACTTCTAACAGATTAGTCAGGACGTAGGAAGAACAAACTTGTCCAGTACAGGTCTGATCCATAAGCTTTCCCCTTCAATTTACTGACAGTAACGAGAAAAAAATAGCTTGAACGGGGATGAAGTTACAGGTCTCTGAAGGAAGTGAGTGTGAAAACATCCGACATTGGGAAATACGGAATCTCAGTACACCTGACGGGTTTCGAAAGGTTTTATGGTCAGCAGTTGAAAAGGGGCTTTGAGAGGATGCTAGAGGGGCCCTTTCAGCTACAATTATTTGCTGTTGTCTTTTTCAAATTCTGTGCCATGGAAATACATATCTTTTTTTTTATCACATTTCCTGTTTTTGTTATTATTCCGTCGGCGCTTTCTTTCCGTTTCCCGCATCCGTAAAGAAATCAAAGTGGTGTATTCACCCCACACAACAGTCCTCGCTGACACAACACCAACAGTGAGCTGAGGACCCTGTCGAAATATTCTCAGAGTAAGTTTTTGATTCTGAGTCTAAATACTTTTCTAATAGTGGTGTATGTTATGTTGTTTGCAGCCAACCTGACCACGGAGACACATCAGGGCCGTAACGTGATGAACAGTTAATGGATACTCAACAGACATGTGTGGATATCTATGGTTTTTAATATGTCTAAATGCGTTTTTTAGCCTCAAGCAGCAAATGAAGTTTCAATGACACTAGCACATCAAAAGGAATGAGTAAAGAAAGGGGAAGGAAGTCGGAGGAAGGGAGGTAACTACAACATCAACAAAAATGGCGTTGGCGGGGAAGGCATTGTCAATTCTTTGTGGAACTGTTTGATTGCCCATCCGACCTCATCCACCCGCCTCATCCCATGCCCCTCCCCTCCTTCTCCCTTCAACCGCCACTCTCGCCTGCTTTCCCCTCCCCGGCAACAAACTTCTTTTTTTTTGGAGAAAAACCATTTGTCTAGCAGTTGTGAAAACTCGATACGAAAATGAAAGAACCTGTTCTATTTTCTGGGATGATGTACTAGTTGTAACAATGCGGTAACTCAAATGCCACGCCGTATAATGTACGTCACAACTGACGCCATCCAGTAGCCTATGATGCAGCTATTCTAAAAATTTTGATGTTACCATGGTGAACAATCAATACATTAGGATAATGTGATTGTTTGTTCGTGTGGTGGTGTGTGGGGGGGGGGGGGGGGGGGGGGGAGGGGGTATGAGGAGGGGGGGAGGGTAAGAGGGGTAGGGGACTAAGAGGGGTAGTGGGCGTTGATGCGCTCCTATGTTAGTTGAGTCACAGCTGTCTGGAATTGAGCTATTAATTTGAAGAAAAAAACACACAAATCCAATAAACATCAAAATATGAAACGCAACAACAATACCAGAAAACACACTCATATGTTCATTGTTCGTATGCCGTACTTCTGGTCTGTGAGCTAGATGATTTGGTACCTTAACAAGCATGTAATGAGTTTGGAGTCGTGTGCCTGTAGGCTTATTACTCACCATCAGCCCAAAAGCTACGTTCTTTGTGTGTTAACTAGAATTCTTGTTTATTCATTTTGATCCATTCTTCGTCAGTTTAAAGCTTTGGCTGCTGGTTATATACGTCATATACGTCATTTCTCGGTTCTGACGTCACTTACCCATGACGTAAATGAATCCATCCACGGCCTCCACGGCGAAGCGACACCGAGCTTCTTTGAGCGGCCTGACTTCCGTCCACTGGTTGACGCGGGGGTTGAACTTCCAGACGCCCGCCATGAAGTTGCCATGGTTCCAGTCTTTTCCGCCAATCAGGTACAGGCAACCGCTCAACACCACAGGTCGGTAACCCACCAGTCTTTGATCTGGCGGAAAACAGTATCTTTGATCGCGAAAACAGTATCCATCACCTTATTTGATGGCCGACATTCTCTCTCTCTCTCTCTCTCTCTCTCTCTGCCTTCAACAACATCATCTCTTATTCCACACTGCTTTGAAAACCAATCTTGCTTTCTGAACAAGAATGTTGACTCTGACTATATAATGGTGTAGGCTATTTGAACATGACTGCCTCATGAATCAAAGTTCATTCCTCCTCAGGCTATGCCGATGATACTAGTTTGGTGTCAGATGCTTTATATCTTCTTTCCGTGTAGGAATAGTAGGCTATATGTTACGTAGTTGTGTGTGTGTGTGTGTGTGTGTGTTGTGTGTGTGTGTGTGTGTTGTGCGTGCGTTCTGTGTGGTAAGTGGTGGTTGTGTGTGTGTGTGTGTGTGTGTGTGTGTGTGTTTGAAAGATACTTTTAGTGTGTATGTGTGTTTTTTCTCCAAGGCTAACATGAATCATCACTGTTCTTGGTGCAGTTAGTTCTATAATATGTACCAGTGTTCTGTGTTAATATCCTCAGTCTTTGAACTGGGACAATGGTCAGATTAAAAAAAAAAAGCATTTTCTTGATCATCTAATGCCTTTGAGAATCAGACTCTCTCTCTCTCTCTCTCCTCTCTCTCTCTCTCTCTCTCTCTCTCTCTCTCCCTCCCTCACACACACGCACGCACGCACATACACACACACACACACACACACACACACACACACACACACACACACACACACACACACACACTACATATAAATTCAACATGGCATCTTGTTCTGAATTAATGGTACATTTGTGTCTGTCCTGTAACTTGTAGTGTAGTCAGTTTGTTAATTTGTCCTTTCAACATGCTTTGTTGCCTCTGTGGTCACATGGTTTGGGTAATAGCAAAAAATTTGGCAAGACAAAAGAAAGTTGATTCTTTGCTGTCATAATTTGAAATCTGTTTGGGTTTTTTCCCGTTCGTTTTATCTGACGCGAATGTGCCATAAAGTACAACCAACTATGCCACACAAGCAACAAGAAAACCAAAAACAAAACAAAACAAAAACAAAACAGCAACCCAGAACAAAAGTCAAAGCAAAAAAAAGGAAAAAAAAAACAGTTAAAAATAAAAACAAACAAACACGGGAAACACTTCGATCACGTCGACGCCACAGCAAAATGTTACCTTGTTGAAATTGATGGTGTTCATTTTGGGGTACAGTCGGGAGGGCAGCCACGGGTCGATCATGAAGTAGTGCACTTTGGGGCTGCCAGTGGCACGGTCAAACACCAGCAGGAACTCGAACATCTCCAGGCCGGCAGAGGGCGCAGCCAGTCGCGAGCGGCTGCTCAGCGGCATGTCCGCCATCTTGGAATCCGTGAACGAAAGCAAACAAACAAACAAAGAAACAAAGAAAATCCCACTGGCAGTCGACGAGGTGAAGTCTTTATGATTTTAATCCAGTTTTTTTGACTGTCATTGTTGTTTTGAGGATTTGATGACGGGGTTGAGGAACAAATGTCCCGAAGCTTCGCTGACTGGCGTTCCTGGCCTCTTTTTCCTGTTCGTCTCTTTGAATGGGATGAAGAATTCTGAAAAAAAAAGTACATTATTATGATTACTACTAGTAGCAGTTGAGTAGCTGAAGCAGCAGCAGTAGTATAAATGTTGTTGTAGCCAGTTGCCAAGTGAGGCGACTGCAGGCGGAAATCTAAACACATTTGAAATGGTGGTGATAATGCACCGCCAAAAACGTACACAAACGAATCACAAGACAAAACACGACGCGTTTCGACCTCGTAGGTCTTCTTCAGCAATCACTTATCTTCATCCAATTGCTCGTTCATTTTCGTTGTTGTGAGTGTTTTGTACCTTGCCCGAAGACGTCGAAACGCGTCGTGTCTTGTCTTGTGATTCGTTTGTCTACGTTTTTTGGCGGTGCATTATCACTAACATTTCAAAGTTGTTGTTGCTGTTGTTAGATTGTTCCAAAAGTCTCATCATGACCGTGAGTCCTTCTCCTCTCTCTCTCTCTCTCTCTCTCTCTCTCTCTCTCTGGATGCGCCCGCGTTTATGCATGTATCTGTGTGCGTGCGTGCGTGTGTGCGCGCATGTGCGTGTGCGTGTGTGTGTGTGTGTGTGTGTGTGTGTGTGTGTGTGAATGTCTCGTTCATTTTCTCATCTTTTTTGTTGCTTTTGTCTATCTATCTATCTATCTATCTATCTATCTATCTATCTATCTATCTCTATCTGTCTGTCTGTCTGTCTATAAAGCACACGGTACAAATAGTGCGCATTCAAATCATGAACAGATTAGTTCAATACACTAAAGCAAAGAAAAGGGAAACAATCATCCAGACATAAATCAAACAAGCAGCAAACCAAACAAACAAACAAACAAGTATCAAACATAACAATTGAATGGATTATGTGCTCAGGACCAGTTTATGTGAACCCACGATCACTTTCATAGAATGGGTATGTGTTGGATGTAAGACATGAATACTTAACACGCACTTGAGCTGATATGCCCAGGTACAAGCAATCATTCTCTTTTCTTCCCCGTCCTTTTGGGGTTTTGTTTTGTTTTTGTTTTGTTTTGTGTGTTTTTTTTGGTTTGTTCGAATGTTCATTCAAAGTAAAACAAAACAAATTGTATCAATCATTGGTCCTTTACTTCCATTCAGGCTTTATAATACTGCCAGTATTCCTATATATGGAAGCACACTTGCAGAAGTATGGTATCTTTGTCTATTTCTTGTCACCTTTTAATAACTTCTTTAAACACATTCAGTCAAGATTTCTTTTTCTTCAACTCCTCCAGCGTTCGCGGCCATGTGGGGCTGAGGGTGCAGACCGCCGTCTGTCTCAGTGAC
This sequence comes from Conus ventricosus, assembly GCA_018398815.1. NCBI lineage: Eukaryota > Metazoa > Mollusca > Gastropoda > Neogastropoda > Conidae > Conus > Conus ventricosus. The sequence goes on along the minus strand of CM031598.1, from coordinate 29,655,848 downwards.
GTTGCCGGTCCCCTCATCAGCTTGTTGTGGTCCACCCCACTGGGCCATGTTTCTTGTCGGACAGTGTCGAGGACAAGACTGGCAATCAAGGGCAAATTTTGTTTCTGTTCTTCATTCCCTACTTCTTCTTTCCTTTCTTCTTCTTCTTCTTCTCTTCTTCTTCTTCTTCTCCACCTTCTTCCCCTTCTTCTTCCCTCTTCTTCTTCCTTTTCTTCTTCTCTCTTCTTCTTCCCATCTCCTCCTCCTTCTTCTGCTCGTCCTCTTCTTCTCCTTTTCCTCTTCTTCTTCCTTCTGCTTTTCCTCTCCTTTTTTTCTGAACTGAAGAATGCGGATCAGTTATCTAAAAACTGAACACATTTTGTCACCCTTTTCCTCTGTGTGTGTGTGTGTGTGTGTGGTGTGTGTGTTGTGTGTGTGGGGTGTGGTGCGTGCGTGCGTGCGTGCGTGCGTGCGTGCGTGCGTGCATGCGTGTGTGCGTGCGTGCGCGAGCGCGCGTGTATGTGTGTGTGTTGATGTTGAAAGAACAGCATTTTCGGCATCCACTTTTTCAAACGTTTGGCTCAGGTCGAGCACCACTTTCCAACATTTACACTTCCGTCGCCCGTCTGATTCCTCTTCCGCTCATCCGTTTCACAGCACACTGTGAGTGCACGTCAATACACCCTCGGCCTCATGGGAGCCGTCTCCGACCACAACTGTGCAGAGGAAACCACCTTTCATAGGTGAACAAAAACATACACATACAGAAAACCAAAGTGGCGGTGTACAAGGGCGATGCGTCTCCCCCAGGAAGAACAACAGGGGTTTGACACACATAGAAATCTGTCGTGATGATGAAGATTTTCACTACCACACACACCCACACACACACACACACACAGAGGCGTGTCTTTCATTTGCTGGGAAGGTTTCTTTGACGCCAGATCCCAGACTCCTGGCTTCAATGTCATCAGGGAGACTACACTTCTGCTGCTGCTGCTCTGCCCGCTGTATTTGGCTTCTTTTTCGTGGTGACTGCCAGTTCCTTTCTTTTTTTTCATTGTAAATGTCGGTTTCCCTTCTTTTGTTATTTCGGTCTTAACGGCAGGAGTTATCAAAATACCTCCAGTATACCCGGAGGATTACGAAAGCGGCTGACTGTCGGACAAATGTGTAATTAATTACTTTGTTATCTGGAGTGCGTAAGCACGGCGGATTATTGCATGTGTTGGTAACTTAGTGAGGGGGTGCATGATTTCTAATGAAACTCCCCTTAGTTTGTGCGTGTTCTTTCTTAAACGTCCCACGAAATTCAGAGAGACAGACAGAGAGGGACACACACACACACACACACACACACACACACATATCAACACTAACATATAATATATATATATATATATATAATATATATATATATATAATATTATGATTTGTGTGTGTGTGTGTGTGTGTTGTGTGTGTGTGTGGTGTGTAAGGATGTACCAAGAAGAGAACAAGAAAGATCCCTTGAAAGCCACGCAAAAGCATTCATTGAGGTGCACACAGCCGGTGTCCCACACTTGGCCGCTGCACGTGCCAGTGATGTCAGACTCGGAACCACTGTCACTGATGCTACAAATATATAGCCCATTATGAAATCTGAAGCTTCAAACTGTGTGGATTTAAACTATTTCAAGGACTGGCAGTTACAAAAAAAAAAACCACTTTTTTTTCAAGCTTTGTAGAGGGAAAAACACGAACGAGCTAGCACATGCGTTCGCACACACACACACACACACACACACACACACACACACACACACACACACACACACACACATACATGCACGCACGCACGCACACACACATGTACGCACGCGCGCACTCATGCACGCACACACGCGCGCGTGGACGCACACGAAAAATAAGACATGCAGATGAACAGACTGACTGATTGGTTGATTGTTTTGTTTGTTGTTGTTTGGCGGACGGTTGCTAAATTCCAGTTCAAACGAACTGGCTTAGTTTGTCAGTTATCCATCGACTTGCCATGCTCATCATTGTTCAACCTATAGGGTGGGATCGTTCCCCTGCCCTTAGACTGTCTACCCACACACAGTCCGGGATAATTAACACTTTGAGGAAACTATGTCACACAAAACGAAAGGAAAAAAACCCCAGACCAGTTTGTGTCGTTCAAAGTCAACATCAAATCAAAACTGATGGACAAGAGTCGGCTGTTTGCCCGCTCCCGGCTATAATCAAAGGCGGCATCTCAAAACACGCGCCCGTTCTCACGTGCTTGTGACTGAAGCAAAACGAAAGATGAATCACCTGTATCGCAAACGCAAATCCCTAGCGACTCCAAAAGCAGCGGACATGTCGAAACGAGATGCTGCTTTCTTCTCAAGGGAAGAGAAAGCACACTGACATCCGGCAGAAAGAGGGAGAAGAAGAGGGAGGAAGGGGGTAGGGGGAGAGACAGGAGCCAAAAGCAAATTTGACACAGCCGAGTCTCGGAGCCATTCCCTGATCGAAATCAAACATTCTTCCCAGCGCCCTCTCACTCCATTCCACGCCCCCGCCCACTTTGCCATCCATGTCTCCCCATCAAACCCACACAGTTTGCAAACCTCGGTGACCAGGCTTCTCCACAGTCACAGAGGGAAGCATCGTCCTTGGGGGTGAGAGAGAAGAGAGAGAGAGAGAGAGAGAGAGAGAGCACAAAAACTGATGACGTCATAACATGTTGCACGAAACAACTTGACCCCCAGGATCCGTTTACGATTAGTCACAGAACCCCCCGAGGAGGAGGGGAGGAGGAGTTGGGAGTTAAGAAAACATTGCTCTGGATTCTCCTGACCCTGCTCCCCCCCCCCCCCCCCCCCCCCCCCCCCCCCCCCCACCCCGGTTTGCGACTGTGAGGAAAAAGAGAGTGAGCAAACAGCAGACGGATAGCGACGGAGCGAAAGCTGAAGTGGAGGACACACACACACACACACACACACACACACACACACACACCACACACAAGACACAAAAAACAGAAACAGAGTTTGGGTGGGGAAGAAGAGATTGAGAGGAGGAATGGACAAGTTACGTGAAGGTCTGTAACAGTTAAATTATGAAGGTCCAATGAAACTGGATCACACACACACACACACACACACACACACACCCCCACACCTCAATCCTCTCTCTCTCTCTCTCTCTCTCTCTCTCTCTCCTCTCTCTCTCTCAATAAAAAAACAACAACAAAACAAAAAAAAACCCAGATATACAGCACCTTTTGCAGCATTTTATCTGTTATGAATGGTGACTTGTCCTGAGGAAGAGTGATCGCCTCTCTGGATGAATTAACAACAATGCCTGTGGAATGAATGAATGAATGATGTGACCCGTGGGATGTGACTTTTTTGGTTCTAACTCGAGCCAGGACTGCTGTGAGGATACGACACTGAAATGAAAAAGTTGAACAGTGGTGGCCAAATGTTATTGTGACGTTGTTGTCTGATAACTGCCTCTACTGTTGGCAAACTATTCAAGGTAGTGGTAGCGGTGCGGTGGGGACGGTGCTAATAGTTTTGTGTGTGAGTGTGTGTGTGTGTTTAGGGTAAACTAAAAAGTTGTTTACCAGCTGGTGAAAAGCCCGTAAATTGAGTTCTTTTTGCTTGTTTGTTTTGTTTTTGTTTTTTCGTAAACCGTTTTGTTTTTTTGCGCAGAACTACTTTGTTTCTGCGTATGTCCAGAATGTTCTTATAACTGAAATGTTAAACAGATAATTTACGTCATCAGTTAATTTATACAGTAAAAAAAAAAAAGGAAGAATTTCACGAGTAGATTCCCCCAAATCGAGTATTCTTGGTTTCGATTACCTGAAGGGTTTCTGGTGTCAAAATGGCATATTTAAAATATACATACTTTCTTGAAATCATATTTGAGAAATCAATATACCCAATTTAAGTGTATGTATGTGTGTGTATGTAGTGTGATCTTTCACACTTAGTTTTGACTGAGATCGCAATTAAGAAAATTCCTTCAAAATTATAAAGCAATGCACAACATGTCTGTGAATAAGTAACATCAAACGTGCTTCCAATCAAAGGAAGTATGAATAAGCAGGCGCGACAAAAACGATCACATTCAGCATTATGCTGTTTGTAGCCCAGCCGACCGCAGAGGCCACATCAGGGCAGTAAACCAATCAAAATCAGAACAACAGGTGTGCTCCTTCTTTCGCTTAAAGAGAAAAAAAAAACAAGCCTTGGGCATCACATTCTTTACTCTATTTTAGTTTCCAGTCATGTTGAACTTCTCGTGCGAGAGAAACATGCGCGCAGGTAAAGGTCTGTCTGAGGATTCTTTACAGGGCAGAGGACCAGAAACTGGACCGAAGAACCAATGAGCTTTCGGCCACTCCCGCGTGGCACTGTCGTTCAGATATCAATCGTCCTGGCCCTCGGTGTGCAGATAGCCGATCGATAGAAGCCTCCTTGGCTGCTGGCACCTGTAATGGTACCCGATTAGTCAAGGCAGCTCCCATTACTAGCTTGCTGTTGGATATCCGTTTCCTAGGGGAGGCTGCAAAGAAACGAACGGGGACTGTTCTAAGAAGGATCGCTCTGTTCGACGACCGGGGCTCAAAAGCCAATGTTTATAGCAAGCACAGTGAGAAAATAGGCTGCTGTCGAAAAGGAAAGAAATCAGGTTTGTAACATTCCCGACTGTGGAATACAGTTTACTGTTTCGGAGCAGTCGTCATAAGATGTGACGCCAAAGAAAGTTAAGGACAGCAGTCATGTAGTATACGTCTTAGGAGCGTCACAACGAGGAAAAGCGAAGAAAGAGAAAAAAAAAGGCTATTAGAACTGAGTATTCAGATTTTAGAAAATAAGGTTCTTCTGAAAACGAAAAATAGCCGCAGATAAACGCGCTTTGGTTCTGCTCAGAGAGGAAAAGTGACGGGAGTTCTCCTACGACCATGAACGCAGTGGGTGGTAGATAGAGAAAACATACAACACGTTTCCGTAGCGTGACTCCAAACATATATTTGTGACTAAACGACAAGAATAACTTCAGACAAAAATAGGGATGCATAATCACTAAAATGAAATAAGAAACAAAATAAAGTGTTTTTAGGAAAACTAAATACACAGAAAGAAAAGAACCTGTGAAACTGAGACTTCCTTAGAGATTATCTTCCAGTATCCACAACTTAAAAAAAAAAAAATAGAAGAAGAAAAGATTATGATGTGTCCCAAATCATTTCATTTGGAACTGCAGACTCGTTTCATTGCTCAATAAAGCGTATACGACCGATCAACAGTATTACCACTCGAACGAAGAAAGGTGAGGAAAAAGAAGGAAGAAACATAAAGATCTTTATAAAATAGGGCCGGGGGTACTGTTAAACATATTGGACGAATTGCAAGTTTTAAAACCCCCAAATTTGTCAAAAATGATACTCCTGTTTCTTTCTCCAATGTCGTTGGTGATGGCACTGGTGGTGGTTTATTTCGGGCGTGGGGAGTGGGAGGGTATGGGGTCCTCGAGTTTCGATTCGTGAATAGTCTATTTAGTAATCACGCATGCAGCCCCGACGTGGTCTCCGTAATCAGCAAACAACCTGACTTTGAAACAAAGTCAGGCCGGTAACCGTACCTTTCGGAACAAACACGACCATTACAGTCCTGTCCACTAAACCACACCGTGTTTTTATATCACGTCTCGCTCAAAGCCCGTGAAAACGGCAGCCGAAGCAGCACAGCAGTACTATTATGACCGTATAATCGTCTTGTTTGGGGATCGGGGAGGGTGCGAAAGGAAAGCCCGCTCAGCGGCAGGTCCGATCAATGCCGTGTGAAGCCCGGGATGACGCCCCTCGCCCCTCGCGCCCGAGGCGTTTCCAGTCACGCTCAACCTTCTCACGTGAAGGATGACGTACCGCTTCAGGCTACCTGCGGTGTGAGCGGTCACGCTAGTCCTGTCACAGCTTGGTTCGGGGAGCTGAAGACAGGACGCCCCACGGGTGTTTACGCTGAAAACGATCCCCATCCTCATAGGCACTTGAGGGCTCTTTATCTTTCTTTTTTTTTTCATCGCGTGAGGTGGGAATTTCGGGGCCATTTTCATTAACACAAAACAAAAACAAAACAAAAAACTTGTCCAGCACTGTGTTTCAGGTTTTAGACCCTGAGCAAAGTGTGCGAAGCCGGTTAACTGGTCAACGTCCTATTCTGAGTAAGTGTATGCGTGTGTCTGACTGTCTGTCTGTCTGTCTGTCTCTGTCCCGTTCATTCCGGCCTCCCTGGACACGACCATACCCAACAAGGCTGGACCTGTCGCAGCCCCAACACTGTCAGCCCATCGTCAGGCCGTCCTGGGGCAACCCGGCAGGTGAGACACTGCACTGATGCTCGGTCATTCCGGCGGTGTTCAGTGGTGCCTGTAAGAGCAGCAAACCGATTTTCCGAGTACCCTTCCGAGGACAATAATTCCTTAGTCGTAGAGCCATCGCGAGTGACCATCCTTCTTTCGGAGGCTGCCACTGCGTCTGTCTCACAATGATCCTGATGAGCTTGCCCCAATCCCAGACTTTGACAGGAACAACCCACAGGTGTGGATGTAAAGAGGAAGTGAATACAGACAGGAAAACAGTGAAGTCACAACAAGAGCAAGGGATGAAGGTCTGTACAATTA
>CM031598.1:29629188-29644188 GCA_018398815.1 Conus ventricosus | reverse complement strand
AGAGAGAAGAGAGAGAGAGAGACAGGAGAGAGAGAGAGAGGAATGTGTGTATTTGTTGCTATTATTACTATTACTGTCCTTACAATCATTACTATATTATTATTATTATTATTATTATTATTATATTATATTATCATTATTATTGTTGTTGTCGTCGTCGTCGTTGTTCTTGTTCTTGTTCTCGTTCGCATTATTATTTTCTATGGGTTTTTTTTTTTTTTTTTTTGTTTTTGTGTTTTTTTTTTTTGGTGTTTTGTTTTGTTGTTGTTGTTTGTTGCTGTTGTCTGTTGTTTGTTGCTGTTTGTTGTTTGTTTGTTGTTTGTTGTTGTTGTTGTTGTGTGTGTCTGTTTTGTTGTTTGTTTTTTGTTGCTTGTTTGTTTTGTTGTTGCTTGCTGTTGTTGGTTTTTTGTTGCTGTTGTTTTGTTGTTTGTTGTTTTTGTTGTTGCTGTTGTTGTTGTTGTTGTTGTTTTTTGTTGTGTTGTTGTTGTTGTTGTTTTGTTGCTGTTGTGTTTGTTGTTGTTGTTGTTGCTGTTGTTGTTGTTGTTGCTGTGTTGTTGTTGTTGCTGTTGTTGTTGTTGTTGCCTGTTGTTGTTGTTGTTGTTGCTGTTGTTGTTTGTTGTTGTGTTGTCTGTTGTTGTTTTCTTAATTTGTTGTAACGTGTTGTTATTGTCTGTTGTGTTGTTCTTTTGTTGTTCCCATGCTAAGTTGTATGTTGATTAGTAGTAGACTGCTTTAGTAACCAGATACATTTATTCACTTTTTTTCTTACTGTCAATCTTGATACTGCTTTTCATTCCTGTTGTTTGTCTTCTTTGTCTTACCTGTCTGCTACTTTTACAAGTACTACTATTCTGCTCTACTACAAATTATTCTTCTACTATTTCTTCTACTGTCAATCTTGTTCTGTCATTTCTTCTCCTTTTTTGTGTTTTGTGTTTTTGTTCTTCTCTCTGTGAATGTCTTCTTTTTCTTTCTTAACACTGTCTTCTTTTTCTTTCTGTAACATGGTTTTCATCTTATCTTTCTGTAACACTGGTCTTCTTTTTCTTCTGATTTTCTCTGTGATTCTTTCACTTCTTTTCACTTTCGTTTGTTTTTTAATGTATTTTTCATCTATCTTATTATTGTGTCCTTGTTCCGTTTCTTTATGTATTGTTTCGGGGCATTCCGTTGCACTTTTCACAAAATGAACACGCGCTCCGCACGGGATTAGTCATAATGTTTTCTATGGTGGTGGGTGGTAGATGATTCAAACGTTACTAAAATTCCCCGCATCATTCAACGGATCATTGTTCTTCTGTCTTCAACGCTTGTCCACAGCAAAGGTCTGCCCAAGAGGGAGAGAGAGAGAGAGAGAGAGAGAGATGCTGTCACAAACAAGCCAGAGGTAACTGCTGGTAATTTGTCGGGGCTGGATTCTTCGCTTTGGATGGCGATTCTGTCACCTGAAACGAACTACACTGAATAATGCAGGTTCCGAGATGACCCTGAGGGGGAGGAAAGACAGATACGGGAGATATCTCCGGGCTGCGAACGGAGAAAATTCTGCTTCAAGAATTTTTTTCTCTATTGCTCTCTCTCTCTCTCTCTCTCTCTCTCTCTCTGCCCCTTTTAGAAAGGGCCATCGCCTTTATCAAATACATCATTCATTCATTCATTGATGTGTTCCTCTCTCTCTCTCTCTCTCTCTCTCTCTCTCTCTCTCTCTCTCTCTCTCTCTCTCTCACACACACACACACACACACACACACACACACACACTGAGACTGAGACAGACAGAAAGAGAGAGACAGAGACAGAGACAGCGAGAGAGAAGTCATTTGACCCTATTTATTTTACATCTTGTGGCAAAGAAAAACTCCGCGCGAAGGAAACAAAAAGCCTTTTTCCCAACAAGCCCCCAGGGTACTAGCCCACAGTCTGCGCCCGAGACTTCAATGGTCATGTCACTTTGTTGTCAACCCAGGTCTACTGAACAATACAAACACCCGAGATGACCCCCGCCCCCACCCCACCTCCAACGTGTGTGTGTGTGTTGTTGTGTGTGTGTGTGTGTGTGTGTGTTGTGTGGTTGTGTTTTGTGTGTGTGTGTGTGGTGTGGTGCAGTGCGGTGCGTGCGTGTGTGTTGTGTGTGTGTTGTGTGTGTGTGTGTGTGTGTGTGTGTGTGGTGTGTGGTGTGTGGTGTGTGTGTGTGTGTGTGTTGTGTGTGTGTGTGTGTGTGTGTGTGTGTGATGAGAGACAGACAGACAGACAGACAGACAGAGTGCGTGTGTGTATTTGTGCGTGTATGTGCGCGTGCCCGGGGCGTGTGTGTGTGTGTGTGTGTGGTGTGTGTGTGTGTGTGTGTGTGTGTGTTGTTTGTGTGTGTGTGTGTGTGTTTCCCGTGCGCGCGCGTGTGTGTGTGTGTGTGTACTTTCCTTGTCTAATAAGTGGATTCACCAGATACCCGGATTTTTTTCCCCTTTGTAAACCCACTTTGTTTTCGCAGAGATCCTAACCTATTTCTAAAGTCGGGGACATTCTTGAAATGATGTAGATCTGAATGGTTCTTATACAAAAAGCAACATCAACGTTTTAAAACGTCTAAGAAAAGAAATTTAAAAAAAAAAAACAAAAAAAAAAAACACTGTGGAGTCGTTGTAGAACAGTTTCTTTCAGATAAAGAGTTTGGGTGTCAAAATGCCATACATATAAACCTGGCGTTCTTTCCCTAAACTGGTCCCTTAAAATGCATCTGTAAAATTCCATAAACCCTCTTTGGAGCGTTGTGAGGGTGTGAGTGAGAGTATGCGTGCGAGGGGAAAAAAAAACTAATGAATTTCGCCGATTTGTCGGTAGGCTCAGCGTAACAGCAGCGAGTTTATTGTCAAACCTAAGGATTCGAATCCGGCTAAGACCATATACAAACTTTGCCATTCCCTCTGCTGAGGTACCGTTTTGGTGGCAACGGTGTTGTGTCAGACAGGTCCCTTAACACAGGATCAAAGTAGCGTCTAAAGGTAATGGCAGATTTTTTCCTAAGGAAAACAGCAAATCAGGCGAAACAGTTATCACCTCTGTTTATTCCTGGGATCACAACTGTCTTCCTTAGGATCACAACTGTCCTCCTTAGGATCACAACTGTCTTCCTTAGGATCACAACTGTCTTCCTTGGGATCACAACTGTCTTCCTTAGGATCACAACTGTTCCTCCTTAGGATCACAACTGTCCTCCTTGGGATCACAACTGTCTTCCTTGGGATCCCAACTGTCTTTCCTTGGGATCACAACTGTCCTCCTTGGGATCACAACTGTCCTCCTTGGGATCACAACTGTCTTCCTTAGGATCACAACTGTCCTCCTTGGGATCACAACTGTCCTCCTTGGATCACAACTGTCTTCCTTGGGATCGCAACTGTCTTCCTTGGGATCAACAATTGTCCTCCTTGGGATCACAACTGTCTTCCTTAGGATCACAACTGTCTTCCTTAGGATCACAACTGTCCTCCTTGGGATCACAATTGCCTTCCATTGGGATCACAACTGTCCCCTTGGGATCACAACTGTCTTCCTTAGGATCACACCTGTCTTCCTTAGGATCACAACTGTCCCTCCTTGGGATCACAACTGTCTTCCTTGGGATCACAACTGTCTTCACTTGGATCACAAACTGTCTTCCTTGGGATCACAACTGTCTTCCTTGGGATCACAACTGTGTTCCTTGGGATCACAACTGTCCTCCTTGGGATCACAACTGTCTTCTTGGATCACAAACTGTCCTCCTGGGATCACAACATGTGTTCATTGGATCACAACTGTCTTCCTTGGATCACAACTGTCTTCCTTGGAGCACAACTGTCTTCCTTAGGATCACAACTGTCTTCCTTAGGATCACAAACTGTCTTGCTGGATCACAACTGTCCTCCTTGGGATCACAACTGTCTTCCTTAGGATCACAACTGTCCTCCTTGGGATCACAACTGTCTTCCTTGGGATCACAACTGTCTCCTTAGGATCACCAACTGTCCTCCTTAGGATCACAACTGTCCTCCTTGGGATCACAACTGTCCTCCTTGGGATCACAACTGTCCTCCTTGGGATCACAACTGTCTTCCCTTAGGATAACAACTGTCTTCCTTAGGATCACAACTGCCCTCCTTGGGATCACAAACTGTCCTCCCTTGGGATGGACAACTGTGTTCCTGGGATCACAACTGTCTTCCTTGGATCACAACTGTCTTCTTTAGGATCACAAACTGTCTTCCTTAGGATCACAACTGTCCTCCTTGGGATCACAACTGTCCTCCTTGGGATCACAACTGTCCTCCTTAGGATCACAACTGTCCTCCTTGGGATCACAACTGTCTTCCTTAGGATCACAAACTGTCCTCCTTGGGATCACAACTGTCCTCCTTGGGATCACAACTGTCTTCCTTGGATCACAACTGTCCTCCTTAGGATCATAACCTGTCCTCTTAGGATCACAACTGTCCTCCTTAGATCACAAACTGTCTTCCTTGGTATCACAACTGTCTTCCTTGGGATCACAACTGTTTCCTTGGGATCACAACTGTCTTCCTAGGATCACAAACGTCTTCCTTGGGATCACAACGTCTTCCTTAGGATCACAACTGTCTTCCTTAGGATCACAACTGTCCTCCTTGGGATCACAATGTCCTCCTTGGGATCACAACTGTCTTCCTTGGGATCACAACTGTCCTCCTTGGGATCACACTGTCTTCCTTAGGATCACAACTGTCTTCCTTAGGATCACAACTGTCCTTCCTTGGGATCACAACTGTCTTCCTTAGGATCACAACTGTCTTCCTTAGGATCACAACTGTCTTCCTTAGGATCACAACTGTCTTCCTTAGGGTGTAACCGTTTTCCAAGCTTTTCTCTGGTTCACAACCATTTTCCTTATTTTTCGTTGATTGAAATCTTTGCAAGTCATTCATGTGATGACGGAAGGAATTGGTAGCCTACACTTGTTTTCCCCACCACCATAAATCGTTCAGCATTTTCCTTACTTTCCGTAGGATACTGACTATTGTGCCTGATATACGGGGCAAAAACGGATGTCATCTCGAGGGACAGTGGAGATAACAGGGAAACTGATTAAGATTGCAATATTCCTTGACATGGGCGTGCGCACTGGTATCACTGGTATCACTATGCGAACTGCCGGCTTGACTACGGAAAACAGCTGTGATCCCTAAAATAAACAACGTTTTTCGTACTGTCGCATTTTTCCATAAGGATAAGTATTGTTTCCCCCGCGAAAACAGGAAAAATATGTATGATCCTTAAAGTAACAACGTGACTGTTTTCCTTGGGAACTTTGTGCAGGAAGGAAGTTGGAACAGTTATAATATCATAGATAACTGTTTCGATCCTCATGGATATCAGTGAATACAGCGCTGTTTTCCTTCTTCTTCTTCTTTCTTTGAGTGTCCACCTTCATCGAGTTGAAGATTCTGACACTTTTGTGTGTATGACCTTTTTTTTTTTTATCCGCCATTAAGGCAGCCATACTCCAACTTCGGGGAAGGTGCATGCTATGTGTAAACGTGTCATCCATACCAACGGCCAAAATGGTCTTCTCTTCCGAAAGTTGGTGATGGGATTTTATGTGTGTGCAAGATGTTGTGCGTGCGTTCACACACGAACCTCGGTTTATAGTACTCATTCGAAGGACTGAATGGAGAATGGAGTCAGAACCACGTTAACTCTGAGGGAAAAATCCCCCTGTATGCTGGTATTTCCCCACAATCCTCCTCGCACTCACTTGGGATGGTTTATCCCCGCCGGCCGTCCTATGACCTTTTGGCGGGTGCGGACATCAAGAATTTGATGGTAACTGAGCTTGCCAACTCGCTATCCTACAGTGACGGATGAGAAAAGGTGGGGGGTTGGTCCAGATATATTCCAGTGCCGTTGAGAAGGGGAAAAAAGGAGAGTCGAACGTATTGACCCATGAATAACTCACTGATTAGTCTTTGGCCCATCCCGTATGCAGCCACACCCTCTGACTACACCTCGACTGGCATCTGAAGTGAAAATTCTGTGAAAGTGTCGTCCAGTCACTTGATGTTTCTGCTGATGGCGACCAGAAAAGAACAACTGACCGCAATATATGATAAGAAAAGATTTCCGCTATCATCACTAACTCCTACAGCCAGCATTCATCTTATTTGTACAAAAGGTTGAGTGGATTACACGCGGAAAGAAACTGAACCAGAAACTGGCTTGTTTGAACTTGTTGTTCCCTTCTCTGTCTCTTTTGTATATGTTTGTAGTGCTCTGTGTCACGTGCTACGGCGATTCGTCGCCAGGGCTGTCAACTTCGTTCATCCTTTGCCAGACTTCCTCCTGTGTTACACGAAAGGTTAAAAACGAAAGCAGAGGCTAAAAACGAAAGTGGAGGTTAAAAACGAAAGTAGAGGCTAAAAACGAAAGTAGAAGCTAAAAACGAAAGTAAAGGCTAAAAACGAAAGTGAAAGTTAAAAATGAAAGTGCAGCCATCTCCATACTCCGCAACATGAAGTGAAAGCGACGGGTGAACAGAGCGGTTAATGTTAATACCAAGCACGAGGAAGGTTACGAGCAGTATTCGGCGAATCGCGTATGCCAACACGTTTGTTGAAATAAAAGGTTTAAGCAACGTAGTCCCTGATTCAATTTATTTCCGTTTAAAATCCACCTCGTCTTCCGTACAAATAAGGGCTAGAGGTCTGAGAAGAAATCGTTTTTCAATATGTACTGCTGTTTCTGCTTGTTTGTATGTCTCCCTCCCCCCGCCTAATTTGTAAACTTCTTGGCAACTGGTACATTAAACCAGCGATATACGTCTGATGGATAACAGTCCAAAGAGGGCTGTGCCGGGGGTCGAATTGGCGGTTTGAATTATCCTGTGACTCTTCTTACACGTACTTCTTTTTTATACTGCAAGTTCCTTGTATTTTGAATCTTTGTTAAAACAATACCTGAAATCATCTCCCAACAGTTTGAGACATGTATTGTTTTTACGTTGTTGATTTTTTAAAAAATCAAATGGTGTGAGAGGTGTATCATCTTTTAAAGTCTTGTCAAACAATCGACATCCCATTTTAAACGCTTTTAACTAAACGAAAAAACATTTTTGAAATCCTTAAGAGCCTGCCAAACTGGAAATACCCAACTGTTTTCATCACCAATCAATACAGATCTTGTGTCTCGTTATTCTGGAGAAGAGACCGAATTTCTCTTTAATAACCAGTCAGACACTTCCTATTAGACACCCTCCAAAACATACGGTATAACATAGGTACATCATTCAAAACATTTCAGAATGTGCCGGTTCAAATATCACGAAGAGACATAAATGGTACAAAGCTAAAGACCACAAAACAAAGAAGATCGGAGGATGTACAAATATTTTGAGAGAGAAAGATTGCATGCCAACTAACAACGCAGAAACACGTCGCTAAACCATGGAGACAGAAAAACGGGGAAAAGGACTAAAATACCTCTCGCTAAATTGTTTATGAATTACAAAAGAACCCAAATTTAATAGGAGCGAATAATGTCAATACTTAAACCCGATCATGGTGAGCCCGGGGAGCTGTTTTATGGGGAAGCCATGTAAAAACAGCCAAATGAATGAACAAGGTCACAGAGTGGGGTTCATGTCAATGCTGTGGAGCACATTTCTCTGATTGCTCTCTATAGTTTTCCACACATACAGAGATAGACGTCCTACACGACGTGCAAGAGCACTGCGAGCGCGTGCACACACTCAAAGAGAGAGAGAGAGAGAGAGAGAGAGAGAGAGAGAGGAGTAGGTGTCACGAGAGAGAGAGAGAGGGGGTGTCACACACATTCTCTCTCTCTCTCTCTCTTCTTTTTTTTCTCACTGACGCTTAAACTTACTCCACTCATACACACACACGCGCGCGCACACACCACACACACACACCAACACACACACCACACACACAACACACACACACACATCGTCAACATGCACAGAGATAGACAGACAAATGGATCCTCATCTCATGCACAGGAACGTACAGACATGACTCGCTCTCTCTCTCGCTCGCTTTCTGTGTGTGTGTGTGTGTGTGTGTGTGTGTGTGTGTGTGTGTGTGTGTGTGTTGTGTGTGTGTAGCCATGCGCGCGCGCGCGTGCAAGCGTGAGTGTGTGCGTGCGTGCGTGCGTGCGTGCGTGCGTGCGCGCGAGACAGACAGACAGACAGACAGAAGATGGAGAAACAGAATCAAAGACAGAAAGACCTCTCCCTCTATTCTAACACCCTCACGAGATTTTTAGACAGTAGGAGCGAGAGCAGAAGTGGCGAGTCTCTCTGTGTGTGCGAGTATGTGGGTGGAAGGGTATAGAGCGGGGCGAAGAGGGAAGGAAAAGTGGGAGGGACGAAGGAGGGAGGGGGGAGGGAGGCTAAGGGAGGTCCTCCATTAACGAAACCTTAAAAAAAAAACAACCGAGAAATGAAGAGAAGCGGTTAGAAAGAGACAGCGAGAGTGTGGAGATGCGCATTTGATCGGAGGGGTGAGTGGGTGTAAAAGCAAGCGGTGGTGTAAGGAGAGAGGGAGGGGAAGAAACAGGCTGGTGGTGGTGGTGGTGGCGGCGGCGGGTGATGGTGATGGTGATGTTTTTGGCCTTCAGTGTTTTCTGCTCTGTGACTCATACACACACAAACGGTGGATGGAGGGGTGGAGAGAGAGAGAGAGAGAGGGGGGGGGGGGGGGGGGGGGGGGGGGGTGAGGGGAGGGAGTGATAGAGGGAGGCTCCTAACATAACGGGCCGAAGCTGAAAGCAACAGTTAACAATGACTGCTGACCCCCACCACTCACTAGGCATTGCAGAATTAATGGGTGTTTTGTTGTTGTTATTGTTTTTGTTTCTCTCTCTCTCTGTGTGTGGTGTGTGTGTGTGTGTGTGTGTGTGTGTGTGTGTGTGTGTGTGTGTGTGTGTGTTGTTGTGTGTGCGTTCGCGCGCGCGCGCGCGCGGTGTGTGTGTGTGTGGTGTGTGTGTGTGTGTGTGTGTCTGTCTGTTGTCTGTCTGTCTGTCTGTATGATGTGCTGTGTGTGTGGGGGTGGGGGGGGGGGGGGGGGGGGGGGGCGCGGTTGCGCCTATGCGTGTCGTGTTTATGTCTGTTGTGTATTATGTTTTTTTTGCGAGTGTGGGTGCGCGCTATGTATGTGTGTGTGTGTGTGTGTGTGTGTGTGTGTGTGTGTGTGTGTGTGTGTGTGTGTGTGTGTCTGTGTGTGTGTGTGCTGTGGTGTGCGTGTGGTGGCTGGTTGTGTGTGTTGGTGTGGTGTTTGTAGTACTGTCAGGAGTTTCGCAGCGCCCCAGATCCATTTTCCGGAGTAAAGGTCGTCTCTTTACCAACCTATCACTCGGAGATAAGTCCTCATCTTTCCCCAGATCCATTTCCTCCGGAGATAAAGGTCCTCATCTTTCCCCCAGATCCATTATCCTCCGGAGATAAAGGTCCTCATCTTTCCCCAGATCCATGATCCTCCGGAGATAAAGGTCCTCATCTTTCCCCCAGATCCATGATCCTCCGGAGATAAAGGTCCTCATCTTTCCCCCAGATCCATTATCCTCCGGAGATAAAGGTCCTCATCTTTCCCCCAGATCCATGATCCTCCGGAGATAAAGGTCCACATCTTTCCCCGGATCCATGATCCTCCGGAGACAAAGGTCCACATCTTTCTCCGATCTTCATTCTCAGTCATGTGACAATGTTTCCCCAGGGACTGTAAACCTTCATAATCATGAGTCACGGCTATGTGCCCACCATTTTTAACTCCCACTGTCTATGATCTCCCTGAGTCATAATTTCCAGGGTTTACGTCTCCAACATTGAAATACGATGTTCCCTCGTGTCTTTGTTGCTGTTGTTGTCGTACCCTGGCTAAAAGACTCCAGGGATCATCCAAACAGCCGAAGTACTTGAACACTATGGTACAAATGCATCAGCTGGGGATGAGAACATTCGTGTGTGACCGTTTTTGATTTACCCCGCCACATTGGCAGCCACACTCCGACTTCGGGGGATTTTAGGACTGATAATGTTATGCTAGGAGCTTGTCACAACTGAAGACAATCCCGCATAACTATGCAGAGCATAACAACATTTTGATGTAGCCTTGGTGTTCTAGCCTATGTCAATTAGCCTGACACAGCCTTAAGCCAAGGCAGCCCTCGTGTCTTTCATTATTATTGTTTTTTTTATTGTTGTGTGTGTTTTGTTTCTGTATTATCTTCCAAGCTCCCACGATGGCAGTATTCTGAAGGCGCTCATTTCGGCCTCCCCAATCGGTTGTTCGTTTGTTTCTGACTGTTGCAATCAAAGAGAAAACATTCTCATTTGCTACACTTTGCCCTTACATCAGGCAGGGAAAAAAAACATATATTATGCACATGTGTCAAACTTCGGTTTATTGGCATTTAGAACACAGGTTCTAAACCTGATCTTGGGGCAACATATCCTATGCCACCTGTTTGCTACGATCGAATCATACCTTCGAAATAATGATTTGATAGTCATCAGCTATATCCATTACTATTTTCTATTTTTCCATTCCAGCAACGTCATTTATTACACTACTACTCTATCTTTGAAATCTCATACAATAAATCCATTTTTATATCCTACTAATTGGCACATTCAAGCAATTTCAAAGCCATGGTGATATACTCTTTTTTTTTTTTTTTAACCCAGTTTTGTTTTTCAGCCTGCTTGTGAAACAAATGTCGTCTCTGGCGCCTGTCTGCTAAATCTCGACTTCGGTGATTCAGATCTTGTGCATTTAACGAAATATTTAATGTGAAGTGGATACCTCTTATTCGTCATATAGGAAAGTATCTGAAGAATGCAAATGTACACCGACGAACAGCAACTGTGTGCACCGCTTTAATGCTTCAGTTATCCTAAGGCACCAACCACGTTGCGGCAGCATACTCTTGACTTAAAACAGTCAAAAAAAACAACAACAAACAAACAAACGAAAAAGACTAAAATCAACAGAACGTAATTTTCGTAAATATTTCAGAATAACGGTTACGTTTGGTTGGTTTTTTGTTGTTTGTTGTTTTTGGTTTGTTTGTTGTTGTTTTTTTTTTTTGGGGGGGTTGTTGTTTTTTTTTACCCTTCTTTCCTGTTTAGGCCTTATCTGGCCAAATCAATCTTTACAGACTTTGAACAACAGTTTGTAGTGAATATCATTCCTAAATGCGTACAGGAGTTTGTATCTTTATTTCATTAAAACGTTGTTTTTCTATGCTTAATGCTAGCCCCCACTTAATTATTTCGTCTGTGGTCTGTTAAGGTTTCTCAATAGTTTTAGTTTGTTTCTTGTTGAAAAGTCGTCCAAAGAGGGCGTCGGACTAAAACAAAACAAAACAACAACAAAACAAAAAAGTAACGACATCAGTATCCAGCAAGAAAACTATCACCAATCTCCAGATTTCTTTTTAATTCTATGCCTGTTTCTTTTCACATTTCATCAGCAAATTCTTTTTTTTTTCCCTATAGAATATAAGTACGGGCTTAGACTCGACTATTCAGAAGTAAAATATTTTTTCTTCATTCTTTAAATATGATTTTTTTTCTTCGATTAGGTTAACTTTGTAGCCTATCCAGAAATATTCATGATAAAGAAAGATTTAAGAAAATTAAGAAAAATTAACACACAAAAAAAGATTGTATTCTTCGTGTGGTTTGTTTTGACTCAATTTTCCACATTACGGTCGTACAACGGTTCATGAAACCGTTCGCTTGTGTCGTTGCTCTCTGCATATCTGACCCTCTCCCCCCCCCCTCCCCGCATCCCACCCTCGGTGTGTGTGTGTGTGTGTGTGTGTGTGTGTGTGTGTGTGTGTGTGTGTGGTGTGGTGTGTCTGTCTGTCTGTCTGTCCGCTGTTTGTCTACCTGTCTGTGTCTGTTGTGTGTGTGTGTCTAACATGACAGTGTCTGTACTATTGGCTGATATTGTGACAGGTTGTTTTTGTTTCCTTTTTGTTCCTTTGTGAGGCATCCAACCTCCTACCCCCCCCCTCTCTCTCTCTCTCTCTCTCTCTCTCTCTCTCTCTCTCTCTCTCTCTCTCTCTCTCCTTGTTTCGCTTCATTTAATTTTACTTTTTTTATACAACCAATGCAACGCACACACATAGCATCACACTGCATTTCATCACATTCTATCACGACCTTTCTTTATTTGCTTCTAGAAACTGTAACTCAGCCTGTCTGTCTGCTGTTGTGTGCGTGGCATCATTTTTCTCTCTTCTAGAAACTGTAACCTCAGCCTGTCTGTCTGCTGTTGTGTGCGTTGGCATAACTTTTTCTCTCTTTCAACCTCTGGAGAGTGCTTATCTACGTCTGGATTTTTTGCTACTCTACGATTTATTGTGACTGTTAGTTACGAGTGCCTGCAGGTGTTCGGGTGTCTCGTGGCTCTGTTGTCTATTGCTTTGTCAGGTGCGTGAGTCTCCATTCGTCACGATTTATTGTTGAAGGGGAGAGAGAGAGTGTGTGTATGTCCGTCTACTTGTCTGTCTGTCTGTGTCTGAGTGCGTTCGTGCGTGTCTGCGTGCATGCATGCGTGTGTGGTGTGTGTGTGTGTGTGTGTGTGTGTGTGTGTGTGTGTGTGTGCGTGCGTGCGTGCGTGCGTGCGTGCGTGCGTGCGTGGTGTGTGTGTGTGCGTGTGTGTGTGTGTGCGTGTGTGTCGTGCGTGCGTGCGTGCGTGCGTGCGTGTGTGCGTACGTGCGTGCGTGCGTGTGTGTGTGTGTATGTGTGCGCGCGCGCGCGTGAATGGGGGGGACGGAGGTGGAAAGACGCTGGGGTGATGGTGGGGGCGTTAAATTTAATGCCTCAAGACGTCCTACTGCCTTTCAATACAAATGTTTCTATTTTACATGATTTTTTTCCCTGCGTTACGCTTATTCTTGGGCCTTTTCATTCAAATCTACGAACAACTATTTATTAATTTGATATCCTTTTCATGAACAGATGGAGATCTCACGCCATCGAACAATCTACTGATCAAAGCTGTTCAAAAGTTCACAGATGTACATACATTTTTTTCCACGACCAATCTAGTCTGGAACGAGCACTGTAGGATTTTCAAGACTTACAATAAATTCATGCCCAGTCCATGAGTCATTGAACACAGGTTCATGGCCTAAATCTCCACCTTCTTTCGTTGTTACATCATAAACATTCAGCGCTGTGATCGCATTCAACATTCAGCGCTGTGATCGCATTCAATGGAAAAGGGAAAAAAAATGATGACAAACTTGTCAAAACACTGCTGAGAACAAATAGGCCTATCACTGTAACTGAAAGCTTTTCTGTTCATTGGTATTATTCAAGTTAATGTGTTACCTGAGCTCTTTTTTTTCTTCTTTTTTTCGTAACTGGTCTTATTGAAGCTTTCCCTCGTCAGCTGGTCTTATTGGCTCTACCCGTTCAATGGCATTTACTGTGAACTGATTAATTGAAGCTTTGTAGTTCGTAACATTTCTTATGGAAGTGTTTTTTTTTCTGTCCGCTAATCTTATCAACGTTTTTCCGTGAACTGGTCGTATCGCAGACTGAAAGAGTTTTATTTAGTTCGACAACAGAATCTCTACAGTTTTGCTGCCTGTGTTCTTCATACTGACGTTTTTGTTTTCGTCGACTTCAGTTCTACGTTCTCTTTTCTCTCCTTTCCGTCTTTTCCTTCCTTTTTCTCTCATTAATATCTGACTTCTGACTTTCATCTTTGTTTTCTTGATCATTGTTTTTTTTTTTTTTTTTTTTTTTTTTTACAGCGTTCTCCTTCTTCTTTCATTCTCCTTATTCTTTCATTCTCCTTCTTCTTTTCCAACACTCGAGCTTGCCATCGCATATCATTCGTCTGTGAATGTTTCCACACTTTTCAACCTGCGTTGATAGTTGGTATCTGGTAAACTTAAAACATATGTTAATCACTGCCTTCTCTATGTACCCAAACCTTTCCTTCATCCCGGGAAATAATTGTTGGGTTTTTATTTTCTTTTTATTGATACATAGCACCTTCTACTCGTTATCATCGCCATGACAAACTTTTTCCCCATTTCAGTGCGACAGGTTAGCGCCAAGAGTGTGTGTGGCCAGTGATCAACGTAATGGCCACAATACATGCACAAATGTTCAAAAACAAGGAAAAGATTCAGTGATAGAAACACATCAGCAGATAGGGGAAGGAAAAAAGAGCGAGAGAGAGACAGAGAGAGATAGGAAATGAGACAGACATGTAGACAGTTAGACAGACGGACGGACAGAAAGGCAGACAGGCAGACAGACAGATAGACAGACAGATAGAGGGATTGACAGACAGACACACAGTGAACGAGAGAGAGACATACAGACAGACAAACAGACAGGCAGGCAGGCAAGCAGGCAAGCAGACAGACAGATAGACAGACAGACAGGCAGGCAGGCAGGCAGGCAGGCAAGCAGACAGACAGGCAGGCAGAGAGGACAACAGAGAATTCGACAAACGAAGAATACGGTCTAACAAAGCATAGCTGAATGTGACTTCTCTGATTGACACTTTGAAAGGGCTGGAATTCAGCTCTGGTTCAATGAGGGAGGGGAGGGGGAGTGTGGGGGGGGGGGGGCGCGCATGCTCATCGGCGACGTATTACAGCAGGTCAGAATTCCAGACCTCAGCGGGAGCTGTAAGTGTAGACAGACCACGTAACAAACAGCACTGAAAACCACCTGGACTTCTCATTCTTCGGTGTCAGCTGACGAACCAATTATCATGGGGGAGAGAGAGAGAGAGAGAGAGAGAGAGGAGAGAGAGAGAGAGAGGAGAGAGAGAGAGAAGAGAGAGAGAGAGAGAGAGGAGAGAATGGGGAGGGGGAGGGGAGAGAAAATGGGGGAGAGGATGAAGAGAAAGGAGGGAGGGAGGGAGGAGAAGGAGACAGGAGGAGGAGGAGGGAGAGAAAGAGGATGGGGAGGGAAGGAGACAAACAGACAGGGAA
>CM031598.1:29601688-29626688 GCA_018398815.1 Conus ventricosus | reverse complement strand
ATAATGACTAATGCAGCTTTTGTGGGCTGAGTAAAAACAGTATTGCCTATATGTTTTGGAAGTGTACTTATGCTCCGCGTTTCTGGGTTATGTTCACTGAATTCGTAACAGAGAAATGTACCAGTGTCTAGAATATACGTCTGACAGAATCACTTGTTCTTCCCAGATTTGAAGTAATAATTGCTTTGATTCTATTTTCTTTTTCATTAATCTTTTGGCAAAACAATATTTGTACACATGTAAGTAAAAAAAAATTTAAAATTTCAATAAAAGATTAAAACATGACGCATTTGTACACATGAAGCATACAAATTTCCATTCTAGATAGTTGATGTGTAAATAACTTGTCTTACTTCATTATAAAATCTATAAATTACTTAGTGGTTTTAATCAATGCCTTTATAATCAGGTAGCAATCACTGGCATTATCTTGTTTTTTTCTTTTTGCACCCTCTAAAACTAATACACAATACACGGGAATACACAACGAACTATAAATTTCATGTCTCTGGCGGGTAGTTGGTGGGGGGGGGGGGGGGGGGGGGGGATGGGGAGGGGTCCCATTACTGACGACATTGTACGCTGGGGTCCCATTACTGACGACATTGTACGCTTAGGTCCATTACTGACGACATTGTACGCTGATGAGGTTCTTTTGTCAAGGTAACAAATTATTACAGCTGCTGACAAACTTGGCTCGTTAACAACCAGCCCATTCTGCCTGACAATATTTTTGTCTGTCTCTCCGTGCCTTGTTGTGTACACACACACCTGTGCTTATCTGTCTCCCAATCTCTGCTTGATACCCCACCACCCACCCACTCACCCCGGACATAAACTTAAACTCACCCCGGACATAAACTGTGGGTAACTGTAATACTGAATGATACTTTACTGCATTTCACATCGTAGCCTTGCAAAAGGAGAGATGCATGCATATGCAATAATTGATCAACATTTTGTCGAGAGCATTGAGAGAGAGAGAGAGGGGGGGGGGGGGACAGGCGTGGCGGGGTGTGGTGGGGTGGAGAGTGCGTAGGTGTATGCCTGTAGGTGGGGGGTGGAGGAGACGGTTAGTTTTTTTCCCCTCCTTTCTTTGAGCAAAAATTGTAAAAGGTTAATAGTTTGTTTGTTTTTTTAAGTGTTATAACCATCATCGTGACACTCGTTAACCAATGAAGGTTTCATTTCACACGCTCATGTGTTTCTCGTATGCTATCTGGTTTAAAACAAAAAAAAAAACCCAAAAAACTACGTCAGCTGATGCCAGCACCGTTGTTGCTGCTGAGATCAAGTTACACGACTGCTTTTGTAACAGTCGGATCCTGAGAGCATGGGGAAAGAAGGCATTCTCCTCTCTCTGGTGTAGCATACACAGAACTGTTCTTCTCCCCATCCTATAAGAACAGACAGCTTTTTTCTGCCTGCTTTGCACAAGAAAAAGAAAAACGCAGAAAATGTGAATGTAGACAACGAAGTCAGGTCACAAAAGTCCGCCGATTTGTCCGAAGAGTCCCATTTACCCCAAGTTTTTGTTGTTGTTTGTTTTTTTTCTTTTTTTCGTTTTTTCTTTTTTTCTCTCTTTTTTTTTTCTTTTTTTTTTTTTTGGGGGGGGGGGGGCTATGTCAGCTTATCACGACGGTCAGACCTGCATTGAAAGAAAGCCAAGCAGGCACCACGTTGTTTCAACTGGTGTGTCCTTCGTGTTTCCCAAGATCAGCCTCATCTCTTCATTGTCAACTCTTCCTCGTTTAAGAAGAATACTCTGGCACAGTGTTGTAAGCCCATATCCACAGTGAACTGCACCTGAGCACGACTGTGACACAGTCGGTTGAGATGGCGTTTCCCAGTCAACCAAAAAAAGCATGCTTTGTGCAATCAACCAAAAAAAGCATGCTTTGTGCAATCAACAAAAAAAAGCATGCTTTGGGCAAACGGTTTATGCTGTCGTTCTTTTTTGCTTTGTTTCCCGTTTTTTTTTTATGTAACAGCTTTTCTTCTGGCTTTGTTTTGGAATGGTTTGTTTCTTAGTTCTGTTATTGTCGTGAGGGAGGGACTGGGCAGGGGGGCGGGGGGGTGGGCGGGGGGGGTGTGGAGGGTGGAGATGTCCAAAAATGTCACACTTTCGGGGCGGTCTTGCGAGATCAGAATCCATTTGGACAAATCGGTTGTCTGGACAAACCACGCAGAGTCAAACAGACAGACGTCGACCGGATTAGAAAAAAGGAAGAACAAGATGCAAAGCATATAAACGTACTCCCAGTTTATCCTGAATACGCGTGAGATATTCCATAAAAGAAGGAAAAACCGTCTTGGGCCGGTGTAACCGTTAGTAATGGCTACTCTGGTAAACATCGGCCATCGTCTGTGACCTATAATGAACATACTTACAAATTTTCAGAAAGATCGGCCAAGTGCTTTCTGAGATTTTCCAAAAAAGAAGAAAACCATTATGGGCCGTTAGTAACGAGTATAACGGTAAACTAAAACATCGGGCATCATCCGTAACCATAAAGAACATACCTGCTAATTTTCACAAAGATCGGCCAAGTACTTTCTGAGATATTCCATAAAAAAGAAAAAGCGTTACAGGCCGTTACAGCCTTTAGTAACAGTATAACGGTAAACTAAAACAACGGGCATCATGCGTAACCCAGAGTGAACATACCTGCTAATGTTCACAAAGATCAGCCACGTACTTTCTGAGATATTTCATAAAGAAAAGAAAAAAAAACGTTACAGGCCGTTACAGCCGTTAGTAATGGCTATAACGGTAAACTAAAACATGGGCATCATCCGAGACCCATAATGAACATACCTGCTAATTATCACAAAGATCGGCCAAGTACTTCCTGAGATATTCCATGAAGAAAAACAAACGTTACAGGCCGTTACAGCCGTTAGTAACGGCTATAACGGTAAACTAAAACATCGGGCATTATTCGGGACCCATATTGAACATACCTGCTAATGTTCACAAAGATCTGCCAAGTACTTTCTGAGATATTCCATGAAGAAGAAAAAGCGTTACAGGCCGTTACAGCCGCTAGTAACAGTATAACGGTAAACTAAAACATCGGGCATTATTCGTGACCCATAATGAACATACCTACAAATTTTCAGAAAGATCCGCCAAGTGCTTTCTGATATATTCTATAAAGAAGAAAAACCGTTACAGGCTGTTACAGCCGTTAGTGACGGCTATAATGGGGTAAACTGAAACATCGGGCATCATCCGCGACCCATAATGAAACATACCTGCTAATTTTCACAAAGATCGGCCACGTACTTTTGAGTATTCATGAGATGAGTAGCCGTTACAACATCGGATATCTGAAATAAAATTAAGCCGTAGTGTCACAGTGGAACATTTCCAGGACCACACATACATATGACCACAAATTCAAAATCGCCATACGTTTTTCCATTGGAGAAATAAAACTTTTGACCAGGAAAACAGACAGACAGACAAAACAACAACACCCGGGACGCATTTTTTTCGTTCCCATTCAAAAGTACCCCCTGTTCTAAAAGAACGGGGGGAAAGTACAAAAAAAGTAGATGTGGGGAAAAAAAAAAAAAACAAAAAAAACTGCGATCCCAAAGCAGGAAAAACCCGTGATCAGAATGGTCGTCCCTTGATAAACCCCCGTGCGTTCCGTCTCTTCTTTCATCGTCGCTTCCCTTCAGCGGGGGAAAGGTGGGGAACTGTAAAAGGGCCCCAGTTTGGGAACATGACAAGCCCCCCTCGGCTGGGGGGATAGTACTAATGGCGGGGTTGGGGCCCCCCCGTCTTGAAAACAAAGCTTTTTCGCTTTTTAAAATAGCCAAGGTTTTTCAGCAAAAGGTCGCTTTATTTTCCTGAAAGCTCGCCGCTCGCTCTTCTCTCTCTCTCTCTCTCTCTCTCCCCTCTCTTCTCTCTCTTCTCTTACCCCACACACCACACACAACACACACACACACCACAACACCAGTATCCCGCGCTGGGCGCGGCGCACACACACAACACACACACAACCCACACCCCCAAAACCCCCACAAAACCACACGCAACCCACGCAAGCACGCTTTGCCCACCCCTACACACACCAGAACCAGCGCCACTCACAGGGGACAGAGAGAGAGACCCCAGGACAGACAGACAGAGATAGAAGGAGGGGGAGAGGAGAAGGCGGGGGGGGGGGGGGGGGGGGGGGTAAAATGTGTTAAGGCTTGGGGGTGGGGGAGATATCCACCACCGGTGATTTTTGAAGGTATTGGAGTTGGGGCGATCAGTTACAGGTATGTCGACTTCGGGGACCGTGTAAACCCCCAAAAGGAGTTCACGTGGTTTCCCCTTGGTGGGCCTCCTCGTTTGTACTGTTTGCGTCTCTCTCTCTCTTCCCTCTCTCTCTCTCTCTCTCTTTTCTCTCTCTCTCTCTCTCTCTCTTTTCTCCACCAAAACACACACCACAAAACACACAACAACACACGGAAAATGCCCCCTTCCCTCACCGTTACAAACCCCAACACACACCCACACACAAAACCACACCCCACACACAAACTCGGGGCCAGCGCAATACCCTTTTGTTACCACTAAAATTTAATGCATACTTTTTTAAAAACAAATATGGGCATTGAGCTTAAACCCAACAAAACCAAACCCCGGGCTTTAAAAAAAAGGTAAATGAATTGTTTTGGGTTTCCATTTTTTTCCCTCTCATTTGACATTTGAAGATCTACCATCTATCCCCCCTCCCTCCCCTCCCTCACACGCCCCGTTTCCCCCCCATCACACACACACCACATTAGGTAGATTGTAAAAAAACCTGAGCTTTTGTTGTTTAAGAAAAAAAAATTTTTAAAAAGAAGTAAATGTTTTGAGAATATTTTTTTCCCTCTTTCTTTGTTACTTTTTGAGGACCCGTCTCACTCCCCAAAATTTCTTCAACTCCGCCCCTCCTTCCCCCCCCCCCCTTTTCCCCCCTCCACCCCCTCCCCGCCCGTTCTCGCCCCCACAAAACCCCTTTTCCCCCCACCCCCTCCCCCCCCAACCCCCCCCCACCCCCCACAATTTACTTTTGCAACCCTTTTAAAAAAAATTTTTTGCCAATTCCCGGGAAAAAACAACAAACAAAAATGAAAACAGGTAAATAAATGAAAAAAAAAAAATTTTAAAAAGAGAAGGGGTTTGGGTACCCCAAAAACCCGAGCCCAAAAGATTAAAAAACCAAGACAAGCATTTCGCCCTTCTTGGGTTTTTCTTCGGGGCCAAAAGCAATTAACATTCAGGCCCCGTGAAACGAAGACAAAACCGAAAACCGAAAAAAATCAATGTATAGTAAGTTTAAAATGCATAAAAATGTGAAAAGCCAATGATCCTTAAACCCGGGTTACGGGTTTTAAAGCAATATCAAAAAACAAGGGGTTTCCCCTCCGGGGGGTTGGGGGGGGGGGGGGTGGGGGGGGGGGGGGGGGGGGGGGGGGGGGGGGAAGGGGGTAGGTCACTGAGGGTTGGCTCCGGACAAACCCAATTATTATCGTCAGAAAGGAGCTCGGGGGGTGATTAAAACAGAAAGGGAAAAAAGCGAATCGGGGAAGCCCGTTTTTCCCAGTGGTGGGGGGGTAAATTTTTCTGGGGGGGAACAATGAAAAAACGAAAAAAAGAATGGACAAAAATGAACAAACAAACGAATGAATTGATTGTGAGTGATTTGGGAAGAAGGAGAACAAAAACCCCCAAAAAATAAAACAACGACCCTTTTTGAAGGGCTTTTTTAATAAAAAAAAAAATCAAATTAAAAAATAAATTTCAAATGCTGTCGGGAAGAAAAAAAGAAAATTCCCTGCCCCTCTTTTTTAAAATACCCCTTTACTCGAACAACAACATAGTTCGAATTCTTCCCGGACTTTCCAAAGAGTTAGGAGACTTTGCCCCCCCCTTTGGGGGCCTATGTATTTTTATCGGTGTGGTGGGCCCTTCTTCAAAAATTGTTCACTTTGCCCCCTGTTAAACGCGGAGGCTCTCCAAGGTCACAGCCCTTTGAAAACCGCCCCCCCGCCCCCCGGGGCCCGACCATACTGTGTCATCTTGTCAGTTTTAAAATGTAAAAGGCGTGTTTTAAACATCGCATGTCATCTCGCCCAAACCCACGGGCCCCGGGGCGGGTGTGTGTACGGACAATGAAAAAACTTTTAAAACGAGGGGGGGGGGGGGGGGGGGGGGGGGGGGGGGGGGCCAAGAGGGAGTGGGGGGGGGAGCCGGGGGAGGGGGGGGGGGGGGATGGGGTTGGGAAGGACGGGGGAAAGGGGGGGAAAGGGGAGAAAGGGTTTGTTGAAAAAAGATTTTGATTGCCCCGCTCTCTCCCCTTTTCCTCTCTTTTCTCTGAAAAAAACCGTTTCTTTGGGGGGACTTGGCATTTCATTTTCACTAGGGAAAATTGCATTAAAGCAAAAACTCTTTGGACCAAAACGTTTTTGGAACCCTTTGGGAAAAAAAAAATACCTCCCCTTTGCTGTTGCTTTTTGCTTATATAAAAAAATTTGGTTGTCATTTGATGCGTCGCAGAGTGTGTTTCCCCCCCCCCCCCCTTCCCCCCCCCCCCCCCCCCCCCCCTTACAGCATTGTAATCCCGGTCGTTGTTTTTGGGGTCCCGAAAGGGCCCGGTGGTTTTCCCGATTAAAAACGTCACGCCCAGGAAAAGAAAACCCAAATCATAAAACCAAAAAACCCCCTATTTTCATTTTTCTATAAATTCCCCAGAATGAAGCTCGTTTAAAACCCTGCTATCCTGAAGAGGCCCCACCCCTCCAGACTTTTTTATCCCGACAGATTTTTTCCACAGTCTTTAAAAACAGTTATTAAAGTTTTATGTCGCAAAAAATAAAAATAAAAAAGAAATAAAATAGGGGGAAAAAAGTACCACCGAAAGAATGGGGGGCTGGTCCCTTTTTTAAACCAGCCATTATATTTTAAAGTCTAGTCCCCCACTTTAAAACAATTTTTAAAAAAATAAAAAAAAAAAATTAAAAAAAACCCCGGCAGGGTTTTGAATTGTCACCAAACCCATTGGAAAAAAAAAAAGGGAAAAAAAAAAAAAGAGTATGCCTATATCCCCCAGATAAATTCAAAAACTTAAAAAGCTTGTGGGAAATGCTTTTTCCCCTGCCCGGACTACCCAACTTCCCTTTTTTCCCACAGATTTAACGGTTTTGAAACTTTCAAAAAACAGTTAGAGAAACCCCAAAAAAAAATCTGTTTCAAAAGGGCACGGTAGTTTTCTTTTTCCCTTTTGAATGGGGTGAGTGGGTGTGTATGTGCGCGCGCGCGCGCGCCGCGCGCGCTGTGTGTTGTGTGTGTGTGTGTTGTGTGTGTGTGTTTTGTGTGTGTGTGTGGGTGTGAGAGCAGGGGAGAGAGAGAGAGTCCAAAGTCCGGGGTCGAGTGTTTTTTTGTCTCAGCCCATAGGCCATAATAAAAAACCAAAAAAAGGGGGGGTGGGGGGAAAATTAAAAAAAGGAGAAGGGGAGGCGTGGGGGGCCCCGGGGGTTGCCCAAAAAAACAAAAATCAAGCAAAAAACTATTTGCTCCTTTTTGTAACAAAAATTTTTCACAAAAAACTCTTTTAAATTTATCGTTTGGGTGGCCCAACTTCAGAAATTTTTCCATTTTAATAGCAGGGAAAATATTGGTTGGGTATGGAAAAATCTTTTCCTTCTCACTGCTCGGGGAAAACCCGCTGCAAAGGGTTTTTCTGAAAATTTGTTGTAAGAACTTCTTTCTGAGATCTTGAAATAAAGGACTTTAAAATTTATGAAGTGTTTTCCCTCCTAAATTTTTTAAACCCCCATCCCCACCAGTTTGGGGTCCCCATGGACAGTTGTTTAAATCTATGCAAATTTTTATTTTAAAAGGAAGTTTTCCCGAATCAATTTTTTTTATTTAGCTCTCAAAAAAATTACTTTGCCCAAAAACCGAAATGTTTTTTCTTTTTCGAAGTTGTTTTGAAAGCCCCTGTTAAATTCATCCCCTGCCCTAAATCCCCATAGTCCCCGCCCTTCTTAAAATGAACATATCAATGAGTCTTTGTCAAATATTTTTACAAATGCACTGGCGTTCCAACCGACTGGCAAACCCTTTAATAAGAGAATCCGGTTTCACATAAAATGTGTCTTATCTTACTAAACCCAACAGTCTTTTTTCCCTCGGGAATCTAAAGAAAAAAAGCATTCTGTAAGCTTTTTTGGGAAATTTCCCTGTTTTGTTCCATACCCAACGCCCGAACCCAATTATTTGCACGTTAACCTGGAAAAGTAACAAATATAGGGATCTAACCCAAAATCTTTCCCTATTCCATCTTGTTTGGTGTTCGACTTGGGGGCCCCCAAAAATTTTTTTACAAAACCTTAGGTGGACCTTTTCTAAGCTACGAATCTCGGGTTCCCCCCTATTTCAGACGAATACAAAATTTTTGATTTATTTTTGCATCAAATTCGTAAAATATGTTTTGGGGAGTCATTTCCCTTTTTATTTTTTGAAAGCTCTATAAAAACGAAAAATGCTTGTTTCCCCCTTGGGGTTTTAAATGGTCTTTTATTTTTTGTTTACTCGGGGTTTTTTTAGAAAAATTGCAAAACCCCGATAGCAGGGAAATGTTTACAACTTCTAGTTGTACTCCATCAAATAAAACCATTGCTCGGGGTTTTTCCCGGGAAAAACCCCTTTTCTAAATTCATTTTTTTTGTTTTGTCTTTTTTTTACATTAAAATGCCATATTGTCGCAGCAGGTTTTTTTAAACCCGTTCAATTTATTTTTTTAAAACCCCAGGGTTGGGCGTTTTAAATTTTAAAACACCCCTCGTCGGCAAAAAGTAAAATAAACAGTTCCATTTAAAATCTGGCTTTAAGTTTTAACCGTGTCTTCCCCCTTTTAGACTTTTAAATCTGCTAACTTTTATTTTTTAAAAAATGAAAATAAAGGGAGGGTTAATAATAACCCTTTTCGGACACCCAAATTTTTCTTTTAAAAAACTCGAATATCAAGTTTGCTTGACACACGATAAAGGGGAAAAATAATAACATGTTTGCGAACTAAAAAAATTTCCTCTATACCTTTATTCCTTTTAAAAATTTAAGAAGCTTATGTGACGCCCCAGAATCAAAGGCTTTTGGGAAAGTAAAAATAAACAACATATAATTTTTGGCCCTTTTTTCTCATACCCCCTTCTGAAAAAACAGAGAAGGGAAGGGTTGCAAAAATTTATCCAAAAGGAGTAATTCTTTTCCCAAAAACCTGATTGACCCCTCTGAAATCTTTTTTTTTTCTTCCAACCCTTTTATTTTTCCCTTTTCATTTTTAAAAATTTTGGGTTTAAAAATTTTCTGATTGCACAATTAAATGGGAAAACCCTATAATTGGGGTTTTTTTTGGTTTCTATCTCCTTTTTTTTGGTTTTGGGGATTATGATTGCCCTTTTGCCCAAAAATTTTTTTGGATTAAACCCCCTTTAAAAAAACAAGACAATTTAACAATTTAAAAGGAACTTGGTGACGTTATGAGCTGCTTTCAACATCTCGGCGGAAAACCCCCCCTTTTCCCCCACATGATTTCCGGGGTTCAGTTTTGTGATGGCTTCTTTCTTCATCCCTTCCCCATTTCCCAAAATTTTAAAAATATGGTCAAAATCCCCTGTTTATATTAGCCCCCCGATAACTTTGCTTTTTATAAGTCTCAGTTTTTTGACTTTGAAACACATTTTTTAAAATGATACACCCTTCTTAATATTAATGTTTTCACTGGTTTAAAATTTCTTTTTTCTCCGGCCCATGTTTTTTTAAAATCTTTCCAAAAAAACGGGGAATTTTTAAAAGTTTTTTTTCAAGCTGTTCCAGTCTTTTTGCGCCCAAAAAGCTCTTGGGCCCTTTTTTCTGAAGAAGAGAGAGAGAGAGGAGGAGAGAAAAGGGGAGAGAGAGAGAGGGGAGAGGGAGTTTAAAAAAAAGTGAGAGAGAGAGAGGAGAAAGGGGAAAAGGGGAGGGGGGGGGGGGAAGGGGGGGAGATAAAAAGAGAGAGGGTGGGAAAGGTTTTTAAAAAAAAAGAAAGAAAAAAACAAATTTCAAAGGGGGGAAAACAAAACAAAAATGGGAAGCTTTTGAAACTCTGGCTTTTCCAAAGGGTTTTGGAAACTTTCAGTACAAAACGTCCAAACAACCGTGAAAAAAGCTGCGTCCCGATGGCTGGGCTGGTTTCAGTACAAAAAAATCCTCAAACCCGGGGTTTCTGCCCTCATGTGGCCCGGGGTGGCTATTTTCAAAAAAAAAAACATAAAAAAACCTTGAATGCTGTGTCCTTTGGCCCGGGTGGCTGGGTGGTGGTGGGGGAAGCTCTTTGACTGCTTTGGCTCAACCCCGAGATTTTTCTGAGGGGGACGTAACAGGGGGTTGGGGGACAGCCAAGCTGCCCCCTTGGAGTTGTTCTGTGTTTAAAATCTCTGCGAAACAGCAGCCCTGGGAAAAGCAGGGAGCAGTTTGTTGGTTTGGGGTTGGGGGGTCTTTGCCGGCGTGGCTTCCCAGTCTTTCGACACGGGTGGTGCCTCCCTGGGGAGGTTTCAGGGGTTTGTTGGGGTCGCATCCGGGGGGCCGTCCACCCCTTGGGATTTTCCGGGGGGCAGTTTGTCCCTTAACGTTTTATCAATCGAATGCCCTGTTTCGGCGAGCCCAGGGGCCCGGTTTCTTTTTAAAGCCGGGCTTCCAAAGGGGTTTCAGGACTGTTCCCCGGGGACTGTGGTTCTTGCGGTTGGGGCAGTACTTTCTGGGTTTTCCCCCCGGGACCCCTTTTTGGGTACATTTTATCTTTGATGAACTGGGAAAAAATTTGGGTTTTTGGTTTCCTCCAGGATAATGTAACTAACGCTTCAAAATGTGTATTTTAAAACCCAAAAAGGGGTTTTATTGTGGGTAGGCTATCTGCTGGGTAGGCTATCGGGGGTAGGCTATCTGGTGGGGTTTTTAAAAAGTTCACCCCTTTAGCGGTTTTGACCTTTGGATTCCCCCCGTGGGGAAAAGGGTCTTCTCCACACCGACCGTGGTCGGGAAATGAAATTTTTTTCAAAAGCCTCGACGAAAAAAAACAAGCGTTAATCCCGATCTCGTATTATACACCCTCCCCTAAATAAAAGGCCCTTTTTTCCCCCCGCTTTTTCGTTAAAATAAAAATCAAGAAAAAAACCCCAAAGGAACAAGTTGTTGTGTAAAAACTGGAAAATGTCCCTTTTATCATGAAAATTATTTCGTAAAAAATTTCTTCGGTTTTCCGAATTTTTTTCGATTCTGAGAGTACTCTTGTGCAAACATCCTTCTCCCCCCTATATCTCCCAACCCTCCTTCGGTTCAACAAACACACACACACACCCCAAACACACACACCCCACACACACAAAACC
This sequence comes from Conus ventricosus, assembly GCA_018398815.1. Classification (NCBI taxonomy): domain Eukaryota; kingdom Metazoa; phylum Mollusca; class Gastropoda; order Neogastropoda; family Conidae; genus Conus; species Conus ventricosus. The sequence continues at coordinate 29,615,270 of CM031598.1, read as the reverse complement.
TCACCCCACACACACACACACACACCATCACACACGCACACGCGCACACGCACACACACCCCACTCACACAAAACACACCACATGCACCCCGCCACGCCCCCACCAAATCACACGCCAAAACCCCCACACAAACACACACACACACAAACCCCACACTACTTTCCCCCAAAAACACCCCCACAAACCCACCAACACCCCAACCCTACCACACACCACACCCACACACACACTCCCCGCAAAGCAAGCACGCCCCTCAACTTAGCCCCCCCTTTTAACCCCCGCTCCCCCTCCCCCTCCACAACCCCCCCTTTCCCCCCGTCCCTTTGGGGCCCCAATCCCCCCCCTCCTCTCCCAGCACCCCTTTCCCCTTTCCCCCCCCCTACAGAGGACCTGAACCTTTCACTCCCCTCCCCTTTACCCCCCCACCCCCCACCCCCCCCCCCTCCCAACAAACACACAAAACCCCCAACACAACACAACCCCACACACACACACACACACACAAGCATGAGACACAGACTTCCCCCCCATCCCCCTTCCTGGTTAGTTTTGCCCGAACCCGCCCCCGGGGGGGAATGTTGTTGTTTTTAAAAGAGATTAAAAAAACAATATTTTTGGGTTTAATTTTCCCCTGGGGGCTTCTGATGAGCTTTAATCTGGAAAATGAAAGCCCGTAAAGGGCCCCCAAACTAGTGGTTCTTTCGCCAGGGGAAAAATGCAATACGCCACATTTTCTCTAAATGGAAATTTTATTCTTTTTTTCCCGTCCTTTGATCAATTGCAGCGTCTCAAGTTTTTCTTTTTCGTTTTTTTTTTTTTTTTTTCACCCCAATTTTTTCAAATAATTCCCAAATGAATACTTGGGTTTTTGTTTGATTGTGTGTGTGTGTGTTGTGTGTTGTGTGTGTGGGTGTGTGTGTGTGGGGTGTGTGTGTGTGTGTGTGTTTGTTTTTGGGGTGCGTGCGTGCGTGTGTGGGTGTGTGTGTGTGTGTGTGTTGGGGTGTTGTGTTGTTTTGTTGTTGGGGTGTGTTTTTGTGGGTTTGCCGGGCTAAAACTTTTTGAAGGGGCATGCGTGGGGTGCGTTGGGTTGTATGTGTTTGTGCGCTTGGGGGAGAAAACAGACAGACTTTACGGGACAGGGAAAAAGAAAGAGAGAAAGGGTTTGTTTTGTTTGAAATGTGTGTGCGCGGGGCGCCCCGCGTTTTTAAGAAAGTTGATTTCCAAATTTAATAACAGAAGGTTTTTTGGGTTTTTTTCTATGTTTAGCAAAATCGGGGATGAACAAGAAAGCATACAAAAAACCCCGTACGGAAAATCTTTTTTAGAGAGAAGGGGGGGGGGGGGGGGGTAGGGGGGGGCGTGAAGTCTGAAACCCTTTAGAGTCACCCCTTTCGGGGTCATCGCTTTTTTTTTTGGCATATAAAAAAAAAATAAAATATTTGGCCCCGAAACCCCCTTTTTGCGTCACGCGGTATTTTTCCTTAAGGGGAACGTCCCCAGTTTCGTCATAAAGCGTCAGTTTAGGGCGTCCCTGACCCTTCCCTTTCATGCTGCATGACCCCTTTATGGATGGAAATGGGCGAAACCCGTTTATATTTCCCCTCTCTTATTTAACCTGTTCCGGCTTCGAAAATGAAACTTTTTTTCGTTTTTTGTCCCTGTTGTTGGTTTTTTCCCCCCACACCCCCCCAAAACCCCACACAAACACACACACCACGCCCCTCACACCCACACACTCACACCCTCAATACCCCATTCCCCCCCCACCCCCGAACCCCGGGGCCCCGCCCGCGCGCCCACCCCACATTTCACACCCCCAAAAACAACAAACCCTCACACAAAACACCCCCACAAAACACCACACACACCATTTCACACGTGCGCGCGCGTACACGCACACCCCACACACCAAAACACACACACCCCCACACCCCCACAACCACCACACACCGAGAGAGAGAGAGAGAGAGGAGAGGGGAGAGAGAGAGGAGAGGGAGAAGGGGGAGAGGGGAGAGTCAGGGGCAGACGGGCCGGCAGGCGGGAAAAGACCCCGGGGGGGCAAAAAAAGGAGAAAAAATTTAAACCAAATTTTACCCCGTTTTCATGAGTGCGTGTGTTCATGTGTTTTCAAAAGGTTTATATGCGATATGTAAAAACTGGTGGCGCGCGCGCGGATTGTTTTTACGGGGCCGTGCGCAAGATATTATGTTTTAAAAAACAAAACAAAAAAACTTTTACGTTACCTTTTTATTTTTGGGGAAAAAAAAAAAAAAAACAGTTTGTCGAGAACATGAAAAAAAGGGGGTTTTTTTAAAAAAAACAAAAAATATGCGTTTTGCTGTGAGGTATTTCGGGTATTCGCATTGGTCCCGCTTTTTTTACAAGTGCGATTGGGCCATTACGCACTGATGTCTTTAAAGGGTTAAAACCCCATCTTGTTTTGATTCTCGTGTTTCTCGACCCCCCCCACACCCCGGCCTTCCCAGTTTCATATCCCTCCCTCATATCTTCATCATCAAACATCATTCTTTTTTTCATCATGGTCTTTTTCTCTCGTTTTGTTCTTCTCTGTCTTTTCTCCCCTTTTCTTCTTTGATTTCCCCCTTTTCCCCCCCCCCCCCCCCCCTCTTCCCCCCCCCCCCCCCTCTCTCTTCCCCCCCTTCCTTTTCCCCCCCCCCCCTTTTTTCTCTCCTGGTCTGTCTGTTTCAGTGGCGGGCTTTGGGGCGATGGTCCCATGGTTTTTCCCAAAAACAATTTCCCACCTGCCCCCCTCCCCCACCGCCCAAATGATCACAAGTGGCGGGGGTGAACAGAACATTAATTGGGCCCTAACAGACCAAAGGGCCTACGAGTTTAGTTACCACGGTTTAAAGCCATTCCCCTTTCCCCCCCCTCCCCGCCTCTCCCTTTTATTTCCGCATTTTTGCTCTCTTTCCCTTTCCCTCCCCAAACTCCCGTTTTGGGCCAAAACCCCTTTCCCCTTTCCCCCTCGGGTTTTTTTTTGTTCCGTCCCCCCGCTCTTTCTTTTGCTTTTTCTCAGGGGGCCCCCCCCCCCCCCCCCCCCCCCCCCCCCCCCCCCCCCCCCCCCCCCCCCCCCCCCCCCCCCCCCCCCCCCCCCCCCCCCCCCCCCCCCTCCCCTCCTCCCGCCCCTCTCTCCTCTCTCTCTCTCTCTCTCCTCTCCTCTCATATGCCGCATTCAAAACTATCTGACACATTGATGCAACAAACCGGTCAATGTAGCGCTGAACTGTGGGGATTAAGAAATGCAGCCCGTCAGTGTTAAAAAATAAATGCACTTGCTTGCCCTGTAAAACGTCATAGGTATTTAAAATAAAAACCTTATCATTCTTTTTACGGGGACATAAGAGAGCCTGGACTTTTGATATTGGTTGTAAATTGTATAATGTTTAGTTTGTGGTGAGTGTGGTTAGACTGAGAATTTAAAAGGTGGTGAATCAGTTTCTTTTTTGCTTTATTGAATGATTGCTATATTTATTGCAAAAACATATAGACAGATAGATAGATAGATAGATAGATAGATAGATAGATAGATAGATAGATAGATAGATAGACAGACTGATGGATGAACAGACAGACAGATAAATAGATAGACTACTCGATGGATGGATGGATGGATAGATAGATTGATTGATTGATAGATTGATAGATAAAGATATAAATAGATAGATATCTGAATACATAGCTAGACAGACAGTTAGATCGGCAGATGGGTAGACTGGTAGATCAGTCGATCGATAAACAGATAGACAGATAGGTATGTAGAGGGATAGATAGATCGGCTGATCAATAGATAGAATGATGTATTGTAGACAGACTTACAGACAGGCAGACAGGAGGTCAGGTAGTCCACCTGATGGAGATGGAGGCTAAAAGCACAAGCAGTGGTGAAAAACATTCAATGTTGAAATCTAGACAGCCATCTACCTTCAAACCATAACAATAAAATTCAGACTAGGGGTAGCCGCCGTGGCGCAGAGGTTAGTGTCGCGGATTCCCGACCGGAAGGTCATGGGTTCGTTTGCCATCAGAGCCCTCTATATTTACGGGAGTTGTTGGCCCACGATCAGCTCCTGCCTAGAGTTGAGACTGCTATGGGTCGTGAGCTGGGTCAGTTATGGAGGCGTCTCTGACAGCGTTGCTCAAATTTCCTGACCAACACATCGGGTATGCGTGTCTCTCGGGCCTGGCTGAAGCTGCGTTATACTATGAAAGTGAGCGTAGAGTACAGCCCTGTCATGTAATACCAGACCACAATGGAACTCCATGGCATCATCTTCGACATCCTAAACCTCGTGGATCAGCATCCAAGCAAAAAAGTCCCAAATTCCGTGGCACTTCATGTCCTGCTCCCATGGTGACTTCAGTTTCTACCTTCTCTCCACGTCTCTACCCATGGTGAGTTTCTGTTGAGGAATGGTTGAGCTTTACGTCCTCACAGCAAAAGCTTTTCAAGACAAGTTGTTCTTTCGCAGTAGTCTTGGAGGATTTCTGTTGAGGTCGCCGGTATCATCAAGTTCATGGGAAGTGTCGCTGGGCTGGTATGGTGACGGCCTCCGAAGAAGGTCGTTCGCTCACTCTAGCTCCATGACTAAGCAATTATTGTCGTCAGTAGGGGGCTTAGCAGATGGTGTCCTGCGTATGTTGAATCAGAACAGGCACAAACTGGATACCACCGAAGTGACTCGTTCGCAGGGGAGTGTCGCCTCTTGTATGTGGCCCTTTGTCGACTTGGCACTGACGCTCCCAACGGATTGCCGGTGCCGGAACAGCGAAGGGATATATAAACCAGAGTGTGACCGTGGACGGGGAGGTGGAATGAGTGTGGGGATGGGGGATCCGGAGGGGGTTGGGGGGAGGGGGTTATAATACCATTAGTGTAGCAAATAAGATGAGACGAAACAAAATTTCCTGTTTCCGAATTTGCTAAGCATCATTATTTACACCGACAGCAGGCTGCTGGTCATTTGATTTATCTACTAGTTTAAAAAAAAAAAGTGAAAGAAAACGAGGTAGATTTCGTTTTACTCTGTGATGCACTTCATGACTGAAGAGCAGAGTGTATACGTTTATGAGAAACGAAATGCCTACTACACATATAAGTATACAATTAACATCAATATTGAACAAAAAGCCAGAAACCAGTCGATTTACTGAAGAGCGTTTAGGTCAAGTTTTGATCTCAATGCATTGCTGTTTGTGTGTTCTTTTGCATAGATGAGGGACAATGACCTATTGGTGAACAAATCATCTCTCTCTCTCTCTCTCTCTCTCTCTCTCTCTCTCTCTCTCTCTCTCTCTCTTCTCTCTCTCCTCCCTCCCTCCCTCCCTCTCTCTCTACCTCTCTCTCTCTCTCTCTCTCTCTTCTCTCTCTCTCTCCTGGTTCTGCCGTATGCTATACACAGTGGACAGATCTGAATACAGGGCTGCCCGTCTCAACGCTGCCATACAGCAAATCAAAAGCCTGATCCAAGTTGTCCAGGCACTTCGCAAGGATATCGCGTTTGAAATTCTCTCTCTCTCTCTCTCTCTCTCTCCTCTCTCTCTCTCTCTCTCTCTCTCTCTCTCCCTCATATATATATTTATCTGTCTATCCCAGTCTCTCTCTAATTTCGGGCTTTGGGTTCATCACATTCACTGTTGTTAACGTCAATCAGAATCATATTCACCGTTCCCATGGCCAGCAACGATGCATGCCTATATGCGGGGAATCTGCTGGGATTTCTGGCCTTTGAAGTGTGATGGACAGGGTATCATTATGGAGATACGCGCTGTCTGTTTGTGCGCACTCACGCTTGCGCGTCCGTGCACACACACACACACACACACACACACACACACACACACACACACACACACACACACACACACACATACACACACACACACACTCACACACTCACACACACACACTCACACACACACACACACACACACACACACACACACACACACACATACACACACACACACACTCACACACTCACACACGCACACATTCAGACAGACAGAGACAGGAAGAACAGAAAATGACCTCACACTATCAGAGAGACGGGGAGAGGTGGGGGTGGGATGGGGATGGGCGAAGAACGAAGGGAAGAAGGATCAGCCAATGAGAGACGGACACAGAACGAAAGACAGAAAAACGAAAAACAGAGAACGGAAGAAGCGGGATGGAGAGACCAAGGGAGTGGAGGAGGTAAACAGAGAGCCAGAGAGAGAGAGAGAGAGAGAGAGAGAGAGAGGAGAGAGAGAGAGAGAGACAGACAGACAGACAGACACACAGGCAAAGAGAGAGAGAGAGAGAGAGAGAGAGAGAGAGAGAGAATCAATGTTGCACGCAGAACCTACGGTAACTAGCAGAATAATAAGCTGACTCATCCCTTCCCACACACACCCTTGCTCTCCCGACACTGTTTATTTAAGGAGTGGACGGCTGATTTCCTTTCCCCAAGCCATCTCGCTGTACGTGTGCTGTGCAGCCTGTGTGTTTTCAGCAAACCCTAAACCCCTCTTGTAGAAGAGCTTTTTAATCAGGAAATGTCGGTTCCTCCAAACAACTACTTTATTATACTTCATAAATTACCTATGCATTCTCGGCAAAATGTCAGCCCATTTGTAAGGGTCATTTTCACAGAGACAAAAATTATTGTATTGCAGTCTCTGTTTTCAAAACATTCTGACCGCTTGGAAATTTAACTTATCAGGCTCTGTTTTATTTCTTAACATTAAAATCGAAGAAAGAGACGGCACTGAACAGCTGGGGAGATGTGTTGTGTTGTGTGTGAGGAGGTGGGGGCGTGGAAAGTGGTGAGGGTGGGAACAAATGCATGGGCCACTCTCAAATTTTGTACACAGTGATTCGGTGAATCAACATAAACGACACTGTAATCTAGTATCCATGGAATAACTTAAATCATAATTTAGTCTCCTGTGAAAATAAAAATGTTCTTGTTCTTGTCCATCGATGTATTTTGTTAAAATCATAGCAGAGGCATGAACTGCGAAACTTTTCAAAAAATACGCCAATGATTGTTGTGCGGGGGTACATAAAGTAAGTGAATAAAACGATACACCCCAAGCTGCCAGCGGGACCCAGAGAAGGACTGTCCTCAACCCGCGCCGAACCAACCAGCCCGAGGTAATCCTGCACCACCCATGGAAGCCTGCGCTGTGTTGAAGTAGGGTGCAGGCATGTACAGGGCATTCCATTCAGGGCGCCAAACAAGAGAACAAGCAAGCGACTCCAGGTGTACTAGCCCATATTCCATGACTGCAGAGCCCACCGGCGAAAGCTTCCACCACCGAGTGAACGAGTGAGCGCATCCTGCAACCCCCCCCCCCCCCCCCCCCCCCCCACCCACCCACTCGTTGCTGTTCCGCTGACAGGTGAAAACGGTACAACTCCAAACACAAGCTAACTTCTCCACACTGTGATGTGTGTCCTGTAAAGAGGATCCCAGGCTGCAGTCTTTCCCGCTGTCAACAGGACTTTCCTGCGGTCAGTGGGTCCTCTCCTCACCGTCACTGGGTCTGTCCACAAAGTCGCTCAGAACGCCATTCATGTTTTTTTTTATTTCTTTCCTTTTTACCTTTTTTTTTCTTTGTTGTTGTTGTTCAATCCTAGCAGAATCACAAACTGCGACACATTAAAAAAAATATATTTGTAATTGTTGTGCATGGCACATAATGAGAGTGACAATAAGAGCAGGGGAAAAAAACAGGCGGGAGAGGAGGAGGGAATGGGAATGGGGAGCTAGGTGGGGAAGGGATGGCTACTGTAAATTCTTCAAAAGGAGGAAGGCTACTAGTCATAACCGCACAAACACCATTTCTACTCATGCCCAAGCAGCGATGTAGAATGACCATGAAAAGTGGGAAAAGTGAGGCCAGCGATCGTTAGTTGTTCCATGCATACGTCAAGCGTGACGACGACAACGAGCGAGAAAATTCGGGCGGCCCTCTGGTTAACCGGTCTCAGGACGTCATTATTTCTAACGGGTGGGGGAAAAGATAACAGTTGAGCATGACGAGGAAGACTGCCCTGTGGTGTTGGGCATAGAATAGACCCACTGCCCTGCCATGCATGTCGTAAGAGGCGACTAAGGCAGGACCACCTCGCCCGAGGATAAAGGGGTTTGCGTAGGGCTAACAACCCTGCCTGTAAAAAAAAGACGAGTTACAGAAGCATCGACGACAATGAACCAAAGCATTCACCTGGGCAATGAAGGGTCTACATCCCGGAGACTTATGACGCAGTGCAGTGAAAGCCGAAAGGAAGCTGCAAGGCCGACTCCCCTTCTAACACCCAGGACAACAACGAAAGTAGCCACATGGAACATCAGGACGATGTTTGAAACAGGAAAAACCATCCAAGTTGCGAGAGAGATGAAAAACTACAAGATCGGAGTGCTAGGACTGAGTGAGACAAGGTGGCTACAATCAGGACAGCTGAGACTTTCATCTGGAGAACAGCTGCTGTACTCAGGACACACAGAGGATGGAGCCCCCCACACTGAGGGTGGGGCCCTGATGCTGGCACCGGAGGCACAAGGGGCACTCATCGGATGGGAACCTGTCAACTCCCGCATCATCACAGCCAAGTTTACCACGAAGAAGAATGACATCAGGCTGAACATCATCCAGTGCTATGCTCCCACCAATGATGCGGAAGAAGAGAAGAAAGATGACTTCTACCAGCAACTACAGACAGTGATAGACAAAAGAGGAGCAAAGGACATAACCATACTGATGGGAGATTTTAACGCCAAGATCGGAAGGGACAACACAGGCTACGAGGACATCATGGGGACACATGGACTGGGACAGATGAACGAGAATGGTGAGCGTTTTGCAGATCTGTGCGCCCTGAACCAGCTGGTGATAGGAGGAAGCATCTTCCCACACAAGCGCATCCACAAGGCCACATGGAGATCCCCGAACCATGTCACGGAGAACCAGATTGACCACATCTGCATTAGCCGCAAATTCAGGAGATCATGGCGGGATGTACGAGTGATGAGAGGTGCTGACGTGTCATCAGACCACCACCTTCTTTTAACAACAGTGAGACTTCGCCTCAAGAGATTCACCAACACCAACAACACACGTACAAGGTACAATGTCGGACTGCTCCGGAACAGGGACACACAAGCAGCATTCCAGATCAGCCTTTCCAACAGGTTCCAGCCGCTACAAGAGCTGATAGAAGACAGGAGACGGACATCGAGACACAGTGGGAACACTGCAAGAAGCTCTGGCATGACACATGTGAAGAGATCCTTGGCAAGAAGAAGGCCCAGCACAAAGAATGGATCTCTGCCGACACCATCCACAAGTTGGAAACAAGGAGAGAGAAGAAAGCTACACTGAACACGAGCCGAACAAGACCAGCTAGGGCAAAGGCACAGGAAGAGCACACAGCAGCGAACGGAGAAGTAAAGAAGAGCATCAAGAAGGACAAGAGGGACTACTTTGACGACCTGGCCAGCCAAGCAGAGGCAGCAGCCGGACAGGGGAATCTGAAGGACCTGTACCTGGTGACCAAGAAGCTGACGGGTAAGTTCCAGCAGACAGACAAGCCAGTGAAGGACAAGAACGGAAACCCACTGACAACAACCGAGGAACAGCTGAAACGATGGGCAGAACACTTCAGGGAGCTGCTGAACCGCCCCGCCCCTGACGCACCACCAGACATCCCACCTGCAGAGACAGACCTGCCCATCAGCTGTGACAAACCCTCAAAGGCAGAGATCAAGAAGGCCATCATGACTCTGAAAAATGGGAAGGCTGCAGGGCCGGACGAGATACCAGCAGAAGCCATCAAAGCAGACATAGAGACAGCTGTCAACATGCTATACAGCCTCTTCAGCAAGATCTGGGAGAAGGAGAGTTACCGACTCAGTGGAAAGAAGGAATCGTCATCAAGCTGCCGAAGAAAGGAGACCTCAGGGACTGCAGCAACTACCGAGGGATCATGCTCCTGTCAACGCCAGGCAAGGTTCTCAACAGGGTTCTACTGGAGAGAATGAAAGAGGCTGTCGACCCCCAAACTCCGAGACCAGCAGGCAGGCTTCCGGCAGAACAAACCATGTGCCGACCAGATCGCCAGCCTGCGCATCATCGTGGAGCAGTCGCTGGAGTGGAACTCCCCCTTTACATCAACTTCATAGATTATGAGAAGGCTTTTGACAGTGTGGACAGAGAGATGCTGTGGAAGCTGCTGAGGCATTACGGAGTCCCCGAGAAGATCATCTCCCTCATCCGGTGCACCTACCAGGACATGAACTGCAGGATTGCCCACGCCGGCCACCTGTCCGAAAGTTTCGAGGTGAAGACCGGAGTTCGGCAGGGATGCCTGCTGTCGCCGTTCCTCTTCTCCTGGTCATTGACTGGATCATGAAGACCACTACAACAGGCAGAAACAACGGTATACAGTGGACACTCTGGACGCAGCTCGACGACCTTGACTTCGCTGACGACCTGGCGCTCCTGTCACACAGCCACGGCCAGATGCAGGACAAGACCACTCGCTTGGAGACCACATCAGCCGGGACAGGGCTCAAGATTAACAGGAAGAAGACCGAGCTGATGAAAATCAACACCACTGCCAACACACCAGTCACAGTCGATGGAGAGCCCATCAGGGAGGTGGAGTCTTTCGTCTACCTGGGAAGCGTGGTTGACCAACAGGAGGCACGGACCGAGACGTCACAGCCAGAATCGGCAAGGCAAGAGCAGCTTTCGTCATGCTCAAGAACATCTGGGCATCTGGAGGAATCAGCATAAGAACCAAACTCCGCATCTTCAACTCCAATGTGAAATCAGTTCTGCTCTACGGATGCCAGACGTGGCGAACAACACAGACGATGCAACAAAAGATTCAGACATTCTTCAACACCTGTCTGAGGCGCATCTACAAAGTCCGATGGCAGGACAAGGTCCGAAACGAAGATCTGTGGGAGCGTGCGGGACAGGAACCAGTGGCCAAGCAGATACTGCGAAGGAAGTGGGGCTGGATCGGACACACCCTCAGGAAGCCAGCATCCAGCACCACACGCCAAGCCCTGACCTGGAACCCGCAGGGAAAGAGAAAGAGAGGCCGGCCTCGCAACAGCTGGAGACGAGACAATGAGGCGGAGTTGAAACAACAAGGGACAAACTGGACTGGAATGACCAGAACAGCCCAGAACAGAGTGCGATGGCGAAGGGTCGTTGATGGCCTATGCTCCACCGGGAGCGACGGGCATAAATGAAATGATGACGAGGAAGAAGCCCCCCCCCCCCTCTCTCTCTCTCTCTCTCTCTCTCTCTCTCTCTCTCTCTCTCTCTCTCTCTCTCTCTCTTAACTCTATCCCTTAAAGACATCATTTCTCTTGTTTGAATCGAGGATGGAGTCGATTTCAAACTGACATAATGACTGAAGCTAAATTGTAAACTATCTTGTGTTAACCTCGTGCTCTACCTTTGTCTTTTGTTTTTTCTTAAATTACAGTGTATATATATATATATATATATATATATATATATATATAAAATATTATATATATATATATATATTGTTGTGTGTGTGTGTGTGTGTGTGTGTGTGTGTGTGTGTGTGTGTGTGTGTGTGTGTTTGGATATTTCCTTGTAATTGGTGGGAAGATTTGCACTAAATTGGTTTAGATCGTATCTGTCAAACAGACAGCAGTTCGTCCTTATTAACGAGAAACGGTCTTCTAAAATGTCATCAAACTTTGGCGTGCCCCAGGGGTCTGTGCTGGGTCCAGTCCTTTTCATAATGTACACAACGCCCCTGACTAAGATCATTAACAGCCATTCTGTTCATCATGAAATGTTCGCCGATGACACTCAACTTGAATATTCTGACACGCTAGACAACTATGACAATCTTGTCAAAAATCTTCAAGTCTGTGTCTCTGATATCAAACAGTATGTGTCTACTAATAAGCTGAAATTAAACGATGATAAAACAGAAGATATCCAGTTTACAAAACACTCACAAGCTCAAGACCCCCGTCTTCATCTGTCAATAGTCTTAGGCTCCACAGTCATCTCATTTATGCCATTTGTTCGTGACCTTGGCTTCTATCTCCACTCTGATCTCACCATGAAACACCATATAGCCAAAATCTGCCAAGCATCCTTTCTCGAACTCCGTCGCATCAGCTCTATCAGACCTTTCCTTACAGAACAGGCCACGAAGACTTTGGCGTCTTCCTGCATTCTGTCAAGACTATATTATTGTAACGCTCTTCTCCTTGGTGTACCCGCAGCCTTACTCCAGCCACTACGACGTGTTCAAAATTCAGCCGCTCGCCTTATCTTCAAGGTGCCAACACAGCACCATACTTCGGATCTCTTGAAGAAATTACACTGGCTCAAAATCGAGCACAGAATTCAGTATAAGTCGGCGTGTATATGTTATAAGGTTATCACAGGTGAAGCGCCTATCTCTCTGATCGCCTCGAAATATATATTCCTACACGTCGCCTCCGTTCTTCCTCTGATGACCGAATTTTTCGAATTCCCTCATATGACCGAAAGCAGCACGGTTCTAGAGCATTCTCATTTTCTGCGGCAATACTCTGGAATTCACTCCCTTTCCATCTACGTCATGCCCCTTCCTTCCCGACTTTCAAGTGTGCACTTAAAACGTATCTGTTCAAACGCCAGTTGCAGGATACCACCTGAAATATTACTGAATTACTACATGTCACTTGCACACTTTGCTCGTGTACAAATGAGCTGTTCACCGGTCATATAGTGTGTTTATATATGCAACATTATGTTCCAGTGTGTGTGTGTGTGTGTGTGTGTGTGTGTGTGTGTGTGTGTGTGTGTGTGTGTGTGTGTGTGTGTGCGCGCGCACGCGTGTGCTGTGTGCGTGCGTGCATGTGTATGTTTGTTTATGACTCGTGAACGCAGAAGTGTGTGTGTGTGTGTGTGTGTGTGTGTGTGTGTGTGTGTTCTGCTTATATTTTTTAGATGATGAATTATTGAAACTTGTAAAGCGCCCTGTAGCCTACGTTGTTAGGATGGGCGCTATAGAAACTGTCCTCATAATCATTATCATTATTATTATTATAAGAGACGTAGGCATTCGCCTGTTCTAACACGGGCATTGACGGTCCGGAAGCCGCAGAGGCTAATCACACACGGGCCATGAATGAATGAAGCAGCTGGTTGGGGAGGCATTGGGGCGTGACAGTCACTTCACCCAGATCGCCGCTGGTGGTGGTGGGAAACCTGAGACCCAGGTCTACCGGTCGTCGGTGGACATCCGCGGTGTCCGTTGCCCAAGCACCCGGGTAACACGGCCGTCAGTAGCACGCACAGATGGGATATTTGCCCTGATCTTCCTGTCCAAGACATTCTACACAGGCGAGGACTCTGATAGCGGTCTGTTTATCACGATTCAAAAGAACCCTCTAAGAGGACCAGTAAAAGTTCCACGAAGCGTTTTAAGGTAAAACCCCGTTACCATAAAGCAATGCAAAACGTAAACAAACGAAAACCAATTTTCTAACGTAACCCTTGCCATAAAGCAATGCAAAAGGC
>CM031598.1:29591688-29599188 GCA_018398815.1 Conus ventricosus | reverse complement strand
CACACACATGACCGCAAATTGCAACGATTCTCTCGACTCCAAACGTTAAACCTACCTCCCACTGCCTTCCTCCCTAGGGGGGGAAGTACGGGCGTGCTCAACAACGACTGGCCAATCAGCCGCCGACTGGGCCAATCAAAGCGAGTGTCAGCTGCACCCGGGGTGCTGTCAATACCGTTACCACACACACAGCAATCCCGATCCCATCACAGCCGAAGCGGATATGTTGACAGTGTAGGGACGCCGGTGGAGGAGATCCTGTCAAAGCCCGCGTGAAATCCTGGCTGTCCCCGTTTTTTCCGGACACATTAGCTGGACAAACTCTCCGCCTCGAAAGTCAATTACGTGTTTTTTCCTCCGCACAATCGGCACCGGTCGATAACTTCCGCCAAGAATCTACTCCGCTTCTCTTTTCTCGATTATCTGCCATTTCTCTGACACGTGGACACTGGGCAAAAATTGTGGGACGCCGATCGATGCAATTTGGCTCACACAGGAGGAAAAAAAGAAAAAAGAAAGGAAAAAAAACGAAAAAAAAGAAAACACCGCAACAGACCAAATAATAACAACCGTCTTGAACTCTTGAACAACTGAACGAAATCACTTCTGACGGAGCCAAGCGGGAAAAGAAACAAAACAGAGAGAGTGCTAGAAAAGTCACAACCAGGCGGCAGGCTATCCTTCGATCGGCACAAACAGTCAGACCTGGGCCGCTTTCCTTCCCTTTTTTGTTTCGAAGATCGGTCAGAACTAATCAAGCAGAACAAAGCATTAGCGGTATTGTGCGGCAGCAAACCACCCAATCTCTGTTACGGTCGAGTGGAGTCCTGAGCCTTCGCTGAGCACCTAACAATAAAACTGCGGGTGTCTACGTACGTTGCCTCTGCGGGGGTGCACCCACCAAGCACCCACTTTACCGCAGGAAGTTAAGACACCGCAAATCTCTTCACACCAACACTGAAGTGCCGACCGTGTGTGTGTGTAAGGTCTAATACGAGGCTATGCAGGGCAGCTGAGAGGAGACCTAGCAAGATTGCATTTCTTTTAGTCTGACGTTAGAAAACAAAAGAACAGAACAGACACACAGAACTTCAGGAGCAATTATGCGCGACTTCGATTGAGTAGCTATATCAAGGAGACAAGAGTTATCATTCATATAAAAAGACACGAAAGAATGGAAGAGGGTGTTTGCCTTCATAAACTTTGAAAATCGTATCGAACGCGTCCATCTTTGAATTCTGACATGTATTCTGACATCTTTAATAATCATGTTGTAATGACAGAGTCAGGAAGAGAGCGAGAAGACAGACAGACAGAGAGCAATGAGACATACGGACAACAACAGAACAAATTAACACGAGAAATACACGGACACACTTCAACAACTTTGTAGATACTGACTCTTTCAAACCAACACCTTAATAGACACTGACTCTTTCAACAACCTTGTAGACCTGACTCTTCAACAACATTGTAGACACTGACTCTTCAACAACCTTGTAGACACTTAACCTGCTTCTCAACAACCTTGTAGACCTGACTCTTTCAACAACCTTGTAGACCTGACTCTTTCAACAACCTTGTAGACACCGACTCTTTCAACAACCTTGTAGACACTGACTCTTTCAACAAGCTTGTAGACACTGACTTTTTCAACAACCTTGTAGACTCTGACTCTTCAACAACTTGTAGACACTGACTCTTTCAACAACCTTGTAGACACTGACTCTTCAACAACCTTGTAGACCTGACTCTTCAACAACCTTGTAGACTCTGACTCTTTCAACAACCTTGTAGACACCGACTCTTTCAACAACTTGTAGACACTGACTCTTCAACAAGCTTGTAGACACTGACTTTTCAACAACCTTGTAGACCTGACTCTTTCAACAACCTTGTAGATACTGACTCTTCAACCTTGTAGGTTGGTATCTGCAGGGTGTTTGTTGGGTCATTATCTACAGATCTTTTTTTTTAGTCTATCTACAGGATCCTATGTAGGTTGAGTATCTACAGGGTGTCTTTGTAGATTCAGTTTCTACAGTGTTCTACAGTTTTCTTCTGTAGAGTTTCTACTAGGCTCTTTGTAAGGTAAGCATCTACGAGGTACTTAACAGAGTCAGTGTCTGCATGGTCTATGTAGGGTCCATGTCGTCTGGGTTCTTTGTCAGGTCGGTATCCACAGGCTTCTTTGTAGGAATATTATCTGGATGGTTCCGGGTCAGTCTTTACTGAGTTGTTCGTAAGCAATATTTACAGGGCTTTTTGTACACACGATAACATGTGGGTGCTAAGCGCAAAACTGATAAAATGCCGAAAGAAACGCATGTTCGACTCTATACTCGTAAAGGGGTTCAGTACCTTAAGTTTGCTGCCAGTTCTTGGACGCTGCACTGTTTTTCTCTTCTTCTTCTTTTTTTGAACTAACATGACATGAAAATGTCTTCTCAACAACGTACCTGCCCTCCTGTCAGAAGATACTATTCAAAACACAACCGCTAATTTCGTATTCATTTCAATATAGATAACCGGTTGAAGGTGGACAGCTAAGAAAGAAGAAGAACGTCTCTCGGTTAAAAAAAAAAAATAAAAATCGTGTCAAATTACGTTGCAGTACAAACAGTTTGTAACTCGTGACTAGCTCCCGGATTCGGGCTCTGACCGTTTATTCGCACATCACTGCGTTTGGTTTAGACAGTTTTATTTATATATAATATATATAATTAATATAAACCACAAACATAGAACACAAAGCACATTTGCCAGGACAACAAGAGGACTCTTAAATAAAGCCCTGGCGGTGAGACTTGCAGAATAAACATGTGACTGATGGCGGCCTCGCTAAAAATGTATACTACAACATATTACCATAACTGACAAATTTAGACATGACAAAAGAGGTAAACATGAAAGTATAGTATAGTGTTATACTTGTAAACAAAAAGATGAGCCAGCATTTAGAATTGGCTATTTAGAATGAAAAATTAAACTATGGAAAACTAAGAAATAAGAGAACATGGTTACAGGGTATTGCCCGTTTTGGTGTGGCTGCCTAAGGCAGTCTGGCACATGATAGAATGTGTGCAACACTGGTCGTCTGCAGTGTACAGTGATCAAATCAAACATCGTATTCCTGTACATGGATAAAGACATAATCAGGACATTGATCACTGCGTTTGAATAGTTCGGCATCACTGAGCCCACATGAGCTCGATAGGCGAGCATCAAACCGAGGTCAACAGGTGGTATGAGGCAACAGTGGGTATTGAGTCAACAGGTGGGTATGAGTCAACAGGGGTATTAACTCATGAACTGTTGCGTCATTTTGTTTGTTTGTTTGTTTGGTGTTTAACGGTATAAACAGACATGTCAGCTGACCAGACCTTAGATTTCTACTGGATGTACAGGGCCCAGACGTGTAAACTGTCAATCTGAAATAAACCCTTCTCCGATCAGTTCACTCAGTAATCAGTCTATGCCTTTTGTAACGCTGGAAGTGACCACATGTCGGGCGCCTGTGGTTTGAAGCAGAGCGATATGGCCTCCAGGCTAGGGAAGTGCTGAGGTACGATAATCTTCAGTCCTTGCTTATAACCCGTCTGTTGTTTATCGTTAGCTGGATCTGTAACCTCTCCACTACTCCTCCCCTGCCCCCTTATCCCCCTCCCCCTCTAGTTAGCCCCCCTTCCTCTCTCTCTCTCTTCTCTCTCTCTCTCTCTCTCTCTTCATGTGCGCGCGAGCGCGCGCGCGCGCGCGTGTGTGTGTGTGTGTGTGTGTGTTTGGGGTAGAGAGGATGGGGAAGGGAGGGAGGGCAGCTAACTCTGTGTGTGTGTGTGTGTGTGTGTGTGTGTGCGTGTGTGGTGTGTGTGTGTGTGTGTGGTGTGTGTGTGTGTGGCGCGCGCGCGCGCGCAATAGAAACACTGACATTAAATGTAACTTACGTTAACTCAAAAGTTTGCGCACGCGTGTCTTCTGTTTAATTTGCACGACTTACTTTTCCGTGGTGGGCTGGGCAATAAACAACATGTCCTGTTTTATGTGATGTAAGGAACCTATGTAATCTCACGTCATAATGACCAAAGCCAAAAGTACCTGGCTTGAACAACAAGAGATCTCCCAATCACAAAGTCCTTTCAAAGTTGGAGAGTGCTGCGCACACTTGTCGCTTTGCCTTGGCACTAAGTGTGTGCGTGATTGCGTGTCTACGTGCGTGCGTGTCTACTGGAAATCTAACTTATCCTTTGGCAAATCTTACTCGAAAGGATAGCTTCGTTTGGTCAAAACATTAAGGGCGCATTGTCTAAAATACTATATCGTAATAATGTAAGCTTTTGTGTGTACATGGCATTTTATTCAAATTGATTTTGATCCCTGTGGGACCTGAAATTGTCGGAGAAAAAAAGCCATGTTCAAAGGTCAGTGAGTAAGAAAGTGGGCAGCCCTGAATCCTGGTCTGTTGGTAGGTAAGTCCAACTCAAATCCAACGTCGCACTTGGCGAGCTGTCATACAAATGTTACGTAAATGTTTTATAGCCTACAAAACGTTGCTGAGAATTACATCCATTTTTAAATAAAAAACAAACAAAGTAACACACACACACACACACACAAAAACTGCAAGGAAACACAAAAATGTAACTTACCTGGAAAAAAAAATCTTCCCCTTCAAATGTCTTTCGGTTGTCCAATTCAACCGATCGTCTGCTTCCTAAACAAAATTATGTCCCTTTAAGAACATTTGAAAACACAGCTTCATTGGCTTAATTTCTGCAAATAGGACCAATGGAACAGCGGGTGCTATTTCAGTGGTATTATCCAATTACGAGTCAGATTCGGAGTGTGTGTGTGTGTGTGTTTGTGTTATAAGAGAAGACACATCAGCTGCTATTAGTTTAAGTTTTTTTTTTCTCCTAAGCCAGTCGCACACATGACCATTTGCTTGCTCAGTAAATAGAAAAGTTAAACTCCAATGAGACTAGAAAACTGAGGTTCCGTGTGTGAACGCACGCATAACATCTTGCACACACGTAAAATCCCATCACCAACTTTCGGAAGAGAAGGCCAGTTTGGCCGTTGGTATGGATGACACATTACACATAGCATGCACCCTGCGTAAGAAATGGAAAAATCAAGAAAGTAAGGAAACCGAGTGAACGATATTGAATGAAATGGACTGGATGACACGGGAAACGACTGAATGAAGCGCCAGCTCTTCAGTCGGCACTACCCAGGTAGGCAGCCCGTTGTGTAAACGAGTGTGGATTGTAAAGCGCTTCGAGTTTGGGCCTCTGCCGAGAATAGGCGCTATATAAGTATTCATTACGATAACATGAACTGAAGCACAGAAACACAGAAACTATTAAGGAGGCCTTTTATGTTCTGGCGTTTACTGGTTTGTTTTCTGCCTCAAATGTTTCCTTTTCCACAGAGAGATCAATCAACGCGTCCTTTGTATTCTCAGCCTCCACACCCTTTGGACTAAGCAAGGTTTGTGTGTGTGTGTGTGTGTGTGTGTGTGTGTGGTGTGTGTGTGTTGGTGTGTGCGTGCGTGTGTGTGTGTGTGGTGTTGTGTGTGGGTGAGAGAGAGAGATGAGAGAGAGAGAGAGAGAGAGAGAGAGAGCGTGCATGCATGCATGCGGATTTTGGTGTGTGTGTGTGTGTGTGTTTTGTGTGTGTGTGCGCGCGCGCGTGCATGCGTGCGGATGTGTGTGTGTGTGTGTGTTGTGTGTGTGTGCCCTCCGGTTTTGTTCAGGGCGTGCCGCAATCAGCTACTCCTTCGAAGCGAAAAGTAATAGCTTGCTTATAAAACCCACATAAAGTAGGCTGAACCGAGGATGTATTTTTTTCCATTGTAGTAGATCGTTTCCTTTCCTGATAACGGTTTTCCACATCCGCCCCCCGTAAAGCTGCGATATAACGACAGTGTTGATAGTAGCCGTTACATAGACGAAGGTAAACTTGAGTGGTACGTGTAAACTAGATCATGTAGTATCAGAAATGTTGACCAGTCAATCCATAAAATAGGCAAATGAATAAATCAACCAGACAAACAAATGCAAGAAAGGGTGGTCTCACGTCTGGTTGTCTGGAGTTTCACACGCTATCCCCCCTCCAATTCATCAACCCGTTTCCCCCGGCAAAATTTTGGTCGGGAAGGCGGGGGGGGGGGGGGGGGGGGAGAGAGAAAGGGGGGGTGGGGTGGGTCGGGCTGATTTGCTGGTTGTTTGTTTGCTGTTTTATCCAAGCGCGGCGCGCGCTTTTGTGTGGGGGGGGGGGGGGGGAGGGGGTTGGCGCCCCGCGGCGCGCGCGCGGGGGTGTGTGTTGTGTGTGTGTGTGTGTGTGTGTGGGTGTGTGTGTGTTTTGGGGTGGTGGATGCGGAGAGAGGGGTTGTGACAAAAAGGGTTTTACAAATAGGGCCCCCTTTTTTTTGTCTTTAACCTCCCAAATGTTTTCCCCTCTCCCCATCTCTTTCCTTCCTATTTTCCTCCACTTCCTCTCCCCCTTTTCCCCTTTTCTTTTCCTTCTTCCCTCTCCTTTTCTTCTCTCCCCTCCTTTTCTTTCTCTCCCCCTCCTCTTTTCTTCTCTCCCCCCTTTTCTTTCTCTCCCCTCTCCTTCTTTTTTCTCCCCCCTCTCTTCTTTTCTTCTCTCCCTCCCCTTCTTTTCTTTTTCCCCCCTTCTTTCTTCTTCCCCTCCTTCTTTTCTTCTCTCCCCTCTCTTCTTTTCTTCTCTCCCCTCTTTCTCTTCTTCCCCTCTCTCCTTCCTCCCCTCTCCTTTTTTTCTCTCCCTTCTCCTTCTTTTCTTTCTCCCCCTCTTCTTTCTTCCCCTTTTCTCTTTTTCCCCCTCCCCCTTCTTTTCTTCTCTCCCCTCTCTTCTTTCTCTCCCTTCTTCTTTCTCTCCCTCTCCTTCTTTTTTCTTCCCCTCTCTTCTTTTCTTCTCTCCTCTCCTTTTCTCTTCTCCCCCCCTCTCCTTTTTTTTCTTTCTCCCCTTTCCTTTTTTCTTCCCCCCCTCTCTTCTTTTTTTTCTCCCCCCTTCCTTCTTTTCTCTCCTTCCTTTTTTTCCCTCCCTCTCTCCTTTCTCTTTTTCCCCCCTCTCCTTTTTTCTTTTTCCCCCCTCTCCTTTTCTCCTCTCCCCCCTCTCCTTCTTCTTTCTCCCCCCTCCCTTTTTTTTTCCCCTTCTCCTCTCTTCTTCTCTTTTTCCCCCCTTCTTCTCTTTTTCCCCCTCTCCTTTTTCTTCTCTCCCCTCCTTCTTCTCTTCTTCCCCTCCTTTTTCTTCTCTTCCCTCCCCTTTTTTTCTCCCCCTCTCTTTTTCTTCTCTCCCCTTCCTTCTTTTTTTTCTTTCCCCTCCTTTTCTTCCTCCCCTCTCCTTCTTTTTTTCTTCCCCCTCCTCCTTTCCCCCCCTCTCCTTTTTCTTTCTCTCCCCCCTCTTCCTTCTCTCCCTTCCCCTTTTTCTTCTCTCCTCTCCCCCCTTCTTCTTCCTCTCCCCTCCCCTTTTCTCTTCTCC
>CM031598.1:29566688-29589188 GCA_018398815.1 Conus ventricosus | reverse complement strand
TTTTCTTCTTTTCTTCTTTTTTTTCTTCTTCTTTTTTCTTCTTTTCTTTTCTTCTCGTTCCCCTTTTTTTTTTTTTTCGTCATTTGTTCTTATTGTTTTGAGCTTGTTTTGTTTCTCTTTTTCTTTCTTTTCTTTTCTTTTTTCTTGTTTTCTTCTTCTTTTCTTCTTTCATTATATTGCTCTTTTAATTTGCTTCATTTTTTTATTATTGGTGGTGGTGGTGGGTGGTTTGTTAGTGAAGTTCTTGGCTCTTCATTCTTTTATTTATCCGAAGAGTTATCGCCCTTTCCTGTTGTTTATTTCTTTTTTTGCAGGATTATTTACAAAAAAACCCACCTTATTTGAACCCAAATTTCGTCAAAAGAGCACAAATATCACCTTATTTTAACCAAATTTCGTTTAAAAGATGCAAAACTATCACCTTATTTAAACCAAATTTCGTCAAAAAATGCACAAACTCTCACCTTATTTGAACCCCCCGTTTTGTCAAAAGAGCCAAAAACTATCACCCTTTTTTGAACCAAGTTTCGTCAAAAGAGCACAAAACCACCTTATTTGAACCCGTTTGTCAAAGATGCAAAACTACCCACCTTATTTGAACCAAGTTTCGTCAAAAGTGCAAAAACTACTCACCTTATTTGAACCGGGTTTTGTCAAAGAGCCAAACTACCCACCTTTTTTGAACCGGTTTCGTCAAAAAAATGCCCAAAATATCCCTTATTTGAAACCCAAATTCGTCAAAGATGCCAAAAATACTCACCTTTTTTTAACCCAAATTTCGTCAAAAAATGCACAAAATCTCCTTTTTTTGAACCAAGTTTTTGTCAAAAAATGCACAAACTACTCCCTTTTTTGAACCCAAATTTCGTCAAAAAAATGCCAAACTCTCACCTTTTTGAACCCAAATTTCGTCAAAAAATGCACAAAAAACTCACCTTATTTGAACCCAAATTTCGTCAAAAGATGCAAAATACCCCCCTTATTTGAACCAAGTTTCGTCAGAAGAGCACAAAACATCACTATTTGAACCCCAAATTTCGTCAAAGGCAAAAACTCCCTTATTTGAACCAAGTTTCGCAAAGGCACAAAAATACTCCCTTATTTGAACCAAGTTTCGTCAAAAGGCAAAAAATTTCCACTTATTTGAACCCAAGTTTCGTCAAAAAAAGGCAAAACTACTCATTTATTTGAAAACCAAATTTCGTCAAAAAAGGGGACAAACTAATCCCCCATTTTAACCCAAGTTTCGTCAAAGATGCACAAAATATCACCTTATTTAAACTAAATTTCGTCAAAAGATCAAAGCAGCCGGGGGGAAATCTCTTCATTTTTTCCGGTGATCCGTGGGGGGCGGGTCGGGATTGTCGGCTGTTCGGGATTCATTGGATTTCAACCTGCTTCATGAAAAAAAAAGCACACCACGTTTCACAGTAACGAATAAAAATAATATGGGCCGTCACTTTGCGGAGATGATAATACAAAATGATGTCACATGTGTATAACTAAAGGCGGCAGAAGCAATGTACCTTGTGTAAAAAAATGCAATGTTTGATAATAACCTTTATATGAATGCTGCAGATGTGATAATACACCTTTGTGTAGAATGCTGCAGATGTCGTGGTAAATACACCTTTGCATAGAATTCTGCAAATGTCGTGATAATACAACCTTCATATGGAATGCTGCAGATGTCGTGGTAATACACCTTTGTATAGAATGCTGCAGATGTCGTGATAATACACCATTCTATTGAATGCTGCAGATGTCGTGGTAATACACCTTTGTATAGAATTCTGCAGATGT
Organism: Conus ventricosus; assembly: GCA_018398815.1. Taxonomy (NCBI): domain Eukaryota; kingdom Metazoa; phylum Mollusca; class Gastropoda; order Neogastropoda; family Conidae; genus Conus; species Conus ventricosus. The sequence goes on along the minus strand of CM031598.1, from coordinate 29,587,385 downwards.
CATGGCAATACACCTTTGTATAGAATGCTGCAGATGTCGTGATAATACACCATTCTATTGAATGCTGCAGATGTCGTGGTAATACACCTTTGTATAGAATTCTGCAGATGTCATGGCAATACACCTTTGTATAGAATGCTGCAGATGTCGTGATAATACACCATTCTATTGAATGCTGCAGATGTCGTGGTAATACACCTTTGTATAGAATTCTGCAGATGTCATGGCAATACACCTTTGTATAGAATGCTGCAGATGTCGTGATAAATACACCATTCTATTGAATGCTGCAGATGTCGTGGTAATACACCTTTGTATAGAATTCTGCAGATGTCATGGCAATACACCTTTGTATAGAATGCTGCAGATGTGATAATACACCATTCTATTGAATGCTGCAGATGTCGTGGTAATCACCTTTGTATAGAATTCTGCAGATGTCATGGCAATACACCTTTGTATAGAGTGCTGCCGATGTCGTGATAATACACCTTTGTATAGAATGCTGCAGTTGTTGTGGTAATGCACCTTTGTATAGAATGCTGCAGATGTGATAATAATACGCCTTTGTATAGAATGCTGCAGATGTCGTGATAATGCAGCTTTTGTTCCCAGAGGTCTTTGAGAGGTTTGGAGAGATCCGCGCTCAAACAGGTACCCTTCTACTGATGGTGGTGGTGGATTTAGTAGTAGTAGTAGCAGTAGGAGTAGTAGTAGTTGTTGTTGTCGTTGTTGTTGTTGATGTTGTTACCGTAGCAGTTGTAGTAGTAGTTGTTGTTGTTGTTATTGTATATGATACACTGTCTATAGATTTCCAGCTATCGGGCATGTGTGTGTGTGTGTGTGTGTGTGTGTGTGTGTGTGTGTGTGTGTGTGTGTGTGTGTGTGTGTGTGTGTGTGTGTGTGTGTGTGTGTGTGTGTGTGAGCGTGCGTGTTAATTGGTGGAACGCCAAAATGGAAAAGGGGTTGATAGACTATTCCTTACAAAGATTGTATTGAGAAGCCCTTTGTAACAATCTTGTAGGGGGAAACGTTTATAACGAGTATGAACTGACAGATCCTTCACAACATTTGCATTGAGCAGGGTTTTTTTCTCTCACAATTTTGTGTATCGATCAAACAATTCATTAAAAAGAATGTTGGGAAACTTTATGGCAAACTTTACTGGTAATCAGCATATAAAATCTTTGTATTTGGAAACTATTTACAAAGAAAGCCATCTTGAGAAACTATCTGCACACCAAACTTACATTCAGAAACTCTGTACAGCCAATTTTATTTTATGGTACATTTACATAAACCTTTTATAACAAATTTATCCCGATCAAACACTCGTAACAAATCAAATGAAATCATGTTACTTTAAGTCCTACCGACAACAAAAGCTGTATCAGGGCTGAAACACTATGAAAAAAAGTAAGAGCAGAACAAAGGGGGAGAAATGTCTAACCAGGCTGCATTTCAGGGCTAGAGGTCTCACAGCTAATCTGTCCTCACTGTGGTCAGCCATGGCGTCCTCTGATTGACCGGGAGAATGGTCAGACCTAGGGAGAGAAATGTCTAACCAGCTGCATTTCAGGGCTAGAGGTCTCACAGCCAATCTGTCCTCACTGTGGTCAGCCATGGCGTCCTCTGATTGACCGGGAGAATGGTCAGACCTTTCACCCTGCACGTCCACGCTGTGATGACGACGGACCATGAGGGAGAAGGCTGGGTGACGTTTCACCCGGTGTGACTGTTGTTTCAAACAGCATCAGAGGCATTTACCCCCGTGTGACTTTTGTTTCAGGAACACGCACTGGGGCAGTTCCCCCGGTTGACTTTTTTCGGGAACCCCCATCATGGGGCGAGGGGATCCATCGGTCCAGGGACAGGGAGTCTTCCGGAATGAGATCAACAGTGGAAACAAGCTGGGAAGGATGGGGACGGGGGGGCTGGGGGATTGTGATGTGTGTGTGTGTTGGATTATTGTGTGGTGTTGTGTTTTGTGGTGTTTTTGGTGTGTGTGGGGTTGTTGTGTGTGGGTTGTGTGGTGTGGTACAGAGAGGAGAATGAATAATAATTAATGATTTTTTGAATAAGCTTCCCAAGCCCATTCCTAAGGGGGATTCGGGGGGAGGGGGGCTGTACATAACTTTCAAAGAAAACAAAACTAACCGCTAAACACAACATCGCGATGAGGGAACAGATCAGGGAAGAAAAATTTGAATTACTGTCACATTCAACGCGTCTATCCACAATCACTAGGATTTTCCGTCGTTGACAACTTGGTGTCGCCAAAGCCATTTTCACGCTCTCCCTCGTCGTAAAGTGAAGCTGTCCACCTTTCTGTCATCTCCGGCAGATATCCCTTATGTCATGGGGAAAATTTTTCAGCATAACATCCTGAGGCGACTGACCTGAAAAAATCTTCGGGGTCTCTCTGCACCGAATCATGCCGCCCATTCCCTGTCTTTCCTTTTTTTTTTTGGGGGGAAATAACGGGGGCCCGAGAGAGAAGAGAGAGAGAGGGAAGAGAGAAGGGGAAAGAACAAAAAGACAGAGCAGAAGACAGAGATGGAGGGGTGGTGTGGGAGAGAGAAGGGGGGGAGAGAAAGTGAAGAAGGGGGAAGAAAGAGGGGGGGAAAGGGGGAGAGGGAGAGAGAGAGGGAGAGAGAGAGAGAGGAAGTCCCAAAGGCGCGATTTCGTAATTGGAAAGGATGAATTGGGGACTAATTTATTTTAAATGGAAAATCCAAAATGACTGATTTAAAGAAAAAATTTGAGAAAAAGGGAAAAAAAAAACCGAAATCTGTCTTTAAAATTTTTTTAACCGTTGAAAACAGGGGCAGGGTACGACTTCAAATTAATCAAATATAAAACGTTAAGGCTTTATGGGTTTTTTTTCATCTTCGTTTCCTGTCACCAAGTGCTTGATTTGTAAAATAGCTTTTCACCCTAATCCCTTCTTTTGCCAAAGCCAACGAAAATGTTTGTTGTTTTTTGTTGTTTTAGGGCAAGGTTTTGTTGTTTTTTGTTGTTGTTGTTTTTTTTTTCACAAAATTTTGTCGTTTTTGTTTTTTTCCCCTACCCCCAAAATTTCTTGCGTTCGGTTGTGGTGGTGTTTGGTGTGTTTGTGTGGTGTGTGTGGTGTGTGGGTTTTTGTTGTGTTCTTAGGTTGGGGTTTGGGTTTGTTGTGGGGGTGTGGGTTTTTGTGTGGGGGTGTTTTTGTGTGTGGTGTGTGGTTTTGTTGTGGGTGTGTGGGGTGTGTGTTGGGTTTTTGTGTGTGTGTGTGTGTGGTTTGGGGTTTTTTGCGCCGCTTGTGTGGTTTGTGTGTGTGTGTTTGGGGGTTTGGTGTGTGGGGTGTGTGTTTTGGGGTGGGGTTTTTATTATTTCACTCCTCCTTACTTTTTTTTTAACAACAACAAAAAGAAAAATCAACAAATACTTGAACTTTTAAATGAATCAAAAACTCAAACCCCAATAATCAAAACTATTAATAAAGGGAGGAAAAAAAATTTGGGGGCTCTGGAAACATCGAGTTCAATGGGACCGACCCCCTTCTCTATCTCTTCCCTCTTCTCTCTCTCCTTCCTCTCCTCTCTCTCTCTCTCCCCTTTTCTCTCACACACACACACACACACACACACACACCTCTCTCTCTCTCTCTCCTCTCATCCCCCTCTCTCTTCTCCTCTCTCTCTCTTGTGCACGCGCGCGCACGTGCAGGTGCAGGCGCGTGACGCGTTTGCTCAAAAAAGCTGGAGATGTAGTTGTCTCCAAGCGAGATCAACCATCATCATAACAATCATTCCCTCCGAACAGCTAGCCAGCCAATACAGGCACAAAGCCCAGAATCGTCATGTAAAGAGAGAGAGAAAAAGGAGAGAGGGGAGAGAGAGAGAGAGAGAAGGGGAAAAGAGAGAAACATGCAGAGACAGAGACAGAGAGAGAAGAGACACACAGAGAGACAGAGAGAGAGTGGGAGAGAGAGAGTGGGAGAAGACAGAGAGTGGAAAAGAGAGAGAGACTGAGACACAGACAGAGAGAGAGACAGACAGACAGACAGACAGACAGACAGACACAGAAGAGAGAGAGAGAGAGAGAGAGAGAGAGAGAGAGAGAGAGAGAGAGGGATGGAGAGATACAGACTGTAGAGAGAGAGACTGAAACACAACACAGAAGAGAGACAGACACAGGGAGAGAAAGAGAGAGAGAGAAGAAGGGCAAGAGAGAGAGAGAGAGAAGAGGGGAGAGAGAGGGGAGAGAGAGAGATGGAGAGATACAGACTGTAAGAGAGAGACTGAAACACAAACACAGAGAGAGAGACAGACACCGGGAGAGAAAGAGAGGGGGAGAGGAGAGAGAGAGAAGAGAGAGAGAGAGAGAGAGAGAGAGAGAAGGGAAAAAAAGGAAGAAAAAAGGGGGAGGAAGAGTGGAGGTCCAGTCACCGATCCGTCTCTCACCTGAGGCAGTGAGTCACTGGCATCTAACCGGCGATTACCGGGGCCCCTCCTTTTGCATAACCGTTGTTGCAGGAAACCGATTGTCGATAATGTTCCTGCCTTCTGATTGGGCGCCGATAGTGTTTTCTCGCTCTTGATTGGTCATTTGCTCTGTCGGTAAGCGTTGCTGGGCTGGCTTGGCCTGATCGTCAGCTTCGTCAAGGGGGAAGTGTTTTTGGAACTGAAATGTTTTTCTGACTTGTTGTTTTGTTGTTTGTCGTTGTTGTTATTGTTGTTTGGTCGTTTTGGGTTTGTTTTTTTTTTAACTTTTTCTTTTTCTTTTCCGTTGTTTGTCGTTTTTCTTTCAACTTCTTCTTCTCCCTTTTTTTTTCTTCTCTTTTTTTTCCTTTTTTTTTCCCCCTTATTTTTTGTCTATTTTTTTTAATGGACTATGCAGTCGATTGTCTCTGCTTTCTATTGATTAAGATTGTTTTTGTTTGTGTTTTGCTGTTGTTGTTGTTTATTAAATATTTTTCATGTTATTTGAACACTTGGGGCTGTCTTTGATCTGATCATAATGGGTAATATTATACTGTGAGTGAGGACAGAGAAGAAATACATGTAAAAACGTAGGGCGCGCGAACTCTCTCTTCGTGCGCCTGTGTGGTGGTGTGTGTGTGTGTGTGTGTGTGTGTGTGTGTGTGTGTGTGTGTGTGTGTGTGTGTGTGTGTGTGTGTGGTGTGTGTGTGGCGCGCGCGTGTGTGTGTGTGTGTGTGTGTGTGTGTGTGTATGTGTTGTGTGTGTGTGTGTGTGTGTGTGTGTGCGCGCGCGCACGCGCGCGCGCGTGTGTGTGTGTGTGTGTGTGTGTGTGTGTGTGTGTAAATAAGCAGTAATCTTGAGCATGAATACAGGATTAACAAAATGAAGAAAAAACAAGTCAAATCGAGTTATCAAACAAATTTCACTATTTTGCATATCTCATTTCAGCAAAGCGAATATCGCTCGCTATTTCTTAAATTCCTTCTCTATGTGTGACATGTCACCTTTCAATGTTTGTTACGGAGACAGTAATAGGAATGAACTCTGGAACTCTCAGAAAGGAGGAATTAACATGCATGTACATATTGCACAATATGCTTCAGTTCAACTCTGTCTCCTGCAGTGACAGAAATGTCCGCAATGACCCGTCTCCCTGTGTGTGTGTGTTTTTTTACATGTTTATATTCACTGAATGTATCCACGTGCAAAAACAAATAAACACATAAATAAGGTGTAAAGTAACTTGGATTTTATACACAATACTAAACGGCCGAGTCCGTTTTGGACAAATATGTGTTCTCCAGACCTCAGAATCAGCGGACGAATATGCACACAACACCAACCGCCGTGGCGAGGTGGTTAGCGTCGCAGACTCCCACAGAAAGGTCGTGGTTTCGAATCCCACCAGAACCATTTATTAGTGGAATTCATCTTCCCCGACCGGCTCATAAACCATAGTTGAGTTTGTTAGGGGGTTCAGTTGAGAAGACTGGGACTGTACTGTCGAGTTTTCATCCATTTCAATGGATGCGTCTCTGACAGTGTTTTCTCTAATTCCCTGACCAACATGGCAGGTATCTGTATCTCTCGGGCCTGGCTGAAGCAAGCTTAGAGTGCAGAACTGTCATGCATTCTCACACTGAATGAAAACTTCACAGCATTATATTTGTCTTTCTCATTCCCTTGGTCAGTTTTTTTTTTTTTTGAGAAAAAACAAAAATAAATGTTACCCTGTCAGCACCCAGTGAGGGTGTATTCTTTTTGGTAAGTTGAGAATTATATAACCAGAGAACGACATTCAAAAATAGATCGATGACCAGGAGTCGGAAGGGCACAAGTGCATAAATGCATTTTGAGAGTATTCTGTTTTACATTATATGAGGGAACTTTTTTTTTTTTTAATCAAGTTTGAAACATGTCTGAACAGGATAGAATTTTCATATTTATAGAGCAGGCGTTAACTATACCTTTTTTTTTTCAGCAACGAATGAATTTTGTGCCAGCCAAGTTTTGTTATGTGAAGACACAGTTAAGGTTCTTGGACATTTGCTTATAAACAGAAACCAATCGCTTATATGTTTACCGACGTTGCAGGTTAAATCAATCTTACAGTGTAAAGTCCGACACAAATAGCAACAATTATTATTATTGTTGTTATCATTATTATTACATTATTATTAACATTATTATCATTATCATCATTATTATCACCATTATTATTACTACTTCTATTATTATTATTATCATTGTGGTTGTAGTTGTTACTTTTCATTATCAGCATTATCACCACCACCACTACTACTGCTGCTGCTGCTGCTATTGTATAAAAGAAGAAGAAGAAAAAAATCAATAAAATGTTTACATCAAGTAACGTCACAGTATACTGTCATCAACTATCTCCCAGGCTAAGAACTTGATTTACTACCATCATCCCACTCGATGGTCATTTGGTCACTTTGTCTCCGTCTGTACCGCATCCCCTTCCTAACCCCCTCTCCCCACAACCCCACTCACTCCACCCTACCCTATACCCTCGTCAAACAATACCCTGTGCATCATTTCATGACAATATTTCACTTCATTTCCGCTGTCATTATCTGGACCATAGTACCGCTGTCTTTCATCATAATAGGCCTCTAAGACCTTAACTTGTTGTTCATCGGTCATCCCTTGTTGACATCCATTATTGCTGTGTTGAGATAATTGATTGAATTTTTTTGACCGACCATCGTTTCTACTTGATGGGAGTGTAGCCTCCTTTGAATGAGGATATTGGTTTTGTTTGTCTCTTTGTTTTCACGGAGGAGGAAATCTGTAGGCGTTTGTAATGTCTTCGCTTTGTTATTCGAGAATATAATGAAGCACTATTCACGGGCATTTTTTTTTTCAACGCTGAGGAGAGATTTATGAAATGGAACAAGCTCCCATTTTGTGTTGATGTTGTGATCTGAGTCACCATCACAAAAAAAGGGATAAATCAACAAATAAAGCCTAGAAAGTGAAAATAAGTGTAAGAACATCGAAATTTCCATCATAATTATGATAAGAATCAAATTCAATTCTGTTACAATGTCAGTGAATTCTGTGTAGTGATGACACTTTAAATTCTGGTATTCATCAACTTTTTTCATCATATTTCTTCAGTTAGATCAACGCCAAAATGTCTTAGAGGCATTATGAAATTGAAAAAAGGAGAAGAAAGGAAGGAGTGAAATATGCCCGCCTCCTACCCATCACCACTGCCACTGTCTACCCATCACCACTGCCACTGTCCTACCCATCACCACTGCCACTGTCTACCCATCACCACTGCCACTGTCTACCCCATCACCACTGCCACTGTTACCCATCACCACTGCACTGTTACCCATACCACTGCACGTCCTACCCATCACCACTGCCACAATACCCCTCCCACTGCCACTGTCTACCATCACCACTGCCACTGTCTACCATCACCACTGCACTGTCTACCCATCACCACGGCAAGTCTACCCATCACCACTGCCATGTCTACCCATCACCACTGCCACTGTTACCCATCACCACTGCCACTGTGTAACCCATCACCACTGCCACTGCACCCATCACCACGCACTGTCTACCCATCACCACTGCCACTGTCTCTGATCACAATATGATTGTTTTTCAAATTCGACCCCATCTAGCACTGTAGTGTAACGATGCGTTGCTAACGCTGTCAGTCAAAAATATTTTTAATACAAATAAAGCTGAGTGCGAATACATATGTGACTTGATAATGATAATAATGATAATGATAATAATAATAATAATAATATTAATATAAAATAATAATAATAATGATGATGAAGCAAAAGCAATAATAATAATGATAACAATAACGACGAAGACAGGCGACAAAACAATCCAAGAATAATAATGATAATGATGATGATGATAACATAAAGATTACAACAGTAATACAACAACAATGATGATGAAAAATAATAACAATAACACAACAACATTAGAAATATAATAATGAATGATGATGATGATGATAATAATGATAATAACAATAATAATGATAACAATAACAAACAATAATAATAACAACAATAATGATGATGATAATAATAATAATAATGACAACAGCAACAACATTAGTAATAATGATATAATAGTGTCTGCGCTCCTGCGTCAAATAGAGACACACTGTTTCTCTTTGTCTCAATTTGACGCCAGGAGCGCAGACACAACCACCGTGTCTCCCCTGATGAGTTCCGATCCAGCGGACGAAAGGCCTCGGAGCAGGCAATACAAATATATCTGCCTTCAAAAGGGATTACGATGGTTCCCTTATGCAGCTAGTAAAGAGTTTTCATATCTGTAATATATTTTCTTAATTTCATGCTCCCAATTTCTCCATCTTCATACATCCCCCCCCCCCCCCCCCCCCCCCCCCCCCCCCCCCCCCCCTCCCCCCCCCCCCCCCCCCCCCCCCCCCCCCCAAAGTCCAAATCTTTGCCAAGTCATTACTATGAAGACAATTGAGTTGTTGGCCTGCGCTTGTTTTTCCCCCCACTATTAGATTGTTCGTCTATGTATTTGTCTGACTTTATTCAAGTTTAAAAGGCTGTGCCAGTCTTGAATAAAAGTTACTCTGTGTTAGGTTTTCTTGTGGGAGCAAAATAACCCCACTTGTTTATCATATTTTATTTTTCAGTCTGATGGGACAAGGCATGGGAGAGAAAAAATAACATACATAAAAAATTATTAGATTTATGATAATATATGTTGAGCAGCTAACGCTCAAGTTTGTTTTGTGTACTAACTCCAAATTCACCAGGATTCTGTCTAACTGTCATGTTGTGTGATATGTCATACTCTCAAAGGACGGACCAAAGTCTGGTCCTAAGGGAGACAAATCATTTCTTCCACAGTGAACAAGAGACGAAGGGCATGGAACTGTTGAGTGTCTGCTAGACTTGGCGGGGTAAAATGGGGACAGGGTGGGTATGGGGGATGGTGGGTGGGTGGGGGAGGGGGGGAGCGGGGAGGGATGAAGGGGAGAGGGGTGAAGGGGAGGAGGGGGAGGAGGGGCACTGTAAAAGTGGGGGGGGGGGGGGGGGAGGGGGGGGGGGGGGGGGGGGAATAAGGAAGCGATGTAAAAGAATCGGGGAAGTCGCAATAGAGAGCGCACCGCTAATAAGCCGCCCACCTGAGGGCGCGCACTTGGCATGGCAAGAAGAGAACGTTTTCATACTAGAACAGCGCATGTTGGTGTGTGTTGTGTGTGTGGTGTGTGTTTGTGTGTGTGTGTGTGTGTGTGAGCGCACCCACATGACATGCAAAGATATCGCTCTAAGAAGCTCTTTCGGGCGAACGTCGCAATTATATGGATGGCGTGAGTTTATAAAGAAAACGTATATCTAGAGAGACAATACATTCGTCTATTTGGGCTATCAAACTCTCTCTGTTCCATAGATAACCATTTCACACACACACACACACACACACACACACACACACACACACACACACACACCACACACACACATGTGGTTGCGCGTGCATGTGGAGGAGGTGTATGTTTGTATATAAGTGTGTGTGTGTGTGTGTGTGTGTGTGGGTGTGTGTGTGTGTGTGTGTGTGTGTGTGTGTGTGTGTGTGTGGTGTGTGACGCGTGCGTGTCTGTGGTTATGTGTTAGTGTGTGTGGCGCGTGCGCGCGCGGGGCGCACGAAGCACGTGTGCGTGCACGCTCGCGGGCATGCTTGCCTGCGTGCGTGCGTATGTGAGCTCACTCACACGTGCATTCGTGTTTGAGTGCCACATGGCATGCGCATTATTTACACGTGTGTTACATGCGCACATGCGCATTTACACGTGTGTGTTGTGTTGTGTGTGTTGTGTGTTGTGTTGTGTGTGTGTGTGTGTGTGCCGTCGTGCGTGCGTGCGTCGCGCGCGCGCGGCGTGTGTGGTGTGGTGTGTGTGGTGTGTGGGTGTGTGTGTGTGTGTGTGTGTGTGTGTGTGTGGTTGTTTGGTTGATAAGGGGTATGCGTGTATTTCTGTATGTGTGTGTGTGTGTGTGTGTTGTGTGTGGTGTGTGTGTGTGTGTGTGTGTGTGTGTGGTGTTGTGTGAGCTTCTGTGTGTTCGTGCTTATGTGTGCATGTGAGGATGACTGTTTCTTAGTCTCTCTCATGCTCTGTCAGTCTCTCTGTCTCTCTGTCTGTCTGTCTGCCCTGTTCTGTCTGTCTGTCTGTCTGTCTGTCTTCTGCTCTCTCTCTCTCTCTCTCTCTCTCCTCTCTCTCTCTCTCTCTCTCCTCTCATCCTCTCTCTCTCTGTTATTTGTTAGCATATTTTATTTGTTTGTAAGCATAAGCAGCACGCGCGCGCGCGCGTGCGTTGGCGTGTGTGTGTGTGTGTGTGTGTGTGTGCGTGCGTGCGTGCGTGCGTGCTGCGTGCGTGCGTGCGTGCGTGCGTGTGTGTGTGTGTGGTGTGGTGTGTGTGGGAGTGTGTGGTGTGGGTTAAGTAGGGATTGAGAAACGAGAGTCAGAGAAACCATTTCATGTTTTGCCATCTGGCTTTTCACCAATCGAAGAAGTAATAGCCATCATATTGCCGCAGCCCTATAGCCCCTATATGCAGCCCTAGTTTCAATCAGTGCATCTGGAACAAACAGCGCTGTCCAATCGCTTTTGTCCTTTTCCCCCAGGACTACTAACTGAGATGATTAAATACCTCTATCGGCCTGCAACCTAAACATGCGAACATGCTTGCGTGGTGAGCGGCACAGCGCGTGTGTGTGTTGGTGTGTGCTGTGTGTGTGTGTGTGTGTGTGTGTGTGTGTGTGTGTCTGTCTGTCTGTCTGTCTGTGTCCGTGTTGACCGGCACGCGCTCCAGCACACGTGCGGCATTGTTGTCGTCCCTTCAGTCAGGCTCCACAGGGAGAAAAGAAAAAAAGAAAGCACGACAAGAAAAAACCCAATTGACCAAACGACCCCCTCCCCACTTTCATTGATCTTAGCGACAGGCGGGGTGATGACGTGTCTCAACTCCTGTAAACACAAAAGCAGTCGACTTGTTCCAGCTGTGGAAAAAAGGAGCACGGCACAGGAACACGGGCAGGACGGGGACAACGAGAGTGGGGGGGGGGGGGGAGGGGGGGGGGGGGGTGGGGGGAAGGATGGGGATGAGGTGCGGGAGGGGAGGAGGAAAAGGAGCGAAGGGGGTTGAGGGGGCGTGGGGTGGGGGGGCGCGAGTCTGCCGGGTGGATGCAGCTCACGCCATGTCTGAAGACCAGGACAGGAAGAACAAGGAAAAAAAAAAAAAGAGTCAGGGTGGGGCTGGGGCGTTGGGGGTGGTGGGGGTGCCACGGCAGAAAGGAGAGGGGGAGGAGGGAGGTGGAGGAGGCGTGGAGGAGGAGAGGAGGAGGAGGAGGTGGAGGCGGAGGGAGAGAGGAAAGCAGAAGAGGATGAAGAAGCAGGGAGGTAGGGGCGGGGGGGGGGGGGGGGAAGTGTTTGTAGGGAGGGGTCGCACGGTGGGTGTGGGGGGTGGGGGATGGAGGAGCGGTGGGTTGATTGGGGTGCAGAGGGTAACAGGTGTGACGGGGGAGGGAACAAAGGCACGGAGTCCCTCGCCAGGCCACGGGGAGAGAATCCGACGTGAGGTCGGTGAGGGATGTGGGAAAAGGGTAGGAGGGTATGTCCTAATATGGTGGTGGGTGGTGTAATGGTGGTAGGTGGGGGGGGGGGGTTTGGATAAGGGCCGACTGTTCAGTGCCCCATGTCCTTGTATTATGTTGTTGTTGTTGTAGTCGTCGTCATCATCATCGTGATCATCATCATCACCGTCTTAATTAATCGTACTCTATTATTATTATCATCATCATTTTATTATTATCATTATTATTATCATTATTTCATTCATCGTCTTACTCGTCTCTCTTAATATTATTATCATTATTATTATTATTATTATCTTATAATTATTATCATCATTATATTATTCATTATCATGATTATCTATTGTTGTCGTTTTTCTTTTGTTATTATTTGCTATATTATCAGTGTTATCATTATCCATCATTATCATCTCATCATTTTAATTATTATTAATATCGTTGTTTTGATGGTTTGTCGTCGTAGTCCGTCATTTTGTCGTGTTGTTTCTTTCGTTTTCTTCTTCGTCTTCTTCTTCCTTCTTCTTCTTCTTCTTCTTTCTTCGTCCTTCTTCTTCTTGTTAATACTTCCCTGTTGTCTTCTTGTTTGTTCAGTCCTTGTATTATTCACTATCATTATCAGTCTGTTAAATATCATCATTAGGTATTATCCTCACCGCTATCGTCGCTGTTTTACTTGATGTAATGGAAAAGTGTGGGGAAATCTCAACTCAATGTTGAAGTCAAGGAAATGAGGAAACAGTAATTGGAAAACGCGATTGTAAAACAGAGGAACGGTAGGTTCTAGGGTATCTGGAAAGATGGGGGGGGGGGGGGGTGTAATTCATAAGGAGAGAGGCCGGGGGGAACAAAAAAAACAGCGAGAGAGAGAGAGAGAGAGAGGATGAGAGAGAGAGAGATCGCAGAGAGAGAGAGAGAGAGAGAGAGAGAGAACACATGAACTCACTCATGAAAACAGACGAGAAAAGACTGTAACAGACACGCCACGAGACAGAGGCAAATAGACTAAAAACCCAAACAAACAAATGAACAAACAAACAAAGCAAACACAAAACAAAAACATTGGCCGAGAGAGAAAAGCAGCACCCGCACCACGCACAGAGCAGAGAGAGGAAGTGGAGAGGAGAGAGATCGAGTTAGCGGAGAGAGAGAGCGAGAGAGAGAGAACTCGCGCTTAGAGTATACATGAGAGACAGAGAGAGAGCAGAGACAGAGACAGAGACAGTAGTGAGGAGCGCGGACAGAGAGGGACACCGACAGAGAGAGATGACAGAGAGACCGAGCCAGAGACAGACGACGGACAGAGACAGACAGACCGAAGAGAGCCCCCCTCACCAAAAAACCCTGCCGATACGGCGGCCGGCCTGGCTACAGAAGAAGGGAATAGGAGACAGGAGGAGCGAGAGAGAGAGAGAGACAGCGCGACCGTGACCCCCTTAGTTTGGAGTTTCAAAAGGTGAGATTAGATGCTTGTTGTGCCCGGGGGCGGATGAGTCCGTCACTAAACGCGGATACTCAGGCTGGAGACGAGAGAGAGAGAGAGAGAGGAGCGAAGCGGGGAGGGGAGAGAGAGAGGAGAGGAGGGAGGAAGAAGTGGGCCGGGGAGGTGCGTAGAGGAGAGGGAGGAGGAGGATGGAGAGAGAGAGGACGGAGTATGGCAGAGGGGAGGTGAGAGCGACCGAGATGAGCGTAGAGAGCTGAGAAGGAGGTAGCGAAGTGAGAGAGATGAGAGGAGAGAGAGCGAGAGAGGAATGGGGAAAGAGGGAGAGAGATTAGACAGACCGACGACAGGCAGGCAGACAGACCAAGGGGACAGGCACCAGACAGACCGACAGACAGGACAGCAACAGACCGGATGCCTCTGCGGAGCAGAACGAACCTGCCAACGGAAGAGAGAGACGGTTGGAGCAGGGGGGGGGGGGGGGGGGGGGGGGGGGGGGGGCGGGGGGGGGGGAGGGAGGGGAGGGGTGGGGGGGGGGGGGGGGGGGCAGGGGGCGGGGTGGCGAGGGGGGGGGGGGGGGGGGAGGGGGAAGGGAAAGGGGGGAGGGGGGGGGGGGGGGGGGGGGGGGGGGGGGGGGGGGGGGGTGCGGGGGGAGGGGGAGGGGGGGGGGGCGGGGGAGAGGGGAGGGGGGGGGGGGGGGGGGGGGGGGGGGGGGGGGGGGGGGGGGGGAGGGGGGGGGGGGGGGGGGGGGAGGGGGGGGGGGGGAAGGAAAAAGGGGGGGGACAGGGGGGGGGGCGGGGGGGGGGGGGGAGGGGGGAGGGGGCCGGTGCGGGGGGGGGCGGGGGGGAGGGGAGGGGAGGGGGGGGGGGGGGGGGGGGGGGGAGGGGGGGAGGGGGGGGGAAGAAGGGAAAGAAAGGCAGGATGAAAGGGGTGGGGGGGGGGTTGGTTGTTTTAGTTTGTTTTGTTTTTTTGTATGTTTTTGTTGTACTAGGGTCACATTTTCAAAGAAAGCCTGCCTTGGTAAGGGGGTGGATGGGAGGAGAGGAGAGGGAGAACGCGAAGAGGTGGGAGGGGTGTGGGTTGTGTTTGAATGAAGCTGGCATTCAAGCGTCAAGGTGGCCTGGTTGGTTGGTTTGGTTGATGGTTGGTTTGGTTGGTTCTTGGATGGGTGGTTCCGTCTCAAGACCTTTCATTTGCAGATGGGGAAACTCTGTCCCCCAAAGGGGACTGGAAGAATGGAACTTTTTGCTTCCCCCTGGTCACACACCACGTGACTTTCTGCTGTTTTGGTTTTTGTTTAAACATTGATTACATTTACTTTCCACAAACACTTCCGTGCTGTCTCCTCAGCCTCTCCTTCCTTCCTCCTTTCCCCTAACCCCCTTACTACCCTCCCCCCCCCCTCCCCCCCCCCCCTCTCCCCGTCCTCCCCTCTAGACACATCTTTCCCTGATTGTCTCCAATGACGGCGTCTTTTCTTGATTTACTTCCGCGAGATAATTTATTTTCTTACTTCTGTACACGCGAGACTCCTTTACCTGATTTCTCTCCACCAGGACACTTCCTTGTTGATTTCCTTGACACGAAACACTTCTTGATGATTTCTTTATACCTGACACTCCTGTCTGATTTTCTCTAAGGACAAGACACTTCCTTCCCAGTTTCTTTGACTGAGACACTTCCTTTCCTGATTTCTCTGCAAAGACATTTTCCTTCCTGATTTCTCTGCAAAGACATTTCCTTTCCTGATTTCTCTGCAAAGACAATTCCTTCCTGATTTCTCGCAAGACATTACCTTTCTTGATTTCTCTGCCCGAGACATTTCCTTTCCTGATTTTCTGCAAAGCATTTCCTTTCTGATTTCTTTTTACACGAGACATTTCCTTTCCTGATTTCTTGCACGAGACCATTCCTATCTGATTTCTCTGCCACGTCACTTCCTTTCTGATTTCTTGAAACGAAACAATTCCCTTTCCTGAGTTCTCTGCAAAGTCACTTCCTTTCCTGATTTCTTGAAAGAGACATTACCTTTCTGATTTCTCTGCAAAGACATTTCTTTTCCAGATTGCTCTGCAAATTCTCTTCTTTCCTGATTTCTCGCACGAGACATTTCCTTTCCTGATTTCTCTGCAAAGTCGCCTTTCCTGATTTCTTGAAACGAGACATTTCCTTTCCTGATTTCACTGCAAAGGTCACTTTTTCCTGATTTCTTGAAACAGGACATTTTCCTTTCTGATTTCTCTGCAAAGTCACTTTTTTCCTGATTTCTTGAAACCGAAACCATTTTCCTTTCCTGATTTCTCTGCAAAGTCACTTTTTTCCTGATTCTGAAACGAGACATTTCCTTTCCTGATTTCTCTGCAAATACACTTCCTTTCCTGCATTTCTTGAAACGAGACATTTCCTTTCCTGATTTCTTCTGCAAAGACATTTCCTTTCCTGATTTCTCTGCAAGACATTTCTTCTTGATATCTCTGCAAAGACATTTTTTCTGAGTGCTCTGCCTGCACGAGACATTTCATTCCTGATTTCCTCTGCACCCGAGACATTTCTATCCTGATTTTCCCCCTCTGCACGAGACATTTCCTTTCCTGTTTCTCTGCACAAAGTTCACTTCCTTTCCTGATTTCTCTGCAAAGTCACTTCCTTTCCAGGTTTCTTGAAACGAGACATTGCCTTTCCTGATTTCTACTGCACGAGACATTTCCTTTCCTGATTTCTCTGCACGAGGACACTTCCATTCATATTCCTTAAAATGAAGACACTTCCTTTCCTTGACATCTCCACACGAGACACTTTCCTTTCCTGACCTCTTTCCACACGAGACCTGTTTCTTTAGATAAGACGCTTCTTTTCCTGGGTTTCTTTTAAATGAAGAGATATCCCCTTTCCTGATCTGTAATACGAGTAGTCGCTTCCTTTCCTGATCTGTCAACACGACACGTCGCTGCCTTTCCTGAAATCTGTTATACCAGACAGCCCCTGTCCTGATTTTTCTAGACATTACCCTTCCCTTTCCTTATTTCATTACACCAGACACAAACACTCCATTCCTAGACATAACCCTTCCGTTCCTTATTTCATTACCCAGGACACAAACACTCCATTCCTAGACATTACCCTGCTTTCCTTATTCATTACACCAGACACAAAAACACTCCACCATTCCTAGACATGACCCTTCCTTTCCTTATTTCATTACACCAGACACAAAACACTCCATTCCTAGAACATTACCCTCCTTTCCTGATGTTCATACACCACGACACAAACACTCCATTCCTAGAACATTACCTTCCTTTCCTTATTTCATTACACCAGTCACAAACACTCCATTCTACGACATTAACCTTCCTGTTCCTTATTTCATTACACAGGACACAAAACAATTCCATTCCTAGACATTACCCTTCTCTCCTTATTTCATTACACCCAGACACAAACCACTCCATTTCCTAAGTGAATTAAAGTTAAAACTTCCCATAATGATTTCTCTATACAAGACTTCTTTTATCGATGTGCTGTACCACAGGACATTTTCCTGGATTTCTTAACGCAAAACTGTTCCTTTCAGAATTTCGATCAATAAAACAAAACGTTTCTTTACAAAGTATTTCCCTGCTTATTTGTTTCTACGACAGGGTTCTTGATTTATGATAACAAAATTTGTTGCAGTATTTTACTTCCTTTCAGAGGTGTCTGTTTACCATCACCACGTTTTTCCGACACGGAGGGATATCACACTTTCTGGCTTATGTCTTCCACTCGAAACAAATTCTTGTAGAGTTCTTCTGGGCATATTGGATTTTGTGCACCTTCGTTTTACACGAGACATTTTCTGTATCAACCTGCACATGCAAATCTCTTCGTTCAGCCCAAGGACTCTTCAAGTGGTCTAACATACAGGTGATACTGTTTTCCCTTTGCTTGAAAAGCAGTTCATTACTTCATAACCTCCAAAACCACATTCACTCTACTTTAGTATGTGTATGCAGGTGTTCCACGGTGCCAAACTTTTGTTGTTGTTGGTGTAATTTTCACTTGGGACTTGTTAGTAGCGGTTTGAAATTCAGTGCTATTTGTAGTTTGTTTTGTTGTTTTTATTGTATTCAGAAATTCAGCGTTCCCGACCAATAAAATATACGTTTCTTAACAGAAACTGTATGGTTTTGCCATCTGTTTTGAATCTTTTCCGTCGGGGTTTTTTTCAGCAAAGGTTATTAAGCTTAACATTCAAAAAAAGAAAACCTGTTGAAGAAGATTTTGATCGTCGGTGATGCAGATTTTACTTCAGTTTGGATGCAGAAATGTAAACTGGCGCGCTCTGAGGTGAAGCTGCAGTGCAAATATACTCTACTTCTAACCCCCCCCCCCCCCCCCCCCCCAAAAAAAAAAAAAAAAGAAAAAAAAAGCAATAAGGAAGAGAAATCTGGACCCAATATTGATCAGGCTGGCGTCTTCACAGGGAACTGATATTGACAATGTATTGACAGCCTCGAGTCGCGACCTTATCATAACCTCTAGACAAAAAAAAAAAAATACCCAAAACAATCTGTTGCCAAAACATTAACCCACAAAGTCCATAAAAGTACTCCACAGAGACCATTCAGGTCAGGGTCGGCGGCGGAAAAACCCCCACATCACCATCATCCCCCATCCCAGCACCTTCTGTGTCTACCAGGGGAGTCAATCCCATCTCTGTGCCCTTTTCAGTGAGAGGTGCCGGCCTTGAACATCCGACAGGAAAAGGTCTCTTCCCTCCCGCCCCTGCCCCCTTCCTCTTACTCACCTCTTTTCCCTTCTCTCCTTCTCTGGACATTGACAGTGGGCTGTATGCTAGTCCTTATGCGCTGAGTTCAAACAAAGATACCTCTAAACAAATAATTGTCTTCCTTTGTGCTAGGAAACATGGTGGCTTATGTAAGGAACTGCTGAATTTGCACTCCCACCACCATTCCCCTCCCTCCTCCCAAGCGTTTTCGTCATGTTATCAGAAAACATACCCTCCCTTTTCTATCACCGCCTGTGCTTTCCTGACAGCTGTGATGGGAAGAATGCCGGGAGGAAGGGCGTGGTTACCTCCCTTCGTGAATCGTGTCACGCCTCGACTTTTTGGTTGGACTATTTTTATCCGCACCTGCCGACTTTGAAGTGCGACGTCCGCTGAGGTGGGGAGATCCAACGTGCCTGTGTCTGGCCTGTACAGGATCAAGCGAGCCTCGGTCTGCCCTGCATGCACTGAAGTTAATGGTGAACCGCAGGAAGTTTTTAAAGCCTGACAACAATACCAGCACCTGACCGACTCTCTGGATCGTGCGAGCCACCCATTGGTGTACCAGGGGGAGCCTTTAGTTTACGTGTCCAAAGATGTACAGTGGACAGGATCAGCATCTTCACCTTATGCTGCAGCTAGTTGGAATAGTGTAGCGCATCTAAAGGCATCCGGCACTTCCTGTTGGCGTGATTGGCTCTGTGTCTGCCTCCTGTTCACGACCTGGCTGACTGTTCACCACACTTCACAAGCGATGGTCTCAGACCGTCAGATATACGCACACGCACGGTGGTTCGTGCATGTGCAAAGACTACGTGCAGGCAATGAGCTGAACTCGCAGAACAGCGGACAGCAAACCGTCCTATGAACTTAGTTACCGGAAAGGGCGGCCCAGCCTACTAAACAATTCTCTCGTCCGGAAGTGGATAGTAACCTGCGCGAGCGAACAAGACTCAGCCAAAGGTGAATGAATGATGGGAAAGCCAGAGGGGCTACCGATCCTCTCCACTCTACATCTGTGATGTGTTTTTACCCTTTCTCAACCGTGTGAACTTCAGATTCAGTCGTTCCAGGCGCTCGACTGCTTTTACATAGTCACTGCTTTCACAGCGTGTAAACTTCTTCCGTTTTTCAGGCCATTCTCTCGCAATTTGAAGTCATATGAAGAGAAAAGGTTGTAGTTTCAATCTGAAAGCGGCTTGTGTTTCTTCCGAAGTCTACATAGATCCATGTGTCTTAAGACAGTATTGCTCCAAGTGGTGCAGAAATCAAACATCTATGCTGAACACCTGCTACGGCTTTATCGTCCCGTTTGCGTGGAAACGTTTAGCTCCGCCTTGGTCACACAATTCCTGGTGTTAAGGATGGAGTGAGTGGTCGAACAAGAGACGTACAAGAGACACGGAACAAAATTCTCTCTCTCTCTCTCTCTCTCTCTCTCCATTAAACTGTCAGCTGTTTTCTGCTCGCTGCTGTTTCGGTTGAGACAATAAATCAAGGTCCCGTATGACCGAGGACTTGGCGCACGTAAAGGGACCCATGGCAACAAGGGAAGGGAGTTGTCCCTGGCACAGTTCTCTGCGTGTGGATGGGGGAGGGGAGGGCTGGGGAGGAGGCGGGGGGTGGGTGGTGGTTGAAAGACACAACTCAAAAACAAAACGCTGTGAAGAAAACTGAAACATGGTGGCGCAGTACTGCGGTGACATGCTCTTCCAGAAAAAGAGTAGATTGATGTTCACATGGTCAAAAAAAAAGGAAGAAAGAAAGAAAGCAAGAAAAAGAAAAGAAAAAAAGAAAGAAAGAAAGAAAGAAAGAAAGAAAAGAAAGAAAGAAAGAAAGAAGAAGAAACAAGTTGTGGCCATAAATCTAGACAACACATTGCAAAGTCAGCAGGGCAAAAGACGCAGGTGAACAAGGTCTAGATGGCGTACCCACAATCACTAACAACGATCGTACCCACAATCACTACACGATCATACCCACAATCACTACACGATCGTACCCACAATCACTACACGATCGTACCCACAATCACCACACGATCGTACCCACAATCACTACACGATCGTACCCACAATCACTACACGATCGTACCCACAATCACTACACGATCGTACCCACAATCACTACACGATCGTACCCATAATCACTACACGATCTTACCCACAATCACTACACGATCGTACCCACAATCACTACACGATCGTACCCACAATCACTACACGATCGTACCCACAATCACTACACGATCGTACTGTGTCACTAAGGAGGGGTACCAGAAAGGGGTGATGATGGGTGGGTTGTTTATGTATGCGTGCAAAGCTGCACCACGAAAAAAAAAAATTAAAAAAAGATTCCAGATGGTAAAAATCCATCTC
>CM031598.1:29561688-29564188 GCA_018398815.1 Conus ventricosus | reverse complement strand
TGTGTGTGTGTGTGTGTGTGTGTGTGTGTGTGTGTGTGTGTGTGTCTGTGTGTGTGAGAGAGAGAGAGAGAGAGAGAGAGAGAGAGAGAGAGAGAGAGAAGAGAGAGAGAGAGAGAGAGAGAGTGAGTGATAGTCGTATGTTCAGTGGACTTTGGTCGCCTTTCAATTCTATTAAAGTATCGTAAATTATTTCTTTACATTTTTCTCATCTTTGAAAAAATAAATTGACAGTGTGTCATATATTTATATTTAACTTGTTTATTTTCAAGTCACTTTTCTGAATTTATGTTATCTATTTTGTTTGAAATGTCAGTACAACTTATGTTTAATCTGACAACAAATGGTTTCAGTTCAGTGTGTGTGTGTGTGTGTGTGTGTGTGTGTGTGTGTGTGTGTGTGTGTGTGTGTGTGTGTGGTGTGTGTGTGTGTGTGTGTGTGTGTGTGTGTGTTCTTTTTCCAAGTTGTGTTTGGGTTTGTTTTGTGATTGTTTCCACCGATGTGCCTTTCTTTCTCCCCCCCCCCTCCCCCCCCTCCCCATTCATCCCCATTTTCTTTCTTTTTAATTTTTGATTCAAATATGAGTTTAATTAATATCATGTTTAAGCTGTCCACGCGCATGTCTGTAACCTTTAACCTGGGCATTTGTCTCTTTAATATCAGGTGCTTGCAGATCCAAACTTCACATAGCAATGAACACTAGTCAAACCTTTCCAGTCATTCCTTCACATAGCAATGAACACTAGTCATACCTTTCCAGTCATTCCTTCACATAGCAATGAACACTAGTCAGACCTTTCCAGTCATTCCTTCACATAGCAATGAACACTAGTCACACCTTTCCAGTCATTCCTTCACATAGCAATGAACACTGGTCAGAACTAACTTTCCAGTCATTCCTTCACATAGCAATGAACACTAGTCAGACCTAACTTTCTAGTCATTCCTTCACATAGCAATGAACACTAGTCAGACCTTTCCAGTCATTCCTTCACATAGCAATGAACATAGTCAGACCTTTGCAGTCCTTCCTTCACATAGCAATGAACACTAGTCAGACCTTTCCAGTCATTCCTTCACATAGCAATGAACACTAGTCACACCTTTCCAGTCATTCCTTCACATAGCAATGAACACTAGTCAGACCTTTCCAGTCATTCCTTCACATAGCAATGAACACTAGTCAGACCTTTCCAGTCATTCCTTCACATAGCAATGAACACTAGTCACACCTTTCCAGTCATTCCTTCACATAGCAATGAACACTAGTCAGACCTTTCCAGTCATTCCTTCACATAGCAATGAACACTAGTCACACTTTTCCAGTCATTCCTTCACATAGCAATGAACACTAGTCACACCTTTCCAGTCATTCCTTCACATAGCAATGAACACTAGTCAGACCTTTCCAGTCATTCCTTCACATAGCAATGAACACTAGTCATACCTTTGCAGTCCTTCCTTCACATAGCAATGAACACTAGTCACACCTTTCCAGTCATTCCTTCACATAGCAATGAACACTAGTCACACCTTTCCAGTCATTCCTTCACATAGCAATGAACACTAGTCAGACCTTTGCAGTCCTTCCTTCACATAGCAATGAACACTAGTCATACCTTTCCAGTCATTCCTTCACATAGCAATGAACACTAGTCACACCTTTCCAGTCATTCCTTCACATAGCAATGAACACTAGTCACACCTTTGCAGTCCTTCCTTCACATAGCAATGAACACTAGTCAGACCTAACTTTCCAGTCATTCCTTCACATAGCAATGAACACTAGTCAGACCTAACTTTCCAGTCATTCCTTCACATAGCAATGAACACTAGTCAGACCTTTGCAGTCCTTCCTTCACATAGCAATGAACACTAGTCAGACCTTTGCAGTCCTTCCTTCACATAGCAATGAACACTAGTCAGACCTAACTTTCCAGTCATTCCTTCACATAGCAATGAACACTAGTCACACCTTTTCAGTCATTCCTTCACATAGCACTAACACTAGTCACACCTTTCCAGTCATTCCTTCACATAGCAATGAACACTAGTCAGACCTTTCCAATCATTCCCTGCGCTGTATGAAAATGGTTCCAAACGGTAATGGCTGTGAATCTGCTGTAAATTATATTTGTCTCGCCATATATTCAACACTACACAAGTTGACACCAAATTCCAAGGACATTGGGATTAGTTACAATTCGTGCTAGATACACTGATAAAAAATGTTACATGATACTTTATGGAAATATTGCAACACATATCAACTTACATTTCAATAGGATGAGACCATTTTAATGTGATTTGTAGAGAGCAGAGGAGGCAGAATTCATAAACAAACATCGCACCAGCTATTTGAACAAAGACTAGCTACATACTACACATCTTGCCAAATAAGGGTCTATCACTTGTAATGAATCAAGCGACTAAAGCTACGGAAAGTAGCAAATTCAACGGCCATACACGTTTTCATAATAACAGTTATCAACTGACATCAGTA
>CM031598.1:29549188-29551688 GCA_018398815.1 Conus ventricosus | reverse complement strand
AATGGAGTCAGAACCAATTGTTAATCCGTTGGGAAAAAAAAACCTGTACCGAAACGGCCCGGCGGTGTGTATGCTCGCGCACGCGTGTGTTTGTGTCTTTTCTCTCTTTCATGTCGCTTTCATTTTTCAAACATATTTCACACCAATGACAGCACAAGTACAAATGATGGAGAGAGAAAAAATGCACACACGCTGAACACATCCATGCACCATATACATGTATCGCACATGACATTATGACACGGGCATAATGCCTTCATTACAAGGCCCATAGTCCGATGACAGTCGATCGTAACTGTGCCTCAACAGCGCTTGGACATCAGGGATCTCCACAGTTCACTGTACAGCTACGCAGCTATGCGCTAGAGCATCGTAAGCGAAAGACGAAAGGATGCTGAAGGAAGGACTGAGTTCCGAGGGGAGAGACGCACAACAAACCAGTACCGGGACAACCAGCAGAGCTGTCAGGATGGATGTAGATGTGGCCACACACCACAGATAGGACTTTTGCTCTAAATCACGATATATAATCCATGTCAGACCATCATTAAGGCCAAACTGCAGAACAAGTGGAAGCAGCAGCATCCACGCCACAACAGAGCAGACCCGTACTACCTGCTGACTCGTCGAGAGCAGGTAGTCATTTTCGGTCTCAGGACAGGCCACAACCACCTGAAACACCACCTATTCACTAAACTCCGCATCGGCAACACAGAGCAGTGCCCCTGCAGAACAGGCAGCCAGACAACAGAACATCTGCTGCAGTCCTGCCCGCTCCACCAAGCGCTTCGAGAGAAAACCTGGCCCGACCCTATCCCAGTGGCCCGGAAGCTGTACGGAGGACTGGAGGACCTGCGACGTACTGCCACCTTTGTCGAGGAGACGGGGGAATCCAACTGGAAAAATGACGAACGAGACAACGAACAACAACAACAACAACAACAATCCATGTCAGCGTTTTGAGGCCTACCGTAAGTTTGAGTCAGCATTTAATGTTAACCTGATCACTGATCAAAAGAACAACTCTCCACTAATTATTTCCCTTGTTTTGTGGTGGGATATCCACCGATGACATCACGTACATTCTTCAGAAAGCATCTCCTTAGTTGACGTCACATTTCAGGCCTTTGCATTCACCCTTGACCCTGTCTTTGAACCAGGTGGTAGACCCCCCCCCCCCCCCCCCCCCACCACCACCACCACCTCCACCACTACCTCCACCCCAAATAGTCCCATTACTCTGATTTTAATCTGTCTGGCTTGTGCCTTGATGGCAATTGGAAAGAAAAAAAAAGGGGGGGGGGGGGATCAACTTTCAGACACAATAAACATTCTCAAAACAATCTAATTCTGCCAGTCTATAGATACTCGACTCCTAAAGCAATGTCTTGGCGCATTAATTTTTGGTGTGTAACCTGTAGAGGATATACAGAAAATGGTTTGGTTCGATGCCAGTGACTCATGAAAACCAGATACATGTTCTTAATTGTGCAGTGTTTGTAGTTCACGATCCCAAACAATCGAATTCCGCCTACACCGAAGACCCAAAATTTGCTGAGGAAAAAGGATCGCTCACCTTGCTTTCGAAACCTGTTAGTGCAAAGGGAAGTAATCATATAACAGCTCTCCTGTGAAGAAAATGGCTGGTTGACAGAAATTTAGAATCTCAGTTCGTAAGTGAGTTTCTTTTTTTTTTTTTTTTTAATTTTTTTTTTTTTTTTTTTTTTTTTTGCGTACGCAGACTGACACTCCTGCGGACACTCCCTGTAGAGACAGGTAAGGATTAATCCCATCTACCCAACAAAGGGAGTGGAGTTTTGTGTGTATGACCGTTTCTTATCCCGCCATTAAGGCAGCCATACTCCATCTTCGGGAAGGTGCATGCTATGTGTAACGTGTCATCCATAACAACGGCCAAACTGGCCTCTCTTCCGAAAGTTGGTGATGGGATTTTACGTGTGTGCAAGATGTTATGCGTGCGTTCACACACGGAACCTCGGTTTATTGTCTCATTCGAAGGACTGTATGGGAAATGAAGTCAGAACCAATGTTAACTCCGAGGGAAAAATCCCCCTGTACCGAAACGGCCCGACGGAGATTCGAACCCGCAACCCCAAGATTACGTGTCTGGCGATCTACCACTGAGCTATTCCGGCCTCCAGTAAGTATTTCATTCAGTGTGGCCGTAACGCGAAGGTTCATGGTAGTCTGGGAATGAATAAGTGAAATTTTGGGACAAAGAGACTGGCAACGTCGATTTCACTGCCTGTTCAAAATGGTGCCGAGCTCAGCAGGTTTGATTCTGTCTCAGCGAAATGCCAGCAGCACAAGGGGTGGCTTCATACCCTGAACAGAAAGAAAGAAAGAAAAAAAAAACGATCGATATGTAGGTAGTCGGAACACAACGAATCCTGTGAACAAAATCGTTGAGCATTGAGTTCAGGGGAGAAACAAACCAAGGACCGTCTACGTCAGCAACCCTGGCTGTGTGAGCGAAGAG
>CM031598.1:29541688-29544188 GCA_018398815.1 Conus ventricosus | reverse complement strand
AAATCTATAATAACCGGTGCCTTTCTCCTGTTGAATCTATAATAACCGGCACTTTCTCCTGTTTAATCTATAATAACCGGTGCCTTTCTCCTGTTGAATCTATAATAACCGGCACTTTCTCCTGTTAAATCTATAATAACCGGCGCCTTTCTCCTGTTGAATCTATAATAACCGGCACTTTCTCCTGTTTAATCTATAATAACCGGCGCCTTTCTTCTGTTTAATCTGTAACAACCGGTACCTTTCTCCTGTTGAATCCTAACCCACTTCCTCCTGTTTAACCTTTTAAGAACCGGCACATTTCTCCTGTTTAATCTATAATAATCGGCACCTTTCTCCTGTTTAATCTATGATAAGCGGCACCTTTCTCCTGTTTAATCCTAACCCATTTTCTCCTGTTTAACCCTATAATAACCGACACTTTTCTCCTGTTTAACGCTATAATAACCGGCACCTTTCTCGTGTGTAATCCTAACCCAATTTCTCATGTTTACCCTATGATAACCAGCAGCTTTCTCCTGTTTAATCCTATTCCGCTTTCTCCCGTTTAACCCTTAAATAACCCGCGCCTATCTCCTGTTTAATCCTAGACCACTTTTTACTGTTTAACCCTTTAATAACCGGCGCCATTCTGTTGTTTAATCCTAGACCACTTTTTACTGTTTAACCCTCACACGTTTTCTCCTCTTCAGTCTTAATCAGTTTTCTTGTGAACAGGAATCTTAAATGAGGCAGGGAACAGTAAAGAATAAAACAAGTAGGGTAACTCTTGCTCCCATGGTGAGATAAATACACACCCATCACTTCAAACGAATGCTGCTTACGACACCAGATCGCCCGGCAGAAGTGACGAGCAGTTTTCTTGCGTTTAGCGTTGGTCAGCTTTCTAAGCACTTTTCCCCAGTTTAGAGTCGTAACCCGTTGTCTTCTGTTTAGTCCTTATCTGGTTAGTCCTTATCTGGTTAGTCCTTATCTGGTTAGTCCTTATCTGGTTAGTCCTTATCTGGTTAGTTTCATTTTGCGCCCAGTTTGAGAAGATAAGCAACTGTCTTTTCATGCTTCGTAATTTTCAGTGTCTTGAATGTTCTTGAAGACCAAAAAGGTCGAAACGCGTCGTGTCTGACTTGTGATTTGTTTGTTTCTTTCGCTTAGCGGGATGGTAATTTTTCTTTTAAGTTTAGTCCTTAACATTTTTTTTTTTCCTGTCGCGCCCTGATCCGATTTGCCCCACCCCCACCCCCACCCCACCACACCACCACTCCCTTTCTTAGTCCTAACCGTTTTCTCAACCAATGTTCTGTTAAGTCTTTGCCAGCTTTCTCCTGTTTAATCCTAGTCTGTTTTCTCCTGTGAAGCCGTGACCGGTTTCTTTCTGTTTCTTCCTTATCAGATTTCTCCCTATTTAGGCCTAGTCTGTTTAAGAGATTTCTCCTGTTTAGTCCTGGTCTGTTTTCTCCTGTTAAGCCGTAACTAATGTCCTTCTTTTAGAAATAGAGTTTGTTTCTTACCGCCAATGACATTGACAAACAAAGCACATGACAAGACACGATGCATTTCAACCACTTGGGTCTTCTTCAGGCGAAAAAATAAATCACATATAACATTTGGGACAGTACAAACAAAGAACGAAAATCGAAAAAAAGAACGAAAAATGACTCATCTGTTGTCCATGTGGTGGGGAGAATAGCCGGTAGGCGGAAATGACATGGGGGATTATGGGAGAGGAAAAGGAGGGGGGGGGGGGGGTTGTGTAGGGGGAGGTGTGTGTGTGTGTGATATGATAGGGTTGTGTGTCTAGTTTATTGGGATGGTGTGATATTTTTGTGACGGTTGTGGTAATGGTGGATTGATAATAATGGTAAGGGGGGAAAAGGTGGAGGGGGGGGGGGGGGGAACTGAGGAAAAAAAAAAAGGGTTTAGGTGAATAAAATAAATGATTTCGTTGGGTGATGAAAGAGGTAGTGGTAGTTATGCGTGGGTAGTTTTGAAGGTGTGTGGGTAATGTTAGGGAGGGAAGGGGATGGAAGATAAATGGGTGATAAGGTATGATCGGGGGTGGGGGTGGGGGTAGGGGTTGAGGTGGAAAAAAGGGGGGGGAATGGGGGGGAGGGAGGGTAATGTGTTTGTGGGGGGGGGGGAGGGGGAGGGGGGCAAGAGAAGGAGAGCTCATATCTCTTCATCCACTATGGGGTGGGGGGTGGGGGTGGGAGGTTCATATAAATGGTGTTGTTTAAAAAAGTGAACAATGCTGTGGGATGATGTTCATTGCAACAGGTGAAATAATGTGTTGGCATCAATATGCTGATGTTTGTTGAGAGAAGATAGCAGTGATCAATGAAAAATAGGGTATCATGTGTTGCACACACACACACACACACACACACACACACACACACACACACACACACACCCCCCCACAAACACATTACCCTCCTCCCCCCCCCCCCCCATTCCCCCCCCCCTTTTTTTCCACCTCAACCCCCACCCCCCACCCCCCACC
>CM031598.1:29514188-29524188 GCA_018398815.1 Conus ventricosus | reverse complement strand
TGCGTAACATATACAGCACAGTACAACGCTTTACAACATTCCACTCATGTTGCTAGAAACTTGTGTTGTGCACTAACACTACGATTTTATTTTTTAGCGATGCTGCCAAAATTCGCATCTGCCACTTCAGGATCTCGCACCTGCAATCAGAATTGTTTTGTGTACTCACTGAAATGTGAACAAAGACAGAACTGGAAAACAAAACAAGAACGCGGTTACGTGGCACAGGTCAATAATAGTCAACAATGACGGCTGACCTACAATTTTGAAGATTTTGAAGGCTATCACGGTGTTCATTAAAGACGTTGATTGGTCCTCGGCACTCAACCTTACACGGGACTTCTCGACGTGGGTTCCCTGGATGTTTGCAGCCAATCACGACGCAGTCGCGCGCTCCCAGGCGCCACACAGCACAAGGCCTCGCGTGGCCGCTAAATTGGAAACGGTGATCTCATCGCTTTGCCTGAGTTTTGTGCGCAGGTCGCCGATGTAAACAGTCCATTCATCCCAGCCGAACGAGCAAGGCGTGTGTGAGAATGAGCGAGAGAAAGCTGTGAGAGAGAGTGCGTTTTGGGCACCAGAAACTGTCCTCACCACGCTGACATGTCGGCTTTTTCTTTTGGATTTTAACCCACAACAAGTGTCTGCCATCATCGCTCGCCATTCTGAGAGCTGAAGACGTTTGTTCGGGGTGCTGTGGTGTTCTGTGCGAGGTAGTGACATCCCTTTGTTGCAGAGTGTGTGGCCGTGTTAACAAGTGGTCAAGGGGACGAACGAACGCTAAAGCAAGCCGTAGCTTGTGCTGAGGAAGGCAGAGGAGCACCCCCCTCCTTCCCCCACCCACTCCCACCCTCCCATCATCCATCCACAGGTGGTTCCCGTGCCGGAGAATGTTCTACAAGAGGCGCCTATGATCCTCCTCCCCCCTCCCCACTTCACCCTCATCCTCATTGCCATCACCCTCCTCATCTCATTGAGCTGGCTCATCCGGAGGTCGGGAGCAGCAGACCCAGACCCATGCCGGAGTCGGGCGACGTGGAGGTCCTGGCCCCGTCCAGGACCCACCTGGCCTCCAGGAGACGCTTCGACCTCAAGCTGGACCTGCCTTCGGCCCTGTCCGGCAGGGAGCGCAGCGAGAAGAA
This sequence comes from Conus ventricosus, assembly GCA_018398815.1. Taxonomy (NCBI): domain Eukaryota; kingdom Metazoa; phylum Mollusca; class Gastropoda; order Neogastropoda; family Conidae; genus Conus; species Conus ventricosus. The sequence continues at coordinate 29,523,046 of CM031598.1, read as the reverse complement.
GCCCCGGCTGGACCTGCTGTCGGCGCCCGCCATCCTGTCCTCCAAGCTGTCCGAGACCGTCACCTGCAACAGCTGCGTGGGCCAGCCCTCTGCCCATCCTGGGAGCGACTCCTCCCTGGTTCATCCTCATCATCAGGGGGATCGGCCTCTGTCGGCCGCCTCCTGCCTGACCCCCCAGCCTCTCTGCCTGGGACAGTACAGCACGTGTCTGGAACACAACGCCACCTCCACATTCCGCGCCACCAGAGGAGGGGGAGGGGGAGGAGGGGAGGAGGACCGGACTCCCGCGGGATCCCCCCTCACCTCCCCGTCCTCGGGCACGCCCCCGTTCAGGGCCATCTCCTCCGGGGAGCTGGCGGCCAAGCTGCGCAAGTCGCGCTCCGTGCTGGTGATCGACTGCCGCCCCTTCCTCTGCTACAAACGCGCAGCACGTGCAGGGCGCCGTCAACATCAGCTGCACGGACCGCTTCAACCGCAAGCGGCTGCAGCAGGGCAAGGTGGGCGTGTTGGACCTCCTGGCCGCCACCCACGGCAAGGACACCTTCCGGAGGAGATGTCTGCGGGAGGTGGTTCTGTATGATGAACGGGGCAGCGGAGGCAGTTGCAGCGGTGGTGGTGGTGGTGGTGGTGGCGGGCAGCACGTGCTAGAGACGGACAGCGCTCTGCACATCGTCCTCAGCACCTTGCTGAGGGAGGGTCGGCAGCCTGCTGTTCTGCAAGGTCAGTTTGGGAGGGGGGCACTGGTCATGGTGGTGGTGGTGGTGGTGGTGGTGGACCTCTTGGTTCGGGAGCCCTGCCTTCCCTCCCACAACATTCCGTCATGTGTGTGTGTGCGTGTGTGCGTGTGTGTGTGTGTGTGTTTGCGTGTGTGTGTGTGTGTGTGTGTGTGTGTGTGTGTGTGTGTGTGTGTGTGTGTGCGTGCGTGCGTGTGTGTGTGTGTGTGTGTGTGTGTGTGTGTGTGTGTGTGTGTGTTCTTTCCTTCTCTTTCCCTCTTTTCTAGGCTTATTTAATCATAAAGTGATGTTCTCTCTCTCTCTCTCTCTCTCTCTTCTCTCTCTCTCTCTCTCTCTCTCTCTCTCTCTCTCTCTCTCTCTTCTTCTTCTTCTTCTTCTTCTTTCTCTCAGTCTCTTTCTCTCCCTCCATCTCTCTCTCTGTCTCTCTTTTCCTTCCCTTCTTCACCAGTCCATGACCATCATCATCATCATTATCATCATCATCAATCTTCTTTTTCTTCTTCTTCTTCTTCTTCTTCTTCTTCTTCTTCTTCTCAGGTTTTCATCATCATCAGCTGTGTCCTCTCCTTCTCCTCATGTTTTTATCCGCCCCCAGACGAACCGTCCATTTTCCCACCACACTGTTAGGTTGTTGATCAGAGGTTTGTTGGCCTATTCTTACAACCCATTAAAGATGATATGAAACAGATAAGGGTGAATGAGATCACTGTTATTTGAGGTCTGTTAGCGTGTGTTAACAAACAGCCAGATAAAAAATGTTTTGAAACAAACACAAATAAAATAACATTAAATAACACGTTTTCATGCTGTGTGTACTATTACGTAAGTATGGATACATCGTAATATACTCTATTTGTATGTGTGGGGTGTGTGTGTGTGTGTGTGTGTGGTGTGGACAGAAACGTGTATTAACGAAGATTCCTACTATACCTCATAATTTATATGAATCTTTGGTGTACGTTAACTACACGTTATTCTGGCATGTACTCTGTATTATGTTTTGTTTTGAATGTCACTGTTTTCCGTCCCGCCTCTTGCTCTCGCTCCCCCCTCCCCCACCCCCCACCTCCTCCTCCCCCTTCTCCTCCCCTTTCCGCCTTCCCTCTCCCCCTCACCCACCCATCCTACTTCCCGTCTCCCTGGACTGTTATACTCAAGTATCCCCGAAGTTAAGAAAAGAACTGAAGTAAATTTAGAAAAGAAGAAGAAGACACTCCAGTTCATCCCACTCTGGAACATCCGTGGCAGACCCACGCAGAAATTCCACCACGAGGTCTTCAGTTGTAAGGCCACACAGTGAAAATGAACTGGAAGGCACTTGGCAAACTATGTAGCCTGAGTGTGTGGGCTGGTGGTAGCTAGCGCTTGTGGTACGTTAGCTACGATCGTAGCGGGTCTCTCACTCACTCAGTCACTCACCAAAACTCCCCGGCAAGAACAATCCTCGTTCATGACTCATATACGGTGTACACTATAAAACGGGATCCGTCTCTCTTGGCTCTTTGCGGTCTAGCCAGTATATACGGTTGTGTGTGTGGTGTGTGTGTGTGTGTGTGTGTGTGTGTACGTATGGTCGTGGTGTGTGTCCGCCTGCCCCGACCAAAAAAGCGCGCTATGACGAAAGCCGTAGAGAGAGAGAGAGAGAGAGAGAGAGAGAGAGAGAGAGAGAGAGAGAGAGAGAGAGAGAGAGAGTGTGTGTGTGTGTGTGTGTGTGTGTGTGTGTGTGTGTGTGTACGTATGGTCGTGGTGTGTGTCCGCCTGCCCAGACCAAAAAAGCGCGCTATGACGAAAGCCGGAGAGAGAGAGAGAGAGAGAGAGAGAGAGAGAGAGAGAGAGACTGTGTGTGTGTGTGTGTGTGTGTGTGTGTGTGTGTGTGAGGCCTCCTGTTTCATTATGTTTGTTTGCTTACGTTGGTGATCGGCTTGGCTTATTGTGGGGAGGGAAAAGAAGACTGGGAGTGGGGTGGGTGAGACTACGAATAAGACTGACGACGGTTAGAGAACAGCTTTGAATGTAAAGGGAACTTATTGAAGGAACGTCATAGCGACTGAAAAATAAAGAGGGAGGGAGGGTATTGCAGGAAACCGGAAAGAAGAAATGAGGAAAAAATAAATAAATAAAGAGAGGAAAGTTTTAGTTGTATTTTTTCCTGGAAATATCCCGGTTTTTGTGTGTGTGTGTTTTTTTGTGTTTTTTTTTTAACTAATGGGTTTGTTTTTAATTCACAGGCATTGCATTCATTTATCAATTTAACTTTTTTTTTCTATTCATCAATTAATATTTAATTGTACATTGTACTTTAGTTCATTTAGATTTAAGTATAGATATTTAATTTCAGTTTTTCTGGATTTATTATATATTCATTCCTCTGTTTGTGTGATTTATACAAGAGAAAGGACAGGGTTTTTTGTGTGTTCGTTTGTATGTTTGAAATTCAGACATTTCACATTTAAACTCATTATGGATTATATACCCGTCCACGCACATACACACACACACACACACACACACACACACACACACACATATATATATATGCACACGAAAATAACAATAATGACGTCGGCGACCACCTCAACGACGAGGAAACAACGATAAAATAACGTTGACAATTGAAAGGAAGATGAAGGTCCATAACATACACAGGCATCTCACTAAGGTCCATAACATACACAGGCATCTCACTAAGGTCCATAACATACACAGGCATCTCACTAAGGTCCATAACATACACAGGCATCTCACTAAGGTCCATAACATACACAGGCATCTCACTAAGGTCCATAACATACACAGGCATCTCACTACATTTCACTCGTTTGCCTCTGTCAAGTGGTTCGGTGATACTGTATTCAGGTCATGTTGTTTGCCTCTCTCAAGTGGTTCGGTGATACTGTATTCAGGTCATGTTGTTTATTGCTCAGCCAACCTCGAGAGGCCCTATATCAAGACTGCCATCTCGGCAACGTCAATTTGTCACACACACACACACACACACACACACACACACACACACACACACACACACACACACACACCACACCATCAGAATTTTCATTAAAATGTTGTTTTTCTAAAATCTTAAATCAGATATACTCCACTTGTTTACTGTTTATCGTTTACTGTTCCCTGCCTCATTTCATTTCAGATATAAAGAAAAAAAATTCTTTCTAAGGAACTAATAAAAATAAAAAAAAGATCCGTTGGCATTTCTGGTGAAATACACGGTACGATAGAGGAATTGGACCGCGGACCTTATATATAATAATTTTTTGTTTAAGCTACATCTACACATGGCACCGCACAAAGTGGGCTGCTCAAGTGAGGCGTGAGGCCCGATCATGTCCCTTGTCACGGTGTATCTATCAGAAATCACTCACACTGGGATCATCCTCGCGATCCTCTCCAGTGACTCAGACTTCGGGGCAGGGGAGATAATCAGACTGGCCCCACAGCAACGTGACATAGAGCCTACGTACTTCTCCGAGCTGTGAGGACTTGAAAGGACCAAGGACATTCTGTAGTGGACAGAACTGGAGATGAGTTCACGTGGGTGTCGTCGTCACAGTGCGAGCATTTAGGGTTTTGTCTTCACGGTGCGAATTAAATGACGGATAGCAGTAAAACTCCGTGAGGAAAGTTTGTCCAAAGGCAGGCATGCGTCATCGTCACCGGTAAGATGGTTCGAACCCCGCCTTTGAAGTTTTGTCTGTCTTTGTGCTTGCACCCGTATCCCGGACATAAAAAAAAGTGGGGGGTTTTCCCGGGTACGTGGATTGTACCTCTCTTCCTCTATCTAAAACTAGCAAGGGTATGAATTTCGAAATTGTCAGTCGCTGTCAGACGTTCTGTTATTTAGTATTACTCTTTTTTTTAAGCAGTGTTGTGTGTGTGTGTGTGTGTGTGTGTGTGTGTGTAGTGAAGTGTAGTGTGACTGTAAGCACAACACATTATCATTTTTTTTAACCGCATACCAATAGAACGGTTATTTTATTTTTTTAAAAACAACAACTAACGAATGAAATTAGCAAGAATTAATTTATCAGAATCTGCAGTTATTAAATTAACCTGCTTGTAAACCACGAAACCCTGGCACAGCGTCCCAGGCTATGGCATGAAGTGTGGCATGAAGTGTGGCATGAACACGTGTCACTGACGACGCCCCCAGCAATGAGCTCAGCTTCATGTACAGTGAGAGAGACACGCGTGTTGGAATCAGAACGATGATTATGCATGCCCGTCATTGGTTGAATGCCCTTTTAAAGACCTCTCTCTCTCTCTCTCTCTCTCTCTCTCTCTCTCTCTCTCTCCTCTCTCTCTCTCTCTCTCCTCTCTCTCACACACACACACACACACACACACACACACACCACTCACTCACACACACACACACACACACACACACACACACACACACACACACACACACACACACCGCGCGCGCGCACGCTAATTGAAGCGTGATTTTTCGACTCTTCGTAGATACGAAGCAATGGTGTTCAAACAATAGTGGCTTCCAGTATGTACCAAGGAAAAAAAGAAAAAAGAAAATTGAAGTATTTTCAGAATAATGAAATGAAATTGTTTAAAAAGTAGGGATTGAAATAAGTTGTAACAAGATATTGTGAAGTAAAATGAACTTAAAAAAACAAATCAAAATAAAAACATGTAAGATAAATGATGATCAGCATGGTAGAAGACGCGAGCGATCAATCCGTTTGATTTCAAGCTTTTTCTCTTTTTTTCTTTCTTTCTTTCTTTCTTTTTTTTTTTTTACTTTCATGACATAAAGGTAAACATGCTGACAGAGAGAGAGAGAGAGAGAAAGAGTCACACACACACACACACACACACACAGAGAGAGAGAGAGAGAGAGAGAGAGAGAGAGAGAGAGAGAGAGAGAGAGAAAGGAGAATCCCCGCCACTCCCCATTTTTCGCCCCCTCCCCTTCCCCCCCCCCCCCCCCCCCCCTCCCCCCCTCTTTTATTACAAATGAGGCCTGAGCATGACGACGCTGTTTGAAGAAAAGCCGCCAGTGTGATCCAAAGCCTCCTCCCCTCCTTGGTGTGTCGAGCTGGCCCTCCCTCCCTCCCTGTCTGTCTGTCCTCCCCTCCCCGAAAATCGCCAAGGTTGCGTTTATCGATCGCACAGAGCGCGCGCATGCACAGTGGAAATCCATGAGTCAGCGCCAGCAATATCTGCTGATTCAGGTCACTTCTTCGCCTCGTTCCCTCCTCCCGTCCGTCCTCCCTGCCTCCCCTACCCCGTCCTCCTCCTTCCTCCTCCTCCTGCTACTGCTGCTGCTGCTACTACTGCTGTTCCTTCTCCTCCTCGTCCTGCTCCTTTTTCTCCTTCTTCTTCTCCTCTTCCTTTTTCTCCTCCTCCTTCTTCTCCTCTTCCCGCTCCTCTTCCTCCTCCTCCTCCTCCTTCTTCTTCTCCTCCTTCTTCTTCTCGTCCCGCTCCTCTTCCACCTCCTCCTCCTTCTCTTCCTTCTTCTTCTTCTTCTTCTCGTCCCGCTCCTCTTCCTCCTCCTTCTCCCCCTCCTCCTCCTCCTCCTCCCCTTCTGGCGACGTCACGAACTGTTGCGTTTGAGATCGATTCTAGAGCGGTGTGGTGAACGCCATCACGGCACAAGACAGCGACCTCCAGCAACCCCCCCCCCCCCTTCCCCTCCCATCCCTCTCCATCTCCTCCTCCTCTCCTCTCCCCCCCCCCCCCCCCCTCCTCTTTTGCGGAGTAAAAAAGGTGTCACGAACTTCAGTCTTTGGTGAAAGGCACTGCATGCCCCCTTCTCCTGAGTTAATAGTGGGGAAGGGAAAGAAAGGTGTTCTGTCCTGTGTGGAAAGCATATATCAATATCTAGCGGGGTCTGAAAATACCGCACTATTAATGAACGAGGTGCGGGTGTTCACGATCGCGATGCGTTGTCAGTCGTTTTGAAATTATTCAAGGAACAATGGCAGGACTGGCGATAGCGTGACGCTTTTTGAACAAAAATAGATATTTAAAAAAAAAAAAAAAAAAAAAAAAAAAACACCGGAGAAATGCATAACTATCTTCAGGTCAAATGAAAACTGACGAAGCTATAGACTAGATCGGTAAGAAACTGGTGTGAACCCCTCTCTCTCTCTCTCTCTCTCTCTCTCTCTCTCTCTCTCTTGTGTGTGTTGTGTGTGTGTGTGTGTGTGTTTGTGTCTGTTTCTGTCTGTCTGTCTGTCTGTCTGTCTCTCTCTCTCTCTCTCTCTCTCTCTCTCTCTCTCTCTCTCTCTCTCTCTATCTCTCTCTCTCTCTAAGTATGCCGGATTGCCAACAAAAGTTGTTGGATTGATCATTGAGTTGCAAGACTTGATTTTTAAGAGAATTTTTGTTTTGAAGACGTAAATTTGTTTCGTTTGTTTGCTTGTTAGGTTTTTTTTTTGTTTTGTTTTGTTGGGTTTTTTTTTTTTTAACTCGCTTTTAGCCCTGATGTAGCCAGCCCATGTAGCCTGCTGGGCCACAAACGAAATGACGGACATAACAGGGCCTACACAGACCCTTGACATACGCACACACGTTTGCGCGTGGTTGTTACTATAATACGCTCGGGGTTCAAATTCCTCGTGGCATTTGAGCAGTTCCGTCCCCGTGCAATCAGGAACTGAAGGCCCTCGAGACGCGAATCCTTTCAGGCGGAAGTGACGTCTGTCCACAGAATAGTGCGTCTGTCACGCCGGAACTGACGATAGAGATGCGACGCAAACACAAGTTCTAAATACCGGATGCAAAACAGGTTGTTTTCAAAACTCTTTGTCTATGCTCGAACACACACACACACACACACACACACACACACACACACACACACACACATGCTGGTAGTATTAGTTTCCTATGACGTAGAGATTTTCTCGTGCGTTGATTTCCCGCCGTCGATAGGACCACCGGTCCAATAAGAAGCCGGCATAAGGTGTTCAAATTTCACAGTGTGTGGAGGAACAAAACGCTGTTATGCGATGATGACATCGCTTTGGACCATCATGATAATAGCGGTGCTATGTCCGGTTCGCGCCAGATTCCGCGTTTCACGCACGTGCGCAGTAGTTGATGTAACGATGTTATTGGCCGTTACGGTCATTAGGAAAGAGATGACGGTGTGTGTCCAGTTTGCTGTAATTGGATCTTGAGAGTTACAAGTGTGAAGGAATGAGCAGCTGTTGTTTAATATTCGGGGAAAAGGAGAGAGAGAGAGGGAGAGGGGGAGAGAGAGAGAGTATTGCGGTGATAACTAAGCAGTTTTTGTTGTTTAATTTTCGGGGAAAGGGGAGAGAGAGAGAGAGAGAGAGAGGAGAGAGAGAGAGAGAGAGAGAGAGAGAGAGAGAACTGCGATTGTAACTAAACGGCTTTTAAACCTTTTTTTTTAACATTTGTGAATTAAGATAGTACGAGAAAAGTGCTCCCTTTCAACTGTGTCTTTCCCTGTTCCCTTACAACAGGCATCTAACTCGGAGAAGCGTTTGAACCGAATATTAGTAAAAGAACGTGTCTACCTAGTATATTTCAATGAATGTTGAAAACATCGCAAAATTACGCAGGCTCTCGACCAAAATAAAGTAATTTCTCTCTCTCTCTCTCTCTCTCTCTCTCTCTCTCTCTCTCTCTCTCTCTCTCTCTCTCTCACACACACACACACACACACACACACACACACACACACACACACACTTCCGTCCCGGTAGAGACGGAAGACGGTGAGCGGGCGTCTTATTGCTGCGATAGGCACGAAAATGTGGCCAATGAGAGCTTCTATAGGATGCAAGAATTCGACAAAATAGGAAATATGCAGAAATTACTCCCCATTTCCATGTCCAACGTTTAGCCGTCTTACGTTATCAACGCCCATCAACTCTTGCTCTGACTAGCACAATATATTTAATACAAAATGGAAATGAACAAAAGCCTGAACATTTGAGAGAGAGAGTGTGTGCGTGTGTGTGTGTGTGTGTGTGTGAGAGAGAGAGAGAGAGAGAGAGAGAGAGTGTGTGTGTGTGTGTGTGTGTGTGAGATAGAGAGAGAGAGAGAGAGAGAGAGATTGATTTAACAACGGTGAAGGGCATTCAGACATGAAAAGCCCAGTAAATCGCTGTA
>CM031598.1:29509188-29511688 GCA_018398815.1 Conus ventricosus | reverse complement strand
ATTGTTTGGTTTGTCCTCTCTCTCTCTCTCTCTCTCTCTCTCTCTCTCTCTCTCTCTCTCTCTCTCCTCTCTCTCTGTGTATGTGTGTTTGGGGGGATGGGGAGTAATGGGGATCTGTCTTCTTCTCCCCCCCCCCCCCCACCCCCCACCCGCGCCTTCCACAATTCCCAGGAGAATTTGTTTGATCAAGGTTATTGAATCTTGGTACCCGGCCATAGCAACGCAGTTTTTATCCATTCCTTCCCTGATGTCAGTAGATCTTCATATGGTCCGGTGTGTCGTTTGACAGCGTGACGCTCTTGTTCCTTGGTGATATGATCACTAGGTCTGCTGATACGTCATAGACCCTTCCTCAAGCCTCATCACGGCAGTGACTCAGGCTGTCCACCACCACGAGTGACACTGTCTGATTAGATCGTTCAGTTGATCCAGTGGGCTTTTCAGTATCAGTGTCAGCCACGCCACTGACGAACAGGGATCAATTTCAGCAAGAACTAGGGGAGAACACACTCCTAAAAAGGTCACAATTGACGGTTTTTCTTTGAACAGCAAGGCAGAAAGGGATTCGTTCCTTTGCAGAATCAGTGATAATAATAACCAGTGGATGGTTTGTTTTGTTTGTTTTTTGTTTTTTGGTTGTTGTTTTTTTTATTTGTTAGTTTTTGTTTTTCTGTCTTGTTTCATTTCATATTGGTGCAAAATGATAATTATTATTAACTTTGTGGGTTGAGGGTTTGTCTGTTTCTGTTTGCAAAACCATCCAGTGTCTTGTTCTGTCGTCCCACTCTCCAGCTTGTGAATTTTATTCCCTCTTTTCTTTATTCTTTTTTTTTTTCTTTTGATTTGTTTTGTTTGTTTCGTCTTCCTTTCCTTCTCTAGCTTTCCTTTTCTTCTCTCTCTCTCTCTCTCTCTCTCTCCTCTCTCCTTCTCTCTCTCTCTCTCTCTGACGCGGTCAGAGCACTGGAGTGAAAAGTTTTTTTAAAAAATAAAAATAAAAAAAACAAGCACTAACCATCGAACCGTATGATCAGACTAAGCCGTGGGCAATGACAACAGTGACTGTGGCAAATCTATCACCGACCAATCAGCCGTACACCAAGCTTGTGTACACGTGGAAAGAAGGTGGCGGTGTCGCCACCAGGTTCTCTTGGTCACAGGAACTAATTGAATGAGTCACCATTTCTGTTTGTGTGGCGATAACCTTGACTATGCAACATGTGGTTGAAAGGCAAGAAGACCAAAAAAAAAACATCAAGATGAATATCCCATTTCTCATATCCTTGCGGTTTTTTCCTTTGTTTGTTTGTGTGGGTTTTTTTTTCTTGTTTGTTTTTTCTTTGTGATTTGATTTTTCGCCCTTATATCATGTGTACAAGTTACCACCTACATCTAATTTCCGTTGCTTCTGGTGTGAATTGGAGTGTGACCGTCGCGTATCGTGCGTTATTGAAGAGAAAAGATTTTTTTTTAACTAGAGGGGGGGGGGGGGGGGGGGGGGGGGGGGGGGGGGGGGGGGGGGGGGGGGGGGGGGGGGGGGGGGGGGGGGGGAAAGGAGTGGAGTGAAGGTGAACTGACAGGGTGGTTGATATCAAATTGTCATTGTGTGCTGTTGAGAAGTGGTGTTGTTTTGCAAACAACTGGCCGTGTCAGAAATAGTCGGGCCAATACAGCAAGCCCTTCCCACCAATCGAGGCGTTACTATATTTAGCGTCCAGGGGAAAGTATAATGGCTGACTCTTGTCCAAACGACAACATTCTCTCATTTCTCTCGACAACGGAGTGACGGAAAGAAGATGAATCAGAGACCAGAGGTTTACACTTAGCCTCGTGAAATTGACAGTTGTGTCAGGCTCATGATTAGCGAATTATGTAAACTTCCTGCAGTTGGTTGGTGGTTCGCGTTGTCTGGACTGACCGGGTATTCAGCAAACAGTCAGTGTCGGTTTCGCAGTCTCGTCACTGCGTGCTGAGTAATGCATGCACGTAACGCTACATCCGGTTAGCCACCTGGCTGAAGTGCTTAAAGTATTCCTTGAGTGATATGAAGTCGAAAAAAACAAAAAAGTGTCATTAGAATTGACTGTGAAAATTTAAACGAATGAATAAGTAAACGAATAAATAGATAAATAGGTAGTATAAATGAATAAACAAATAAATGATAACAATAAGATCTATGAATCTCTTGAGTCTGTGTGAGGGCTATATTCTCCTCTCTCTCTCTCTCTCTCTCTCTCTCTCTCTCTCCTCTCTCTCTCTCTCTCTCGTGTGTGTGAATGTGTGTTCCCTTTCATTGAGCATATGCATTTTTAGATCCTTGTTTTTCTCTTCTAAATTTTCATCTTTTTTCGCTAAGTTTCTTTTTTTTCACAGTATGAGACTCTCTTTTCTCTCTTCTCTCACTCTCTCTCTCTCCTCTCTCTCTCTCCTCTCTCTCTCTCTCTCTTTAAAACCACACGCCGCCACACACCCACACACACCACATCACCACACCCACACTCGA
>CM031598.1:29479043-29504043 GCA_018398815.1 Conus ventricosus | reverse complement strand
CAAATATGGCAAAGTATCAAGACCGTACTGTTGACTGCTGCTACAGATCTGTCAGTGCTGAGGCGAGTGGTGTCTTTGTTAGGCGTAAGCTTCTTGGTAGGTGGGTACATAAACTGGATAAATATATATTCTGTTAGGTTGGTTTTAGAGTCGTCGGGGAGGGGATTCGTGCGAGTGGGTTTGGGAGGCGTGTGTGTGTGTGTGTATGTGTGAAGATAGAGGGGGGGGGGGGGGGCGGAATGAGGAAGAGAGGAGGCGGAAAGAGAGCGGAGGGATGGGTGGGGGCGTATGAAACAAACAAGATAATTCATGAAACGTAATAAGAGAAGTAAAGTGAATAAAAGTTCCAGATGCGGAACATCGTGTGTGCTTTTTTTTTCTTTTAATCGCGAGTATTCTCTTTCAACATTTTTGCTTAATGTCTGGAAATTTTGAAGGTGTGTGTGTGTGTGTGTGTGTGTGAGAGAGAGAGAGAGAGAGAGAGAGAGAGAGAGAGAGAGAGAGAGAGAGAGAGAGAGAGAGAGTTTGGATGAAATCAAATGCAGAGAACTGGTCATTTGTTTGGTTGTAAGAAACAACATTTATATATGGATGACTTTTTTGTTTAACTAAGTCAAACTTTTCAGCTTGGCATGATATTTATGGAGTCGGACGTTTTTTAATCTAAACATAACTACACCAAATAAAACCCGAGAACATTTTCGCACGAATGAGAAGATGTAGAGACTACTTGTAATCCATAGGAGTAAACGATAGTAGAATATAGAAAAATGATGTCACGACATACCTATATTTTCAGTAACTGGTAAGGAAAGTGCGTGTACTGACTGAGAATGGCGTTTTAAGGATGCATACAAAATGCTGTTTTTATTGATAAACTAATGGATTAAGTATTTTTCAGTTTATCTTTTTTTTTTTAACTTGTATTTAAGGAAAAAGGTACAAAGAAAAAAAAAGGAAGGAATGCATGGCTTGATTACCTGAAGGGACGGAACACGTTGGCGAGGAATCTTTTCGATGATTCTTTTCCTTCTGAAAATATTTTCTTTAGTGTCAGGCGAAATGCATCACATACTAGTAACCACCCCCCTCACACCCCTCCTACCATCCACACACACACCTTCAACCCATCCCCCCCCCCCTCCTCGTCCCCACTCCCGCTCCCCCAACCCCCACCCCCACCCCCACCCTCACGCCTGCTGCCTGCCGCTCTGGGACCAACCTACCTGTAGGCGGGAATGCGGTGCCTCTGGTACTGTTTCACCTTCAGCCGACAACTCCCCCCCCCCCCCCTCCCCCTCCCCCATCTCGACCCCCCGCCCCCCTCCTCCTCCTCCTCCACCCAGGTACAAACTATCAGTGACTCAGACGCACGCGCTGTCTTGTGTTGCCATAGAAACGGTGCCGGTAACGCAGCGCGGCGGACTCTTCCCCACCGAGGCTTCCGAGCTATGAAGGGCGGTTTATTAGAATTGATATTACCTGCGCGTGCGCGCGCGCGCGCACGTGCATAAGGGGTGACATGGAGGGACGGAGAGGGGAGGGGAGGAGGAGAAGGGAGAGAGAGAGTGGATGGAGGGGTACAGAGAGTTGGAGGGGGAGGGAGAGGCGGAGGGGAGACTACCGAAGAGGAAGGAGGACGTGGGGGCGTGGCTCATCTCCTTACCTAGGAGGGACGAGGATGATGATTTGCTGGGGACGGGGAAAGAGGGCGGGAGGGGAGGGGGGGTGGGGAGGTGGAGGGGTGGAAGGAGGTAAAGAGTTGGGTTGACCTGTGTGAAAACAAAGAGAGAAAGAGAGAGAGGGAGGAGGTGGTGATGATGGCGAAGTTGTATATTCGTCATCCACGAAAGTAGACACAAAGACGAATTCAATGGGGAAGTTGTGTTGGTTTTTTGTTTTTTTTCGTTTTTACTTCCCCCACACACGCCCCTTTCAATTCCCTTCTTCTTTTCCCCTTTCCCCCATTCCTCAACTGACCGTCTCTCCCCCCCACCCCCCCTCTTCTTCCCCCCCCCCCCCTCTCTCTCTCTCTCTCTCTCCTACCCTCTCCTCTCTCCTCTCTCCTCTCTCCCTCTCCCTTTTAACTCTTCTGACTCCCTTCCTTTTTCTACCTTTAAACACGCACCACCCCCCCACCCAGGTCAAACCACCGGGTCACCTCCAAACTTCGAGCGATGACCCCTCCCCTTTTACCCTCTCATTTCGTCCTCATATCGCCCTGCCCCCCCACCCCACCCCCCCCCCTCCCCCCCCCCCCCCCCCACCCCCTTCCACCTTACTTACCCCACCCCTCACACCCTTCCTATCATCCTCCCCTACCCCCAAACTCCCTCCCCACTCTTTCCTCTCCCCCCCCACCCCCCCCCCACTTTTCCCACCCTTTCCTCTCTCCTCTCCCCCCTGTCTCGCTTAAAGTAAAACGGTTTCGGGGTGAGTCTGGGTGTGGCCGCATGTGTTGTGCGTGTTGTTGTGTGTCGCGGACGGAGGGGGGATATGAGGGGGGTGGCGGATCCGCTGTGCGTGTCCTTGGTTTTCGTGCCTTTTGTGTTTGGGTTTTCCCTGTCATAATCGGCTTCATTGGTTTGGGTTCAGCCGCGCGCAGTGTGTGTGTGGGTGTCTACAAACAAATCAAGGGGTACCCTGTTTTCTTTCATTTCACTACAAGTCCATTTCGTCGGCAGTCAGTTCGACTCGAGCCCTCCCCTTCTCTCCTCGCTTCCGGCCCCCCCCCACCCCGCTAAATCACTCTTTAACACTCACCCCCGACCCCCCCTCCCGTCCCCCCCCCCCCCATTGACCTCTCCCCCCCTCCCCTCCCCTCCCTTCTACAATAACCACTCGCCCACAAACACCTTATATCCAAACGACCACATCTGCCCCAACCAACCTTTCCCTCCCCCCACTCTTTCCCCCCCCCCCCACCCTTCCCCACCATTCCTCCCCTTTTCCAACACACCTTTCCCTCTCCCCCCCCCCTTTCCGCGGTTAAAAAGTAAACAGGTGTTGAGGGGTGAGTCCATGGAGACGTGTGTGCCCGGTGTGTGTGTGGGGTGTGGTGTGGTGTGTTGGGGGGGGAAAAGGGGGAGGGGATATGAGGGGGGTGGGATCCGTGTGTGCGTGTCTTTGGGATTCCCTCCTGTGGTTGAGGGGTTTTTACCTGTTGCATATGTTCGGGTTTTCATGTTTGGGTTTGGGTTTTCGAGCGCGCGCGGTGTGTGTGTGTGGGTGTGTGGGGTAAAAAAGGAAGATAAGGGGTACCCTAGTGGATGTTTCTTTTCATTTCACTCAAAGTCATTTTTTCGTCGGCAGTCATTTCTAACCAGAATGCACGTGCGCTTAATAGTCACTAGTTTTGGCGAGGTGCACGTGCCAACCCGAGTTAAAGTTATTCTCTTTTAAATATTTCACTCGGAAAACGTTTCCCGTTCATGGTGATAACGTCATCATGTGTGGAATCTCTCTCTCTCTCTCTCTCCTCTCTCTCTCTCTCTCTCCAACAAATAAGCACTTCGGTTCGGCAAAAGAAAGCAACTTATAATCTCAAAACAGAACCACGAGATTTGGCTGTTCTTGTCATTCTCATTCTACGAGAACCTGAACATGTCCTTTCATAGAAAACCAGCCACACGCTGTGACGCAGAAGATGACATGTCAACGAGATGACCGTCACCGGTGTGACAGTTACCTTGAATACGGAGCAGAATGTATCGCTTAGTTGTCGTTTTGAAATGTTAAGAGTTTAATTAATTTGATGAATTTGGGTTGGTTGATTTGTGTTTTTCATGTGGAGGGAGGGGGGGGGGGCGGTTAGAAGCGGTGGATGGGTGGAGAACGGGTGTCCAGCCAGCTTTTTTAACCCCCCCCCCCCCTCACCAGACGAAACGGTATAAATTTCATGTTCATCAAGGAGGCGTCACTGCGTACGGACAAGTCTATACACGATATCCCATACAGCCATAATGCCAGGCTTCGGTTTAAAGAGGTTGAAAAAAAAATGAAAAAAAAACCCGCTGAAATATACAGTTGCTCACAGATCATCACAGGTTCGTACACACTGTGATGTGAGGAATTGAAAAAGAAGTTAGAATAAAAGGAATGGGGGAGGGGGGGGGGGTGCGTGGGTAGGTGGGTGGGGGACTGGTCAGGAGAGAAGGTCAAAGGATCATCGTCTGCAGTTTGCCTGTTACATCTTCACCTTCAATATATCACCACACTTTAAAGAGCCGCTACCCTCCCCCTCGCCCCCACTTCTTTTCCCCCACCCCCTCCATTCCACTCCCAACCCCCTGTTGTCTTTTTAGTGAAACATGACCCTTTTTTTTTTTTTATTAAATCTCTGGCGTCTCGAAGACTCGGTGTTAAATCAACGTGCTGTGATGATCCTTGGTGTTCATCATTATTGCCCACACGTGCCCAGTCTTTGATGTATAAATTGCGTGACGCCTTGTAGTCTTTGATTTAGACTTGTACACACGTGGGATGGCGAGGGAGGAAGAATATAAGAAGGGAGGGGGTGGGGGATGTAAGGGGCGTGGGGTAAAAGCGGACGGAGGGGAGGTCGGAGGTTCCTCCCCACCCCACCCCCTTTTTTCCGAGTTAGTTGCCCCTTGGACAATTTTCGCCGACAGACGGAGCCATTGCCGTTGCCTATCGCTCCGAGGCGAACCAGGTGTTGGTACGCCTGTCAGTAATAAAAGACCTCATTCACCCCCCCCCCCCCCCCCCCCCGGCACCAATCTGGGGTCTGGCAACATCGCGTCCTTGAAAGCCTCAGGGCTCGTTGGACGTTAATCTTACCATCTACCTTGTGCATTGCGTGTAATCAGTCAAAAGATGATGACATCCAGATTGAGTGAAGGATACTATCCGTACGTATAAAGGTTATATAATACATGGTATAGGAACGGCACCGTTAAAAAGTGAAGTAGAGATCGGAGACGTCGTGAACATTGCTCTTTCCCTCTCTCTCTCTCTCTCTCTCTCTCTCTCTCTCTCTCTCTCTCTCTCTCCTCTCACACACACACACACACACACACACACACACACACACACACACACACACACACACACACAGAAGAAAGATTTTTAACCACATTTCCGGTGTGGTTTTAGAAGACGTATTTTAAAGGGTTCTGTGAATTAGCTTTTTTTTTTTCTTTTTTTTTTTTTGTTTTGAATGACTTGTGAGTTGACTTCAACGCGGTGACAGCCCTGATATGGCCCTTTGCGTTCGGCTGGGCTCTAAGCAACATTACCTTACCTTACCTCTCTCTCTCTCTGTATGTGTCTGTGCCTGTGCATGTGTCTGTGCCTGTGTCTGTGTATGTGTGGTCGTGCCTGCGTCCCAAGTCTCAGCGCCGTTGATTGCCGTGTTGACCGGGCTCGGTACCGTCCAGTCTCTGGAACTGCCCGTGGTCCAGTTCCACCGGCAGGTGTCGTGTTACCTGAATCACATCTCACCTGCTTAGTGAGGGATGATTAATCCCTCCAGACCTCGCCACCGTCCTCCTTTCACCCCCCCCCTCCCCTTTCTTCCTCCCTCCTCTCCCCACCTCCCCCCACTTCCATCCATCCGTCACCACACTGACTACCTCCCCCTCTCTAACTCCCTTCATCCGTCATAGTCATCAGTGCCACAATCACGGCACTGTTTGAAGAGCGGAGGCGTTTGGGGGAGGGATGGAGGGATGGAGAGTCATTCTGCAGCTCCTCCCACCCACCTCACCCCCACCCCTACCCCATCCCACCACCTTTCCGGCGTCCCCTCCCCCTCCCCTCCCCTCCCCTTCCACACACACACACACACACACACACACACACACACACTCAGGATCTTGCATGAGGTGTGGCAACTGGTTCGTGACCAATCTTAGTACCACCATCTGGCATGTACGTGACTCATTTCACTGCCCTGGTACTAACGACCACTCTCACACACGCAGCAGGTCCACCCCCACCCCCACCCCTTCCTACCTCCCCTTCGTCCCCCCCCCCCCTCTCTCTCTCTCTCTCCCTTCCCCTGCCCTCCCCTGCCCTTCGAGCTCGTTCTGCTGTCAGTGCCGCCCGTCGTTCATGGCTGCACGTGCTCATTAGACTATGCATTGTGTGGGCCCTGGCCAATGGCCGCGCTCCGTGCTACCAATCACGACCGGGCCGGGCCGGGCGGGTTTGTATTCATGCGCTGCACGGCTCGCGCTCATTTACATGGGGACTACATGCCCATTCATGACGCGATGCCGCATGAGTCAGTGAGCGGAGGAGAGTTCGAAGGTCAAGATGAAACAGCTCACGTGAGCCTGACTGCTTTTTTTTGTGTGCCCTGGGCTAAGGGATTATGATCACTTGCCTCGGTTCTATGAGCATTACGAATCTGTTATCAATGACAAATAAGGCAGAAGATTTGGATTGAGCTTTCTTTTTTTATGTATATCTATTTACATCAGTTTCTGGAAACGATCAGGTTCGCTTGACGGTTTAAAAACTATAAACGTTGAACTGTCGGCAGTTAGTTCAATACAAGCAGATACCCGATAATCCCGTGGTTTGAATAAAAAGAGAGTTAATTAACGAATACTAGAGATATATGTTTATAGTTTTGGGCATTGTGTTAAAATAAAGAACAGATGATTTAATCGATTTTGTGACGAGCTGAAATCTACAGTCTTCTCTCTCTCTCTCTCTCTCTCTCTCTCTCTCTCTTTAGTTCTATCTGTAAATGGATTTGGCATTGTGTGGATGACTCAGACGGTTTGGTGACGAAGTCAGTTTTTTGGCAGAGTTCAAAGACAGGTTGATTGCGTGCCATATGCAAAACTGGCATAGTAACTTGGAAGAAAGTGACAAGTATGAGTTTTACCACTCATTTAAAGATCTTTTTCAAGCTGAGAAGTATCTCACATCAATTTCTTGTAAGCGCTTTAGGGATGTGTTCGCTCAGTTCCGAACGAGAAGCCTGGGGTTTAAAGAAAGACAAAGATGGTTCATGCACGCGGAAAGTGATTTGATGTGTCCATCCTGCTAAAAAAAAAAAAAAAAAAGAATTGAAGACGAAGAACACTTCGTTTTTAGATGCCCAGATTATAATAAATTTAGAAATGATTGTTCTGCCTTTAAGTCCTTTTTCGGTCAAATTCAAAACCTCTTTGGTATTTTATCCTCTGAAAATGTAGACATTGTAAACTCATTTGCTAAGTTTGTGGCGGAAGCTTTTCGATTTAGAGAGAGAAAAAAACTTAATATTGTAGGCTTGTAAATCACGATTATGCAATAAGTGGTTTATTGTGATGAGAATATTGTTTGATGAATGGTCTTTTTCTTCATTTTCTAGTTATTAGTATTGTTCAACCGTTTTCTGTGTGTACGCGTCTTTTTGACTCGCATTTCTATTGTTGGCAGAGTTTGGCAACACTAAGTGGAAATTGTGCACGCACTCCCTTGGCAAAAGGGTTGTTTAACTATTGTCAATAAAACATTGTCATTGTCTCTCTCTCTCTCTCTCTCTCTCTCTCTCTCTCTCTCCTGACTAGGATGCGTGTATAAGTGTTTCATAAACATTTTGCGCATGATTTTTTTTTCTCCAGTGCGAACGCGCTCGAACGCGCGTGCGCGCGCGTACACCCACACTCACGCACGCACACACACGCGCGCGCGCGCACACACACACATACACACACGTTCGTTAGATAGTTTCAAAATAAAAACTGATAAGAAAAATCTATGTCGCTTAGCTATAGCCGGCGTTATATCAATCAAGAAAACAAGTCATTAAAACAAACTCATGGCCATGTGTTGTGAAGAGACAACAAAGACAAAGCCCAAAGCCATTCGACTGGCAAAATGAAGTGATGTCATATTCCGTTTTCTGTCAGACGGCATGGGGTTTCTCCAGCTTCCTGTTACGGGTGAATGCGTTGAAGTCATCCGTGAATCAGCCAGTTCAAACCATGACTCAGTCCGTCAATAAATCAGTCAATCAGTCTGTCACTCATACAGTTATCCAGTCAGTCAGTCAGTCCACCAATCAAGCACGTTATCAATCATCACGTCAATTAATCGGACAATCGAGCAATGAATGAATGAATGAATTAATTAATTAATTAATTAATCAGCCGGTTAAGTCAGTTAAATCAATTGATTTGTCAGCCGACCGATAGATCCGTTTATCCGTCTGTCAGTCAGTAAGTCAGTCAATCCGTCAGTCAGTCAATGTGTCAGTCAAATAATGACATTAATGAATATGAACCATTAACCAGTCATGAATACATCGATCAGTCGATCATTCAATCAGTAGGTGAGTCAGTCAATCAGCTAGAAAGGAGCCAGCATACTGATTCATCAATCAATCAGTCAATGCAGTTAGTAAGTCAGTCAGTCAGTCGAAAATAGTTGCGTTTTACGTCCTCATAGCGAAAGCTTTTAGGGACATGTCTTTCATTCACGGTAGTCTCTGAGTCAGTCAGTCAGTCAGCCGCCTCCTTTCTATCTCTCTCTGTGCAGACGACGCCGGCAGAAAGGCGCCAGCGTGCCGATTCATCAATAGATCAATCAGCCAATTAACTAGTCATGCAATCAGTCAGTCGATCAGTCAGTCAACAGCCTTCTTTCTCTTTGTGTGCGCAGACGACGCCCGGCAGAAAGGCGCCAGCGTGCTGATCCATCAATAGATCAATCAGCCAATTAAGCGGTCATTCAGTCAATCAGTCAGTCAGTTAGTCAGTCAATCAGCAGCCTTCTTTCTGTGTGTGTGTGTGTGTGTGTGTGTGTGTGTGTGCAGACGACGCTCAGCAAAAAGGTGCCAGCGTGCTGATTCACCAATAGATGAATCAACCAATCAATCAGTCAATCACTCAGTCAAATAGTCAGTCAGTCAGTCAGTCAGTCAGTCAATCGCCTTCTCTCTCTGTGTGTGTGTGCAGACGACGCCCGGCAGAAAGGCGCCAGCGTGCTGATCCACTGCCACGCCGGCGTGTCCCGCTCCGCCACCATCACCATCGCCTACATCCTGAAGCACACCAAGCTGGCCATGAGCGACGCCTACAAGTACGTCAAGGGCAAGCGCAGCATCATCTCGCCCAACTTCAACTTCCTGGGCCAGCTGCTGGAGTTCGAGCAGGACCTCAACGCCGGGAACTCGCGGCGCGTCCTGAGCCCCCGTCTGGTGGGCCTGGAGTCCACCGTGTGACACACCGTGCTGGCATCTTCTCTGGCCCTGCTGGGCGTCCTGCTGGTGACCGTCCTGCTGCTCTTCTGCCCCGCGCACCCGCTGTGGCACGTGTTCCTGGTCTAGTCATGGACAGGAGAGAAGGTCGTGGGGATGCGACCGACTCCTCTTCGTTGCATGCCGCCTTCCGAGTAGGAACTGTCCTTGGGATCTCTTCTTGAGAAGCAAGTTCATCGGGTGGTGGATCGGGACAGGTCTGCGGTGCCGTGGAATATGGGGGTAGGGGGTGGGAGGGTGGTATGGGGGTTGTTGAGGACCTTGCCTGGGATCCAAGTATGGGGATGGAGAGGAAGTCCTCCGCCCCTCCCCACACCCACCCCACCCCCACCCCACCCCCACCCGCCTGATATCTACATATGCAGCAGAGAAAACCCGGAAGGTGTTTCCCAGAAAGAGAGGCAGCAAATAAGGAACGGTCAGCAGTTCCAGGATGAGAAGATGCCAGACTTTTTTTTTTTTTTTTTTTTTAGGGGGGGGGGGGGATTTGTTCGTTTATTTATTTGATGGAGAGATTTTCCTCAGCATTAGCAGTTGAAGCTGAAGATCAATGATATATACCTCTTTGGAAAGACATTATTTATTTCGATGTATGAACGGAAATGCTTGCTTTGGAAGGCCTTTACACAGCAATAGTAAAGCAGTGCCACCCTGCAGGCAGGGAGGAGGGGGAACAACCCTTGGTGCTGACGTTGGATGACGTTTTCGCCGCCATTTGCCTCATTCAAGTGATATCGGCACAGTCAAGCAAGGGGCGCCGACCCCGACACTTTGACATGCTGGCTGGTCATAGACTCGTGGACCCAACGATCCACAGCAATCATGTTACCTGGATAACTGAAACGTTGATCTCACCACTCCCGGACTGTCCAGTTCAAGCAGGGTACCTGCGTCCCTTGAGTCGTCACCTTTCGACCTTTTTTTAGGCCTTGTTTCAGCCAGCCGTCCTGACTGACGAAGAAGAAGAAGACCCCGTCGTTTGGGTGTGACTCCGCAGACTGAGCACAGTTCTTGGCATCGTCGCCTCGACGCCTGCCTGGAGCCTCCGAAGCCATTCCGACTCTTATTTCTAGACGAGACTTGACTCCCATGCTGCCATCGGAATTTTCAGCCTTAATACCACGACGCTGCTGCTCTCTAACGAGGCTCTCGTGTCGCCCGGTAACTGTTGTGTTCAGAACGTTTATTATTTGTTTGAATTCGTGCAAAAAGACTTGCATGAGCTCCCGCCTGTCGGGGAGGAGCTGGAGGGAGAGGGGGCGGGGGGTGAGGGGGGGTGTAGAAAAGGTTCATTCACACTGACGAGAAACTGTGCACGAGGAACTGACTGCTCGTTCTTTGCCTTCACTGCTAAACCAGCCACAAGGAGCGCCGTGATTTATTAGTTGGACTGCGTTGGTCTCAGGAATCTCGTGACTTGACTTTGCAAGACCGCCTCTCATTCACGTCTTTATCAACCTGTGGTGGTGTTGTTGTTGTTGTTGTTTTTGTCGTCGTCGTCGTATTCTTCGTGTTGTTCGTCTTCTGATTTGGTGCTGACGACATTTCGGAGTGGAGTCAACTTTGAACCGTCATTACAATCACATAGAAGTCACTATTAAAGTGTTTGTTTCGTGTGTGTGTGTGTGTGTGTGTGTGTGTGTGTGTGTGTGTGTACATTGTAGGTATATGTCACGTAGATTTTTCTCTGACTTACGAGAAAGATCCAAACCACCCGAAAGTTTGCATGTGTTACTTTAAATACTTTTTATTTTCGGGGCGCGGAAGTGCCATTTACTTGAGGCGTCTTTGTCTTGGCTCACAGGCTGTAAAGACAT
The DNA here is from genome assembly GCA_018398815.1 of Conus ventricosus. Lineage (NCBI taxonomy): Eukaryota > Metazoa > Mollusca > Gastropoda > Neogastropoda > Conidae > Conus > Conus ventricosus. The sequence goes on along the minus strand of CM031598.1, from coordinate 29,493,006 downwards.
AACTACAATGCAATTTTCTTTCCAAGGATTAGAACCATTTTAACTTTTACCCAAGGCCACAAAACACAGTCATGTGGGTCAAGTTGTTTTCTACCGTTTCCAGAACTGATTCATATGTTTGCTTCTCACACCGAGCAATAATTAAAACCACAAGAATGGCGGGACATTTTTTTTTATCAGTGTTTATCTTATATCAGCAAGTGTCATAGATTTTTGATGAGATGTAGTTTTATGTGTATCCAAATGAATTAATTGTGATTTTTTTTTCAGATCAAAATAACAAACCTGCCACATATCCTCAAATGGAACAGGTTAGCTGGTGAATGTAAAAGCTCCATTGCTCACGTATTGTGTTTTCTTCATCTGAAACGTCATCTGTTCCTCGCAGCCAGAGATGAGAAGATGTTTTTGTGTAAGGCAGCCAGAACGTAGCTTAAGAGTACCATCATACAAGAAGGTGGTTTGCGGAACAACAACGGTTTAAAACATTCCCCGAGCTCTTTTTTTTTTCATCTTGTGTGTGTGTGTGTTCGTGTGCGTGTGTGTGTGTGTGTGTGTGTGTGTGTGTGTGTGTGTGTGTTGGGGGAAGGAGGGAGGGTGTTGTTGGGGTGGAGGTAAGGACAGATCGGAGGCGATGGGTGTGCAACTGTTCCCCCAAATCAGCAGCGTGCCGATGTGGAGTGTATGATATTATAATGTCAGCTCACTGTTGCCCTGCCTTGGTTGGACGGTTGCCTCGGTATATTTCTGGTCATTAGTGTCTGGTTGTGGCGTTTGCCATACCCAGGCAGGGTGAAGAAGCCTGGGCATAATCATGTATGTATGTGTAGGCGCGTGGACACTTTTGCCGCTTAATTGTCTGTTGAAAAATGAAGTGTGTGTGTGTGCTGTGTGGGCCCTACATTCTGGATCATTTTGCATCAGTCGTGTGCCTTGTACACCTCTCTCTCTCTCCTCTCTCTCTCTCTCTCTCTCTCTCTCTCTCTCTCTCTCTCTCTCTCTGTGTGTGTGTGTGTGTGTGTGTGTGTGTGTGTGTGTGTTTCCCAACCTGTGTCTAAAAGTCATGTCATGCAACCCCCCCCCCCTCTCTCTCTCTCTCTCTCTCTCTCTCTCTCTCTCTCTCTCTCTCTCTCTCTCTCTCCATGTTGTTTTCTTTGGAGTAGCAATCTCAGTGTGTTGTTGTAAAACATTTTTTTAGTCATTCTTTTCAGGTCTTCCCCGACAACAGAGTGTGAATAGACCATAGATCTAGTTTGAATAGTTGTCTGATCTGTTGTCATTTTCAAGTTCTGTTTATATCAGGTAACATTTGGTAAATCATGAGTCTTGTGATTATGCTGTGTGTATGTGTGTGTGTGTGTGTGTGAGTGTGTGTGTGTGTGTGTGTGTGTGTGTGTGTGTGAGATTTATTGTGATTTCCTGTTTATGTCTATTTGAACAACTGTACATTATGAGGGTAGTCCTTTTGGATAAAAACTAGCGTACATATGATGAAAGGATGTCTAATTTTGAGCAGTGTGATACCTTATGATCCATGATCTGAACGCTGTCAAAAGCAGCACAAACTTTATTTTCAAACTGTTATGCAGTTGTTGTTTTTTCATTTAGAAAGTATTTCCAAAAAGTGATCATTATTATTATTTTGTACTCATTCATTTATTTATAATTTATTTACTTAGGCTATTTTATTCATTTATTTATTTACGTGTTTATTTGGGTTTTTTCTTTTTCAGCAAATGAAACAGACCACTTTGCGTGTTAAGAGACGGTCATAAAATGACATGTCAACACATCTCGGCCAGCAAGAGACCAGTGATAGATCAAAGGTCTTTTGCTTACAATGCAGACATTTTTGTTTTCTTTTTTTTTTTCGCTCTCATTATATTTTATATCTCGGTATTTACTTCGTTAGAACTAACAGAAGACTTCTCTGAAGCCTGGCTGAATTCGATCAGTAACTCAACGTGACGACGACTTCAAATGGCTTTCCCAGCTTAGACCAAACTCACCACATTTGCCTTAAAAGTCCCCGTCGGCCCGCCTTCAGGGATACGGGAAAGGAAACCAAGAGAGAGAGAGAGAGAGAGAGAGAGAGAGAGAGAGACAAAGAAGAGAAAGACACGGGAGATTACTACCACCACTTCCTTCAAATTGCCCCAATCTCCAACCCCCACACCCACCCCCCTTCTTCCCCACCCCCTCCCCTTCCTACGTCAGGACCTTCACATCGTCAGAAGCACCGCATTTAAAAATGATCATTTTGACATCGAAAATGACCGTCCTCTCCACACGTGCGGTTAATGATGTTTAATGAAAACGGTCGTAACGACACGTAATTGTTGCTTCCACAAAGAAAACAGTAATTAAGAACTTAAAGAAGAAAAACAAAACAGAAAAACTAGTAATCTCCCATGCGAAGAGCGATAGATTCGCCAAACAATGGCATATACTCTTCTGGCACCGATCGCTGGGAGCTAATGTTGATTGAGATCCTGATTCTTTTGTTATTTTCTGTCGAATGTCAGAGCATTGTTTTATCATGGTAGTGGTGGAAATCATGACTGTACATAACTAGAGAACACGTCATTTCTGGTGTGTAGCTCTTAGTTAAAGACCATGTTTAACTGGAGAACACGTCATTTCTGGTGTGTAGCTCTTAGTTAAAGACCATGTTTAACTGGAGAACACGTCATTTCTGGTGTGTAGCTCTTAGTTAAAGACCATGTTTAACTAGAGAACATGTTCTTTCAGGTGTGTAGCTCTTAGTTAAAGACCATGTTTATCTAGTTTGCACGAAGACCAAACTTAGTGGACATTAAACGTCTGGAAGTCGAGTTTTGTCACTTTCCTCACGATTGTTTCTTATCAAGATCTCTCTGTTGCTTTGTCCGACCGAAACACACTATACCTACAATACTGGAGTGACGGAAACCGGATTTATATTGACCGACATGCGCAGCGATAGACAGGAAGAGAAATGCGCTTTCCGGTCTTGTTTTTGTTCCGCGTTCCAGCCCACATATGAACTGGACGTGTTGTGCCTCTTGAGTTTCACTCGTTTCGGGAGTGATGTCAATAAATGAGTTTCACTCGTTTCGGGAGTGATGTCAATAAAGAAATATCTGTATTTACTGATTTGTTCACCTGCTTATTTATTCAAAGGATGGTGTACAAACAGGAACAGGCGTGTATATTTTGCTCGTGTATCGTACGTATGTATTCCTGATAACAAAGCAATGTATCAATGGCTAACTCAGAGGAGTTTGTATGGACCAGAACTGATGTTACCTGTGAGTGTGGATTTAGCGGGCAATGATGTTGATGTAATTATCAGAATGTGAAGGATGTACATGTTTCACAATCCAGACTTTTTTCCCCCTGCTGTCAATAGTCATTATCGATCCGTTATTAATTTCACATACATAAATCATGAATGAAGGTAATTTGTTCTATACCCTTTATCTTATATATTCCTACAATCATAATCGTGTGCTTGATGAATTTATATATACTATTATATATATATATATATTATATATGTATATCTGTGTGTTATGTTCTGATTACCTCGAAATGTCGTAACATTGGTACCTCGTGAAGTGGTAATATTATTACTTTCATATGAATATTTTCATACGAATAAAAACACCACAAAAATGAACAATTATTGTCATGAAAATTATTCCATTGAGGGTTAAAAGAATTGTCAGTTTTAAAGAAGCTAAGCTCGTTCAAACCAATCGTGCGCAACCGTGTGTGTGTGTGTGTGTGTGTGTGTGTGTGTGTGCGTGCGTGCGTGCGTGCGTGCGTGCGCGCGCGTGCGTGCGCGCGTGTGTGTGTGTGTGTGTGTGTGAGAGGAGAGAGAGAGAGAGAGAGAGAGAGAGAGAGAGAGAGAGAGAGAGAGAGAGGAGAGAGAGAGTTGTTTTATCCCGCAGGGAAAGGAGTTTCCAAAGTTTGGATCATGATTTTGCACATAATGTTTTGATGTTGGTTCGTTTGCATTGTAGAAAACAAATAGACCACGGACTTAGATCAGATTTTTTTTCGTTTGTACACACACACACACACACACACACACACACACACACACACACACACACACACACACACACATACACACACACCCATGCTCGTACGCACGCACGCGTATACCCCCCTCTCTCTCTCTCTCTCTCTCTCTCTCTCTCTCTCTCTCTCTGTCTCTGTCTCTCTTCTTCTTCTTCTTCTTCTTCTTCCATCTCCTTCCCCCCCCCCCCCCCCCCCCCCCCCCCCCCCCCCCCCCCCTCCGAAACCATATGTATTTCGAACTCTGGATCTTTTTTAAACGAATGTTCGTTTTTATTTTTGCAAAAAGAAAATTATATGTCTTTGTGTGTGTGTGTGTGGGGGGGGGGGGGGTCTCTCTTTTGCTGTGAACGTCCAACAACAACACACATATACAACATGACAGAAGAACGGGTTTCACTTCTGATTTTTTTTTTTTTTTAACCAAACAGCTCCGTCTTGTTTTTGTGTGATTCTCATTTCGTAACTCACATTCATTCATGTACCTCCGATCTAGACGTTGTGAAAACCTTTGCCTTGGATTCAGTCAACAACTTTTTTCTCCCGCGGCAGTTTCTTAGCGGGAAGAATAACCCCTATGACTATATGGATTACCGTATGTTATCATTGTTCTTGGAGATTTTGTACATTGGAAGTTCTGAATGGATTTTTTTTTTTTTTAATTTATTCCACCAGTCAGCCGTTTGACGTCTGTGATGTAAGTTCGATTCAACATTTGTACGTTTTTGTAAAAGTGAGAAGGAAAGGGGTTTGTTTGTTGCGGTTGTACAGAGAAGAGGAAGGGAGTGGGGCAAGGAGAGAGAAAGGGAGAAGCTGGGGAGGGTGGGGGGGGGGAGATTAGAGAGTGACTAGAATCATGATTGGTGGTACCTTTTTTTTGTACGTGTGTGTATACACTCCTAGTACAGACCCTCCTGCCTTAGCTGTCGAACTCCCAGTACTCAAACTGGTTCTGTGTGCTTCATATGGCGGTGATGTGTGTAGGCAAGACACTGACGTCATCCAAATTTGTGTATACGTGTGAACTTGTACGGTGTTTTTCCGTGTTGTGAAGAAATGCTTGGATTTTGTTTGTTTGTTTGATTGTTTGTTTTTAAACCTTTGAAGTACATGAATGCGCATGTGTTTGACAGATATTATCACTGTGAGAAATGTGATTTGGTTGGAATAAACATCCAAGACAAATTTTCGACTTGTTTCTCTCTCTCTCTCTCTCTCTCTCTCTCTCTCTCTCTCTCTCTCTCTCTCTCTCTGTCTGTCCGTCTCTCTTTTCTCTCTCTCTCTCTCCTCTCTCTCTCTCTCTCTCTCTCTCTCTCTCATTCACACACACTCTTTCTCCCTCCATTCCCCTTCTCCTGCCCCCTTCCCACCTCCTCTCTCTCTCTCTCTCTCTCTCTCTCTCTCTCTCTCTCTCTCTCTCTCTCTCTCTTCTTCTCTTCTTCTTCTTCTTCTTCTTCGCGCAAAAAACACGCGTGCGCACACGAGCGTCTAGACATACACCAGCAAATTTCTTTCACAAAATAATCTATTAATATCACTCCTAAATGTTCAGTCATTGTTGTTATTGTGACAAACGGTGCTCAACACACTGGGACTAAATTTGATGGACATAATCTCTGACATAAGACAAAGGCTAGTACAGCCAGCCCTCCCTGAGTCACAGACGTTCTACATTGGTTTCGACTCTATTCTCTCCAGAGGTCAACCTAAATGCAAAAGTCTCATTGGTAGTCAGCTCACGCGACAGGGACGGGGGTTCAGAGGTCAACCTGAAAGCAAAAGTCTCATTGGTAGTCAGCTCACGCGGCAGGGACGGGGGTTCAGAGGTCAACCTGAAAGCAAAAGTCTCATTGGTAGTCAGCTCATGCGGCAGGGACGGGGTTCAGAGGTCAATCTGAAAGCAAAAGTCTCATTGGTAGTCAGCTCACGGCGCAGGGACGGGGTTTCAGAGGTCAATCTGAAAGCAAAAGTCTCATTGGTAGTCAGCTCACGCGGCAGGGACGGGGTTTCAGAGGTCAATCTGAAAGCAAAAGTCTCATTGGTAGTCAGCTCACGCGGCAGGGACGGGGTTTCAGAGGTCAATCTGAAAGCAAAAGTCTCATTGGTAGTCAGCTCACGCAGCAGGGACGGGGTTTCAGAGGTCAATCTGAAAGCAAAAGTCTCATTGGTAGTCAGCTCACGCGGCAGGGACGGGGTTTCAGAGGTCAATCTGAAAGCAAAAGTCTCATTGGTAGTCAGCTCACGCGGCAGGGACGGGGTTTCAGAGGTCAATCTGAAAGCAAAAGTCTCATTGGTAGTCAGCTCACGCGGCAGGGACGGGTTTCAGAGGTCAATCTGAAAGCAAAAGTCTCATTGGTAGTCAGCTCACGCAGCAGGGACGGGGGTTTCCAGAATGGCTAAGGCCATCATCCCCATTAAAAAAGGTTGGAAAAAGTCATAAGTTGCAGTTCAGTTTCAGTTTCATCAAGGAGGCGTCACTGCGAGCGGACTAGTCCTTAAACGCTACACCACATCCGCTAAGTTTTGAGACCACACTACACATGATTTGAAGCTTATGGATAAATGAATTAACAACTAAGATGAGACAATTGAAGAAGAGGGTCTCGTGGCTACGACTCAGCGGATGTCTGATTTACGCATTAGCCCAACGCGCTGGTCAGATCTTGAGTGCCTACCTACCATGGTTTTCTTTTTTTTATGTGTGTGTAGTGAATGTGCACGTGTGTATGATGTGTGGGCATGGGCCCATGTGTGTGCGTGGGCGCATGTGTGTGTGTGTGCGTGTATGTGTGTGCGCGCAGGCGTGTGTGTGCGTTTGTGTGGAAAAATTCATAAAGAAGGAGAGAAAGATGTTTCTTTTAACACTTCCTGAATTACATTTTAATGAGATGTATCATGGGTTATATTGATAGAAATAATCATAATGAATTATTTACATACGAATTATTGGTGTAATTATTGCATTAGATCTGCACATAGTGCATCATTTACAACAACAACAACAACAACTATTATGAACGTGTAAATTATTTTTTGAAATAATCATCACTTACACAGATAATCGCTTATAATCGCACATAAATCATTCTTTACACACATGATGGTCAAATCTGTAACTAATGTATCATTTACATTTATGATGTTTATTTCTGTAAATAACGCATCATTCACACATATGATGAAGTGTTTCTGCAGAGAAACTAAACAGCCATTACACTTACATAAAACCATTTATTAACCTGCGTATTGTTTTATCTAAATTTATCATTTAGGAGGTTCCCATAAACAGAATCATATGCGCGAAAAATACACACTTTCCCTCTGAAAATCAGCCAAGTAGTCATTTTATAATCGGGATACCATGGGATAAATGACACGGCGGGACTGAAGTGCTGTTAGAGCCCTCATACATGTCAAAGGGATGAGAGACCAAATGGTCGAAGTCTTACTATTTAATGACAATAGGACCTTTGAACTGTTAAAAGACCGTTCTCAGCAGAACAAACCACTGGTACGCGTTTCTTGATCGCGAACGAATGACGAATCATAGGTTCTCTCTTTGTACTCGAAGCCTGCGTTCTGCGATCGAAGAGATCGCTGTATTACGACGAACTGAATATCGATTCTCAATTAGACCGTGAATAATACTTGCTCAAGGGAGAGAACTCTGTCTGCAACTGTTCGCCAGTACTCGACAGAAATATTGTGAGGCCAGTCGAGTTTCGAACTGTTCTGCTGAATTGGTTGTAAAATCGATCTTCAAAATCTCTTTGTTCGAAACTTAACTTATTCATTTCCAGAGCACTGTAAATTTGAATATTTCGGCCGTCATGAATGCAAACGTTTATTTACTTGTCGAGAATGCAAACTTGATTTAGATCAACTCATCACAGGAGAATATGTCAACTATCCATAGATTGATTTCTATTATAGGAGAATTTGCATACGCTGTTTTTTTTCTTTGTGCGCACCAAAAATGTTCCCAGAAGATGAGCAATACTTTTCTTTTCCCCAACCAAGGATCGGCCAGATTCACGAACCTCTCTGATCTTGGATCGTGAACGAAAAGACCAGGCATCTAAGGACACAAAGATCGGCAAATTAAGGACACAAAGATCGGCAAATTAAGGACATAAAGACTGGGAAATTAAGGACATAAAGATCGGGAAAATAAGAACATAAAGACTGGGAAATTAAGGACGCAAAGATCGGCAAATTATGGACACAAAGATCGGCAAATTAAGCACACAAAGATCGGAAAACTAAGAACATAAAGACTGGGAAATTAAGGACATAAAGATCGGGAAATTAAGAACATAAAGACTGGGAAATTAAGGGCATAAAGATCGGGAAACTAACAACAAAAAGATCGGGAAACTAAGAACATAAATACTGAGAAATTAAGGACATAGAGATCAGGAAATTAAGGACATAAAGATCGGGAAACTAAGAACATAAAGACTGGGATGTTAAGGACATAAAGATAGGGAAATTAAGAACATAAAGATCAGGAAATTAAGAACATAAAGATCGGGAAATTAAGGACATAAAGATCGGGAAATTAAGGACATAAAGATCGGGAAACTAAGAACATAAAGACTGTGAAATTAAGGACATAAAGATCGGGAACTAAGAACATAAAGACTGGGGAAATTAAGGACATAAAGATCTGGAAATTAAGGACATAAAGATCGGGAAACTAAGAACATAAAAATCGGGAAATTTAGAACATAAAGACTAGGCGTCTCAGAACATAAAGATCGGGAAATTCAGACTATAAAGATCGGGAAATTAACATAAAAATCCGCCAATTAAGAACAGCGACAAGGATCACCGAGACCGCAAACTAGACAACCTAAGTTCGCTCACTGGAAGTCCGCTTAATGATGAACGGCCTTCAGAGGTTCACAGTGTATAGGGCACAGTATTACGGAAGGCAGGACCCACCCTCTCTTTCTACTGCCTTAGCTCTCCCTGAATGGAATTAGGTACCTTATACTGCTGTGTGGACAGTATAATTTTCACAAGCCGTAAAAATGCAAAGGCATGAGTGATTCGAACTCACAACCGCCTGCTCCGGTACCGAGGGCTCTAACAGTCTATCGCGGGTGCCTCTTGGAGAGAAAAAGTGCAGCGTAAAAATGTTAACATAACTATGGCTTCTATGGTACGTGTAGTGAAAGCCAATAATATTTGGTTTCTACAGTCAATGTTGTGTAAGACAGTAGTATTTGGTTTCTACAGTCAATGTTGTGTAAGACAGAAGTATTTGACTTCTACAGTCAATGTTGTGTAAGACAGAAGTATTTGACTTCTACAGTCAATGTTGTGTAAGACAGAAGTATTTGGTTTCTACAGTCAATGTTTTGTAAGACAGAAGTCTTTGGTTTCTACGGTCAATGTTTTGTAAGACAGGAGTATTTGGTTTCTACAGTCAATGTTTTGTAAGACAGAAGTATTTGACTTCTACAGTCAATGTTTTGTAAGACAGAAGTCTTTGGTTTCTACAGTCAATGTTTTGTAAGACAGAAGTCTTTGGTTTCTAAACTCAATGTTGTATAAGACAGAAGTCTTTGGTTTCTACACGCAATGTTGCGTAAGACAGAAGTATTTGGTTTCTACACTCAATGTTGTGGTGGTGGTGGTGGTGGTGGTGGTGGTGGTGGTGTGGTGGTGGTTGAGGTGGATGGCTGATCCAAAAGTTTTTGAAGTTTAATTTCTATCCAGATGACAGGCGAAAATCAATGATCTGTCTGTCTGTCTGTCTGTCTGTCTGTCTGTCTGTCTGTCTGTCTCTCTCTCTCTCTCTCTCTCTCTCTCTCTCTCTCTCTCTCTCTCTCTCTCTCTCTCTCTCTCTCTCCCTTCGATACCTACACGATTTTAGCCAGAATCTGTGTGTACAAATACATAAAAATAGTTTGGTTAACACAACACTTTCATTGTCTGAACTGAGAAAAAAAGAAGATGTATGTTGCTAGGGAATAGAGGGGGGGGGGGAGGTAGAAGAAAGAGATCTAACACAAAGAGGAAAGAGAGAGAGAGATACAGACAGACAGGAATAAGGGTGAGGGAGGGAGAAAAAAAGAGATCTAACAAAAAGAGACAGACAGACAGACAGACAGACAGAGAAAGAAAAGGAAAACATAAAATCCACAGTAAAAAAAATCTACGATCCACGACGTTGCTAAAGTTGCCAAGGCAGATACAGACGGGGAGCATATGGCCAGAGAGAAGAAATACGGGTAGATGGAAAACGGTGTAATAGGAATGGTGGGGTGGAGGTGAGGAATGGGGAGGGTTGACGAGGAGGGGCATGTATGGGAGCATGCTAGAATCATAAGGCAAAATAACTTCGTTTTTTATGTCTTCCCGTGGAGAAAGAGTTATTTTCCCAGGAAGAAATCCGTTGCGACAGGGAAATCAGTCATGTTCCCAGTTACCGTTCTTCAAAGGACCAGTCATAACAAGGGGAGGCACCCTATGTTCCCCCAGGTCTATATACCCCCAGGTCTATATACCCCCAGGTCTATGTTCCCCAGGTCTATGTTCCCCCAGGTCTATATTGCCCCCAGACTATCTTCCCCCCAGGCCTTTGTTCACTGTTTTGTTGTTGTTGTTGTTGTTGTTGTTGTTGTTGTTTTTGTAACAAGTTCTTTGACGATAGTATGATTGAAAACGCTTTATCTTGGGTTCTAATCCTGTACTCATTTCTTTCGTTCGCTCGGCAATGGGGAAGTAACCTTGCAGCGCATTGCCTATCTATATGTGAGACTTTAATACAGGATCAGGTGCCTCCCTTTATATTACCTGGAGTTCAATCCTTGTTATTATTACCTCTGTGCTGTGTGTAACATTTGCAGTTCAGACCAGCGTGACACGTCAATAGCCCTGGGGAACATAGACCTGGGGGAACATAGACCTGGGGGAATGTAGACCTGGGGGAACATAGACATGCTCCTGGGGAAAGTAGATCTGGGGGAATATAGACCTGGGGGAATACAGACCTGGGGGAATATAGACCTGGGGGAACATAGACATGTTCCCATAACAAGAGCATTCTCGGGGAAAAGGTTTCAACAAGCAATGAACGGTAACTTTTCCCCCAGAAATTAGTAATCATATGCTGACTATACAATTATTGTTCTTTTTCTTTTCTGTTTTCCCGAGGACAACAGTCATTGTCCCTCTACAAAGCGGTGACCATCAAAATGGGAAATCAGATATGATTGATGCTTGTCACTATAATCATCCCTGAAAAAAATATATATATACTAAACGCCTTGTTGTAAAAAATTGATAAAATTTCTTTTTTTTAAGGACGTTAATAACAGTTTTCCCCGAAAAAAAACAAGGAAAAAACAATTTTCGTAAGCTTATGAGACTAGACTCCCTATGTATGGGAGCCTGAGAAAGGAGGCAGAGAGAGAGAGAGAGAGAGAGAGAGAGAGAGAGAGAGAGAGAGAGAGAGAGAGAGAGAGAGCAAACAACAAAGAAAGCCGCCAACTTTCCCACGGGTCTGGGTGAGGGACTACTATTTTTATCCCCTCCCCCCTCCCCCCCCCCCCCCCCCCCCCATCTTCCGCTTCCAGACTGCTCATCCTGGAATGCTGGCCCTCCCCCCACCCCCACCCCACCTCTCCTTCCATGACCAGACCGACAGCTAAAACACAGTACGAGGGTTAGGTGACGCAAGCCGCCTCACCATGAAAGCGAGGCGCACGCGCGCGGGGGAGTGCCAAAAGCGGCAATGGGGTAGGTCCAGGTATAAGGTGGGTGAGAAAAAAAAGAGAGAGAGAGAGAGAGCGAGCGAAAGAAAGACAGAAAGAGAGAGCGAAGCAAGGCGCCGGGAGTAGGCACATTCACGACATGAAATTCTTTCTGCAGCGAGTCATACGCTGGTTCTTCATCGTTCGTCGGTCGGCTTCTGTGATCGGGTAGAAAGGTAGACTAGCAGAAGAGAATAATAATAATAATAATAATAATAACGTACATTTATAGAGCGCCCTTTCTCACTAGAGCTCAGAGAGAGAAGGAGGAGGACTGCCTACATCTTGGCGAAAGTGCTGGTGCCGCTCTCTCACTCTCTCTCTCTCTCTCTCTCTCTCTCTCTCTCTCTCTCTCTCTCTCTCTCTCTCTGTGTGTGTCTCTGTTTCTCTCTCTGTGTCTCTCTCTGTCTCTGTCTCTGTCTCTCTCTCTCTCTCTCTCTCTCTCTCATAAGAAGATTTTCATCCTTTAAATGTAAATCTCTCTCTCTCTCTCTCTCTCTCTCTCTCTCTCTCTCTCTCTCTCTCTCTTATAAGAACATTTTCATCCTTTGAATGTAAAACTCTCTCTCTCTCTCTCTCTCTTTCTCTCTCTCTCTCTCTCATTCACACACACACACACACACACACACACACACACACACACACACACACACACACACACACACCAAGGGCACATTGCAGGGGCGGATCAGTTACTTAGAGAGGGGGGGGTTCCAAAGTGGGGCAGGGGTCCAGGGGCCGCCCAGGCCCCGGTGGGGTCCAGGGGCAAAGACCCGGTGGGGGTCTGGGGGGCAAAGCCCCCCAGAAGCTGAAGATATTTTCACTTTCTGAGGTGCTTTGGAGGCCTCTCCTGGTGTCTATTTACTATGAATCTGTACACAAATATGTCTGGACATTTTTTTGCAGAAAGGCACTGTGATCAACGAAAATACATAAACTTACTTACATAGGTTGACTGAGAGGGACAGGAGGGGCATCCATAGTTGCTCCACTGTTTACAGGAAATTCTTTGGCAGCAACTGCATATAGGACCTATACTTTGTTGCATAGGAGTCCACAGCTGCTTCAATATCAATGGGTATGTCACGATGGACCCTCATGAGCGCAAGACCATTCAGACGGCCTGCTCCCATTGATGTGCGCGTGTAGGTTTTCAACGACCTCAGCCCAGAAATGGTCCTCTCACATTCAGCTGTGGTAATTGGCAAAGTGCAAATCAGTTTCAGCATCATGTGGATGTTGGGGTACATGTCCCTATCACAGGCCTTTAAGCTGCTCTCAATGGTGGAGGGAATGTCTTGTGGCTGGTTAAAATTTCTCCACTTGGTGCTCCATCGGTGAAGCTCAGCAGCCAGACCCTCTGAGTCAGGAAGGTCTGTGTCCCACAGTAACGCCAAGTGCTTTACACCGTCTGGAACAGCCAGGAAGGGCCCAGGTAAGCGAACCAAGTTTTCCGGAATCAGCTGAAGTGCGTCCTGGGCAAGCTCTGCATTCTTGAAGCGATCGTTCATCTGAGTGACCAGATAGTCCAAGAATGGCACAGCAACTGATGTCCGGAAATAATCCATGGCTGTATCAGCAGGATGGTTTTCCCTCAGGAGCTGCCTAGCATTTAGCCGGGGGACTTGGATGGTGGTGTCAAAGTTCTGGGCCATCTGAGTGGCTTCAAGGAACCAAGAAGCGCTGAAAACATCATCGACATTTGTTCTCAGTTCCTGGAGGCTGGCAGTGATATTGGTTATTGCCGAATAGGCATCCGCAATGTCTCGTGCACGCTTTTGGAGTTTCACACTCAGAGGCTGGAGGTACTGGAGGCACCGTCGGGTCACAACAAATGCAATCAGGAATCCACTATCGGAGATTGCATGAAGCAGACCCCGCGCTTTGCAGGCAGTGTCACCGTCCCAGTTGTCTTCCTGTGTTATCTGACCCAAGCAATCAAACACAACTTGAGACATGGCAGCGAATGTCTCGAAAGCATGATGCCTTTCTACCCATCGGGTTCTACACAAGTCCACCAGCTTCTGTCTCTTGTTTTCGGTCGCAGCCTGTCCAATCACTTCTTCGAGTTTTCTTTGTCTCTTGGGTGACAGTGAAAAAAACAAAGACAGCTCTTTGAGAACTGCGAGCAT
>CM031598.1:29466543-29471543 GCA_018398815.1 Conus ventricosus | reverse complement strand
ATTGAGAAGAAACACTCTGACGGTTTATATAATACTAATGATGATGATAATATTAATGATAAAAATAACAAGAGTAATAAGAACAACAATGTTTATGATAATGATAGATTCTGCTGGACACAATCAAGCATTCACAAAGCAGAGACTTTATATCCATAGTATCAACAAGTATGCAGTATAACGTTTATACATATATATGTACGTACGTACATACAAGCAGTTATCCATACACACATGCATATACACATCACACATCCATCTATCCATCCATTAATCCATACATGCTTGCATGTATACATACATACATGTATACATAAAACATACATACAACAACAACGATCCACACACACACACACACACCACACACACACACACACACACACACACACAACACACACACACACACAACACACACACACACACCAACACACACATGTGGATAAGTTGCTCCATGTAACGTTTATTTGTAAGATTGAATGTGAGGAAAGCTGTTGGGCCTGACAATGTATGTGGACGAGTGTTGAAGGTGTGTGCTTCTGAATTGTTGGCGTGTTCTGTTCTATTTTCAACTGGTCTTTGCGTGACTGTACTGTACCTGCTATTTGGAAGAATTCTACTATAATCCCTGTCCCCAAGAAGAAAAAATCCTGTTGCACTGAACGATTACCGTCCTGTTGCCTTAACACCATTGTAATGAAATGCTTTGAGAAACTAGTCCTTCACCGCCTTTTGTTCTTCACTAAGCAGCAACTTGATCCCTTTCAGTTCGCTTACATACCCCAGAGGGACACAGACGATGCCATTACAAAACGCTACTTCATAACGCTTTTGCTCACTTGAACACCCCTGACTCTTTTGTTCGCATCCTGTTCATTGACTTTTCTTCTGCCTTCAATACCATCCAGCCCCATTGCTGGCCCTGAAACTGCTAGACCTGAACGTAGACCCCAAAACTTACTCTTTGGATTGTCAATTTTCTCCTCAACAGAACCCAGTCTGTCCGCTTCCTTTCTGCAACTTCCTCAGAACGTGCTACTTGTATTGGTCCCCCACAAGGCACAGTGCTATCTCCGGTCCTCTTTTACTCTGTACACAAACGACTGCACTGGCACTGAAACAACACCTGTCATAAAGTATTCTGATGATTCTGCTATCGAAGATCTATCCAACTCAGATTCTATTTATTTTAGTGAAGTTGAAAGGTTTGCATCTTGGTGTAATAGAAATTATTTAGACCTTAATGTTGTCAAAACAAAAGAAATGCTTATTGATTTTCGTAAAACCCCCACTGCAATACCCCAGCTTGTTATTGGTGACCAAACTGTCGAACGGGTGAATGAATACCGCTACCTGGGTACAGTTTTGGATAACAAGCTTTCTTTTGATGGTAACGTTCAATCAGTCTTTAAAAAATGTCAGTCCAGAGTCTTCTGTTTGCAACAATTGAGAATATTGGTGTTTCCACAAAATGTTCTTAAAACTTACTATCGGTGCTGCATTGAATCGGTTCTCACTGGATCTTTCATGTGTTGGTATGGAAGTTTGAATGTAAGGAATAAGCATAAGATGAGTGATATTGTGAATGTTTGCAGTAAAGTTGTGGGTGAAAGACAAAGAAGTTTGCAAGATCTGTATGAGGAGCGAGTGAAGAGAAAGGGACGGCAGATTGCGAATGATGACAGCCATGTTTTAGCTCAACACTATGATCTTTTGCCTTCAGGACGCAGATTTAGAACCTTCAAGTTTAAAACACGAGCTCAAAAATCTTTCCTTCCGCAGTCAGTCCATCTGTTGAATTCTTAATTGTGTAGATTCTGTACATTTCTCTTACTGTGAGCAGTTGAACAGTAAAAATTATGTATGTATGTGTGTGTGTATGTGTGCATATGTACATCTAATGTGTGTGTGTGTGTGTGTGCTTTCTTGTGTGGCAGATGTGTGTGTGTGGTTGTATGTGCATGCCGCCACATGTGTGTGTATGTTCTGTTGCAGATTCGCGCATGTATCATGTATGTATTTTTGCATATGTAGTTGTGTGTTGGGGGGGGGGGGGGGGGGGTGGTCTTAAAAATGCATTTGATTTTGTAACATTTGTAATGCTGGGATCCTGCTTTTGAAAGGCTCTTAAAGACCCTGTTTAAAAGTATGTAAATATCTTATTCATGGTGATTTAAATGTGTTTTTATTGTTCGTAGGCCTCTTAATGAAATCCTGTCTTTTCGTGTTCTGTGATATGTTTTTATGTAATATGTTTGTAATAAATGGTGTTGCCACCTGATAATAATTTCTCTTTTGAGATAATAAAGTATACTTGACTTGACTTGACTTAACAAGTACACGTAAACGTACGTGCACGGAACTGTTTTAAATGCACGGGGTTTCTCGCTGATTTTGCACAAGGACTCGCCTTCGCTATGAATAACCCAGACTGTTAACTTTATTCCAAATTTTAAGTGACTTAAAATCGATGAGTTTGTATTGTCAGTTGAGTTCCGTAAGTTCTCGGCATTTGTCACGTGCACAAGAGGATACTTTTTTGTATCAATGCTTTCAAATTGTTAGAATGTTGGTGTAGGTGGTTTATACTTATACTTTTGACTTATTAGGATGTTGGTGTCGGCGGTTCTGGAAGAAAAAATAGCTTGTGTATGTCGACTGTCTGTATAGCATTATCACTGCTGAAATGCAGAGAGGGAGGGAGGAGAGAGGGGAGAGAGAGAGAGGAGAGAGAGGAAGAGAGAGGAGAGAAGACAGAGAGAGAGAGAGAGACAGAGAGAGAGACAGAGAGAGAGACAGAGAGAGATACGGATACGGATGTTTTATTTATACAGGCCATGGCCCTAATGAAGGGGGTGTTGAGATCAAATCTTTTCAGACAGACATAAGCAAATCATCAAACATCTTGGCGTGCACAAGTAAAAGCATACTCGATATTAAACAACATACAACGATCAGTGCTTAACTGCATGCTATACTTCGAATTTAAATGCCTTGTACGAAAAATAGCAAAACGTTTTACAGTAGTTTCATTTCTAGATGCCATTAGTAATGAAAGTCGAAATGAAGAAGGATGTCTACAATATTTTTGATGAATGAGCTGATTCCTCAGGTCACTTAGAGCAGGGCAGCACAACACAAAATGAACTTCATTTTCTTCGGCACATTTACAAAGCGGACATGTCAGTTCAAGTTTATTATGTTCTTATAACGATAATGATGAACAGAAAGATCAGAAATACCTAATCTGAACTTTGTCATGATATATTTTAAATGATTATCCATTTCAATAGATAAATATACCGGCACACAATGTATAGATCTGAACTGTCTATAAAAAGCAATCGGTCACTTTCATGAACGTGACATGACCATTCTTGCAATCTGCAATCTATCAATCTATTCCGAAATGCACGAAGAAATCCATTTATATCCACAACGTTCTGTTGTAGCCAAACATAGCCAATCCAGTTTATGTAATTTAATCCTCACGTGAGAAACCCAGTTCTTTTCCCTCTACTATCCAAATCATACAACAATATTATATGCTTTCCTGGGCAACCTTGAAATTTCCATTTGAGTTATTTCAACCAATAACGTTTTGCAAGCTGTCGCAGAATTCAAATATTATTGGATATCTGTTTACTTCGCCATAGACTAAATCGTTAGGTGTTCGCATGCTCACTCTAAAAACTCTTTCAATGCAAATAAATGGACAGTTTCACAATAAACAGCAGAAATCATAAAGACCCGATTTCAGCATCCATACTGAGCGATAGGCTGTACCCGGGAATCGAACAATTTTATAAACAATTTCAAGACTGGTTTTCTAATTTTGATAGTGTTGCATGATGCATAGTAGTGCACGCTTAGCTCTACTGGCAAGATCCTTGCATGCAAAAGTAAAGCTTAATTTCGTTGAAAAATATATTCCTAAATATTTATACACGTTGACCACAGGCATAGGCCATCATTATAAGTCCACCTTCTCAATTCCTAAAAACCCACCCTTTCTAAACACAGTTTATTGCTTTTGACATGTTAATTGTTAACTGAAGTGAAGATGCAGACCGTGATAGATTATTTAGTTGAGTTTGTAAGCCAATAATTTTCAGACATCAGAACAACATCGTCTGCCAAGAGAAAAATAAACAATCAAGAGCGTCGCAAGTAAATTGTGCACCATGTTCCATTTTAACAACCTCTGATGTTAACTCATAAATGAAAGAGAAAATAAAACAGGATGCACACATCCCCTGTTTTACACCAGAGGTTATTGAATATAGTCAGTCATGTTTCCTCCACAGCGAACCTTAGCTTTAACACTGAATACATGCTAACTATGCATCTAAACAGTTTTCCATGAACACCACTTGTAGAGAATAGGCCCACAGAATAGTTCTATTAACAGAATCAAACGCTTTCTCAAATCTATGAAAGCGAAAATACAGCTTACGATTTAAAGAAAACTGTTTTTGCACCAAAGCGTCAAAGTAATATATGATCAACAGTTGAGTAATTGCGCTTAAAACTGCCTGATATCGCCAGTGATATTATTATCTTCAACCCATTCCTGTAATCGGCGATTGATAATAGTGCTGTATAATTTACTACCAGCGTCACTTAAAGAGATTCCTCTATAGTTATTAGGATCATTCACGTTGCCTTTTTTGTACAGTGGTAGAACAATACTTTCCGTCCAATGTTCAGGATAAATTCCCTTATCAAATAAAGAATTGAAGAAGGTTACTTCTCACTTAACCCTCTAGGGCCGTGGGTGCCATTTATGCACATCAAATTCAATTGACCAGCATTGTGGCTCAAGGGATACAACTGCCTCAATCTCATTATGACCAGACAAAACAGTGTTACTTTTCGAGTTACTTCCCTTAGATTTCCAATCCAACCTTTTACCTTACCACCAGCTTCCTGGTTCTCCATGCTTTCAACACGTGTTTGGAAGACTGCTGCACTGATGCTGTTTGCACATTGATACAACGAAA
>CM031598.1:29451543-29461543 GCA_018398815.1 Conus ventricosus | reverse complement strand
TGTTGATAGTCACTGTTCTATCTGAACCGGGGGTTCGACTCAACTTGGCCAGCGCCACTTCATCGGCAGTCCAACCTGACCAATGCCAGCAGTCCAGCCTGACCGGTGCCAGCAGTCCAGCTGACCGGTGCAAGCAGACAACACCAGTGCCAGCAGTTGTGTCGTGTTGTGAAAGTGACAGTGAGAAAAAAAAAAGAAAAGAAAAAGACAGTGATTCGTGGGAATAGTTAAGATCACCTGGCCAGGTAAAGTAGAAATCTTTATACCCGGGTTAGTTAACGATGGTTTAGATAAATATTTTGTGAAGTTCAGGAAAGAGAGACTGTTTTATCTCATTGATTCCATAGCATGATGTTTCGTTCTATGATCATGTGTAGTAAAGTTATAGACTTTACTAGTGGTTCGATGTGACGAATGCATGATATATGAATAGATGTAAGCAAAGCGTGAGTGTGTTTGGCTGTGCGCTAGTCCTTCCATCGACATCACCCGAGGTTGACAATTTATTGGCGAGCTGCCAGGATATTCTGGCCCATTTTATATAATTGTTCAACTCTCAGAGAGGAACTGGGTGGGATTCAAGTGTTGTAATCCTAAGACAAGGTGTTGTCTTACTGTATGTCCCAAGATAGTTAAATACTAGGCTTGGCATTGCTTCAGATAGTTAATACTAGGCTTGGCATTCAGTCCCAGAGTATCCCCCGAAGTCGGAGTGTGCTGCCCATGTGGCGGGGTAATCAAAACGGTCACACACGTAATTTATCTCATCCCCAGCTGATGCATTTGTACCATATGTTCAAGTACTTCGCTGTTTGGATGATCCCTGGAGTCTTTTAGCCAGGTACGACGACTACGACGACGACGAGTCCCCAGAGTACTTATTTCGCACAGATTGCCTATAATTCGCTCTCATAGTTGGGTCAGGCGCTGGGCGTCTTATAAAAACTAACTACGTTGTCCCAAGGTAATATTATCATTCATAGATTGTGCTATTACGTCACTCGTGTCGGTAACCACCAGTTTGGCTGTCGTAGTAATAAAATCTTGTTCAAAAAAAAAAAAAAAGAGATATAATGGCGGAAGAAAAGAACACCCCTATTGAACAACTTGTGAGCGTCGCTCGTGATTTAGGTTATTCGGGAGAAGAGTTGCGAGCATTTGTTGAAAACCAGCAAAAGATGGAAAGGGATGAACGCGCGGAAAGACGACGTGTCGCGGAGAAATAGCAGAGCAGGAAACAGAAAAATTAAGGATTCAGGCTAATGAAATCAGGCTAGCAGGAAACAGAAAGAATGAAGCAGGAAACAGAAAGGATTAAAGCTAGGGAAACGCAGGAAACAGAAAGACTAAAGGTTCAACTAGAGTTAGAGAAAGTGAGAATACAAAGGGAGACCACCGAGGATGGTAGTTCAGTTTCCAGTGACTCTGTGCGCAGTTACGCTCCCCGACCCAAGTTGCCAAAATTCTCTGAAGGAACCGATTCGATTGATGCATACATCAGTCGTTTCGAAACGTTTGCGACCAGTCAGGGTTGGACTCCAGAAGAGTGGGCAGTCATTTTGTCGGCGTTACTGACGGGTAAGGCATTACAAATTTTCACTGCGTTACCAGCAGAACAACAGTCTGATTTCGGCGCTGTGAAGGAATCGTTGATGAAAGGATTTGACCTCACAGAGGAAGGATTCAGGAAGAAAATTTCGTTCAGCTAAATTACAAGCAGGGAGACGTACACTCAGTTTGGTGCACGTCTAGATCACTATTTTGAGAAATGGTTAGAGTTGAGTGGTACGAAGAAGGAGTTCGCTGAATTGAAAGAGCTAGTTATGAAGGAACAGATTTTGTCAGTTGCGGCCCTGAGTTAACCATACATTTGAAAGAGAGACAGCCAGAACAGCAGGGAGATTGTTGAAGTTCGCAGAGGTGTATAGAGAGGCACGTTTGGGCACTAAAGTGCAGGAGAAACAGGTGCTAGCACAGGTGAGAAGAGTGCAAGGAGACCAGGGGAGTTTTCTGCAAAGTCTGCAAACCCAGTGGTGGGGCAGAAGGAAGGGCAAAGGGACATTAGGTGTTTCATTTGTCACAAGAAGGGACATGTGGCGAGGGATTGTCGCATGAGTTCCAGAAGGCAGCAGCCTGCAAGAGGTGGATAAGGGTCGTCAAGGGAAACGACCTGCAGTGGAACCAAAGGGGATTCAGTCTGAAGAGGTGGAGTGCAGCCTATGGCTAGCACTGGACAGCAGTCAGTGTCAGGGATGGAGGCACTAGGCTGAGTGGTTCGTTACCAGTGGAAGAAGGGTGGATTGGCCAGCAGAGGGTGAAAGTGTTACGAGACACTGGTTGTTCATGCGGGGTAGTACGAACAACGCTGGTCGAGAAAGGGGATTTGACAGGGCAAATCCAGACCTGTACTCTAATCGATGGCACTGTGAGGGAGTTTCCAGTTGCTAAGATAGAAGTATGTACCCCTTACTTCTCAGGCGAGTTGTCTGCGTTGGTGATGGAGAAACCCCTTCATGATTTGATCATTGGAAATATTCCAGGGGCAAGGGATCCAGGGGATCCTGAGTTGTTGACTGCTACAGGGGCAGCAGTTCAAACACGGAGCAAGAAGGAGGAAAAGGGTGATAAACCGTTAGTCGTTCCAGCAAGGAAGTCAGGCATAGATGTGTCGCCTGATGAGTTTAGGGCAGCGCAGGAACAAGACCCTTCGCTCGTGAAGTCTTGGAGTTGGCAAGAGGTGGAGAGAAACAGGAGGTTAGAGGAGGTGAGACAGAATTTCTTGTGAAAGGCGGGCTGTTGTACCGAGTGTTCACCAAGGAAGACAGTAAGGTGACCACTCAGTTAGAGGTACCAGCAGGTTATCGTGACACTGTCATGTCAGTGGGTCACGAGTCGCTCATGGCGGGTCATCTCGGCACCAGCAAAACGGCTGACCGAATCTTTGATGACTTTCATTGGCCAGAGCAATGGCAGACATCAAGCGTTTCTGCATGTCATGTGACGTGTGTCAAAGGTCAGCCACAAGAGGGGTGAAGAGGAAGGCGCCTCTTAAACATCCCCCTTTAATTGACACACCATTCAGGAGGGTGGCTGTTGATCTGATTGGCCCAATCGCGCCCTGTTCCAAAGGTGGGCACAGGTATGTGTTGACGCTGGTGGACTACGCGACCAGATACCCAGAAGCGGTTGCATTGAAAGGCGTAGATACGCAACAGGTCGCTGAAGGGCTGGTAGACATCTTTTCTCGCGTGGGTGTGCCAGCACAAATTCTCAGTGACAGGGGTCACAGTTCACCTCAGGCGTGATGAAGGAGGTCAACAGGCTGCTAGGGATCACACAGCTTCTCACTACCCCATACCACCCCCAATGCAATGGCTTGGTGGAGAGATTCAATGGTGTGCTGAAGGGCATCTTAAAGAAGCTCTGTGAGGAAAGGCCAGCAGATTGGGACCGCTACATTCCAGCGGCACTGTTCGCCTACAGGGAAGCCCCTCAGGAAAGCACAGGTTTTTCGCCATTTGAGCTGCTGTATGGCGGACAGTTCGGGGACCAGTGTGCATTCTCAAAGAGCTGTGGTCCGAGAACAGGAGTCAGAAGAGGTCAAAACCACTTATCAGTATGTGGTGGACCTACGCAATAGGCTCGAGGAGACATGTAAGGTCGCAAGGGAGAGTTTGCAGGAGGCTAGGGTCGTCCAGAAGAAGCAGTATGACAGGAAGGTGAGGAAGCAATTCCTCAAGGTGGAGATCAAGTCCTGTTACTGCTTCCCACGGATCACAACAAGCTGCTGATGCATTGGAAGGGACCATTCACCATCATTGAAAAGGTAGATCAGGACTACCGAATCGATATGAATGGGAAATGAAAACTTTTCCAGCAAATTTGCTCCGCAAATACATTCAGCGTGAGACCCAGCACATAGGCGCAGCAGCAATCATTGATGGAGGTGAAGGAGACCCAGCAGAAGAAGGGGAGATTTTGTTGCCTGAGTTTCCAGGAGAAAGTCATACAGGGATGTGTCACTGTATGAAGGGCTAGACAGTAGGAACAGAGGAAGTTAGGGGGCTCCTAGAACAGTATAGGGCGTCCCTGACTGATAAACCAGGCAGGACAACTCTAGAGACATGTACGTGGAGTTAACATCGCAAAAACCCGTACATGTGAAAGCCTACCCGATCCCATATGCCACCAAGCAAGTGATCGAGGAGGAGGTAGAAAAGATGTTGGACCTTGGGGTGATTGAACCGTCCAAATCATCGTATAGTGCACCCGTCGTCTTAGTGAGGAAAAAGTCAGGTGAGCATCGATTCTGTGTCGACTATAGACGTCTGAACAGTGTCACCAAGGCGATGCAGAGGTCATACCAAACATGGAAGACCTGTTCGCTCAGATCGCCACAAGCAAGAGCCAGTATTTACACCAGGATAGATCTGAGCAAGGGTTACTGGCAAATAGCCCTGAGTGAGGACTCAAAGGAAGTCACAGCATTCTCCACTCCTATGGGGCTATACCAGTGGCGAGTACTCCCTTTTGGGATGGTCAACGCACTCTGCAGTCTTCTCTCGGATGATGAGGAAGTTAATTGACCGGATTGGAAGGCGTTGTGAATTTCATGGATGACATTCTGATAGCATCCGAGACATGGGAGGAGCATATGAGGCAGCTAGGAGCAGTTTTAGAGAGGTTGAGACAAGCCAATCTCACAGCCAGACCAACAAAGTGCCAGGTTGGTTTTCCAAGCCTGGAGTTCCTAGGTTTTGTTGTTGGAGGCGACACAAAGCAGCCAGAAAGGGAAAGGTGGAGAAGATGATGAATTCAGAGAGACCAAAGACCAAAACAGAAGTCAGGAGTCTGCTAGGTTTTATTGGCTTCTACAGGAGTTTGTTCCAAATTTCGCAGCAATCACGAGTCCTCTCAGTGACTTGGTCAAGGCAGGGAAACCGGCAGTGGTCGAGTGGTCAGACGCTGCAGAGCAAGCACTGCAGACGGTGCTGGAAAGACTAGGTTCCCGTCCCATCTTGAAGCTACCAGATATGTCCAAACCATTTTTGTTGCGGACAGATGCATCAGGCGTGGGATAGGTGCAGTATTGTTGCAGGAGCATGAAGGGGTCGAGTTTCCTGTGAGGTATGCTAGCAGGAAGCTGACGAAGTGTGAAGAAGGGTACGCAACTGTAGAGAAGGAGTGTTTGGCTGTCGTGTGGGCCGTGCAGAAGTTCCACAAATACTTGTATGGAAAGAGTTCGTGATAGAGACAGATCACCAACCACTCAAATTCCTGCAGGAGGCGCAGTTGAAAAACAGCAGAGTGCTGCGTTGGGCAATGGCATTGCAGCCCTACAGGTATCGAGTGCAGTACATTCCAGGTCGACAGAATGTCGGAGCTGACTATTTAAGCCGTGTAGTCTAGCAAGCTGCAACTCAGAGGAAGTCAGTCATATCCGGGGTGCTTTGTTGATAGTATGTGTTGATTACAGTTATGTTGATTGATATGGGTTTCATTCCCAGTTGGCTATGGTTCATATTTTTTTTTGTGTGAGACTTGTTCATATTTTCTTTGTGAGACTTGTTCATGTGGATGTAGTTATGCTTGGAGCATACAGTCGCTTGTGTAGTGATGCATTATTTGCAATAAGTGAGGATGGAGATTCCTCAGTGAAGTGTCATGGATCGTGATCATATTATATTGTGCTTTCATAAGAATTGTGAAGAAAGATATGGCAAATCCGCAGGTAGGGGAATCGCATAAGTGCGCACAGAGGTTGTTATAAAATGAATTGAAATAACGCAAGAGCGCACGTCAATGATAACTCATTGGAGTGGTATTCACTAATGATATATTTTATAATTTATAAACCGTTGGTTGTAAAGTATTTTTTTTAAACTTTGCACGTGTAGCTGTGTGTCAGCAAATTCGGTTGTTGTTGTTTTTTGTACCGTTGTTTTGAGACAATGCGGAGCATGGTCTTTTGCAAGGGGAAATTGTCACGGACAAAAATGAAACAACCCCAACTCGTGGAGTCGCCAGCCAATTGTTCGGACATAAGCTTCAACTCAAACATTCTAGGCGCCAGATAGACGGGCCCATTGGTCGGGTCCAGCCAATTAAGCTTAGCGGAGAGCCTTCACGGAGACGGTATGGTCCACCCAGACAGACTAAGCTGTTTGACCGACGCCTCGATGTCTGCCCGGACGCATCTCAGTGCCTGGGCCGGACTCATCTAGCCAATTTTACACTGACCAGTGCCCACACATTAAGCCACACGGCGCCAGTTAAGTAGGAAAGGGGGGAAGGTAGTGTGTGGTGGGGGGTGAAATCTAGCTAATCAATAAATGACCAATTGACCACCACAGAGATAAGGCGTGTAGGCGTGACTGTCATGATTTGAATATCCAATGGAATTAGAGGGAGATAACTTCGGGTATCAGGGGTAAAAATACTGACCAATGGTACTCGCCCTTTTTGGACAGATCGAACGGAATAAGAAGGATGTGAGAGTGAGAGAACGGCAGAACGAGGGGGAGAACGAACAGAGAGACAGAGAGAGAGAGAGAGGTTCTGGGGTGTAGTCTCTGCAGAGAAAGGCAGAGAGATGAGAGGAGTGAAGTTTGAGCATTAGCACCAGATATAGTCTGCAAAGGGAGGACTAAAGAGAGATGTGGAAAGAGAGAGTTGCTAACTAATGAAGAAAAAAGAAAGAAAAGAAAAGGAAAAGAAAAGCAACCATGTCCATTTAATAGAGCAGACTAGAAGAGAGAGAAGTGCAATGCGTTAATGCAGGAAGAAAGAAAGGAGAACAGATCGATGTTGATAGTCACTGTTCTATCTGAACCGGGGTTCGACCTCATACTTGGCCAGCGCCCACTTTCATCGGCAGTCCAACCTGACCAACGCCAGCAGTCCACCTGACCGTGCCAGCAGTCCAGCTTGACCGTGCAAGCAGACCAACACCAGTGCCAGCAGTTGTGTCGTGTTGTGAAAGTGACAGTGAGAAAAAAAAAAGGAAAAGAAAAAGACAGTGATTCGTGAATAGTTAAGATCACCTGGCCAGGTAAAGTAGAAATCTATTTATACCCGGTTAGTTAATGATGTTTTAGATAAATGATTTTGTGAAGTTCAGGAAAGAGAGAATGTTTTATCTCATTTGATTCCATATGCATTGATGTTTCGTTCTATGATCATGTGTAGTAAAGTTATAGACTTTACTAGTGGTTTGATGTGACGAATGCATGATATATGAATGAGATTGTAAGCAAGCTGTGAGTGTGTTTGGGCTGTGCGCTAGTCCTTCCTCCATCGACATCTTCCGAGGTTGACACACACACACACACACACAGTGCACGGTGGATGCCAAGTGGTTTGTTATCACTGTCAAGGGGCCATGTCAGCTGGTGCTTTCAAAATATACCTAGCAACAACCTTAAGGATCACACATGTTAGAAAGAAAAAAAAATTTAAAGAAAAAAAAGAAGAAAAAAAAAAACCCACCGATGTGACTATGGATTCAATTTCTATTCAAACTGAATGCCACATAGTTTTGCTGGTTTTAGATCAGGGAGATGGAATTCATGGTGAATATATTTATGCTTTTATCTAGTACATGGCACTGCGCTGAAATATTCTGTTCCTGTACAATTCGTGTGATCCCTAGTGACTGTGGCTAGGTATAGCATTTCTTTCACCAGCCGATAGCATGGCTAGGATTAGACCGTTCGAGTGGCTAGCTGAAAATAAACTATCGTTTCTATCATCGTCGTCATCATCTTCGTCTTCAGACAAGACTTTTCTGAAAAGTATTGTAAAACACACGAAGATGAACCTGAAGTGTGTGTGTGTGTGTGTGTGTGTGTGTGTGTGTGTGTGTGTGTGTGTGTGTGGTGTGTGTGTGTGTTTGTGTGTGTGTGTGTGTGTGTGTGTGTGTGTGTGTGTGTGTGTGTGTGTGTGTGTGTGTGTGTGTGTGTAATGTGTGTCTTTTGTTTGTGTGTGTGTGTGTGTGTGTGTGTGTGTGTGTGTGTGTGTGTGTGTGTGTGTGTGTGAGAGAGAGAGAGAGAGAGAGAGAGAGTTGATTATTGACTGTGACAAAATGGGTGCACCAGCCTATGTACCGTTTCCTCAGCAACAGAGGTATGTTACTCAGCAACAGAGGTATGTTACTCAGCAACAGAGGTATGTTACTCAGCAACAGAGGTATGTTACTCAGCAGCAGAGGTATGTTACTCAGCAACAGAGGTATGTTACTCAGCAACAGAGGTATGTTACTCAGCAACAGAGGTATGCTACTCAGCAACAGAGGTATGTTACTCGGTTGTGGCGCCACTGAATAAAGAAAGGGCACTCTCAGAATGCGGAACCCCATATGTTTGACATAGACGCTCGAATTGGATTAAAACTGAAAATCGCTGTTTCAAAATACCACCAGCATAATCACTGCGCACACGTTGTAGGCTTCTGGATACTATGCAATTTATCTTTCAAACGACACAGATATACATGTAACTGGTAGAACACCGAAAAGATGTGTTCAATTCTAGAGGAACAGCTAGCTATACCATCAATGAAAACAAAGAAAATGAAGCTAAACACAAATCTACAAGGACTTACAACGAGTCCATTCTGGTTTACAGTAAAAAATAAAATAAAAAAAAAATTAAAATAAAAAAATTGTCATAGAAAAAGGTCCTTAGCAATCAAGCATGGTAGAAAATGTCCAGGAACTGCAGAACCATCCTCCTCTCACCCCTCCCACCCATTTATTCCCCCCGACCCCGTCCTTTCCCCTACCCATCACATCAATATCTCCCCTATTAGTTTGCCATTCAAGAACAATACTATCACAGCCTACATCCCCATCTACGCCTCTAAAAAAAGTAGTTAGACCCTCTTGGTCGAAGCCATCCATTCTTGTGGATCTATGCTTTGGGATGGGGCCTGTCACTTGTCAGCGGTCAAAGGTGCCACGGTTTTCAGAATGTTATCAACATTCAGTCATATATTGCAACAAAAACTGAAGCGTTGTCATGACTGCCAGTCGCATCCCTCGTCGGGCCTGGTTTGCGGTGAAGAACATGGCAAAGATATCAAAGCCTTCATGGCAAAGATGCCAATCTGTCACGTGGGCTAGGGTTTGTTGTTCCTGGGGACCACGGCATTAGCCAGACTGGTCGAACCGGAGATCTGAGAGCGAATTAACGGTGGTGTTCTCTTTGTTTTGTTTGTTTGGGGTTTTTTTTCTTTGTTTCCCTCTCCATACGCACTGAGCTGGACGTTTGAGTGTCGAGAAGTATTTCAAAACGTCTATTATGTCCAACAATGAAATACTAATACGTCATTTCAACACTCACAAATCCAAATACTCGCACACACTCCAACCACCTGCATTTATCAAAATTGTATTACCCCTTTCTGTCTTACCAATTACAGAGTAATAAACTTTATCTGCTCATAAGCAATCAAATATGTACATGAAGGTAAATGAATAAAAATCAGAAAAATGGTCACTAAACCAACAACTGATCAACGCCGACGCCGAACGCGGTGAAATGAAAATACAGCTTTAGTAAGTCGCTTGAAGGCTGTACTCCACGTATAATACGAAGCCTACGACTCATCAGTTTATTAAAATCTCTATAGCTATGGCACGACTAACATCAAGACAGTACAAACGCCTCCCTGAGGCTGTCTCGCACTAACTAAAAGCAGAATTCAAACCAAATAGACGCCGAATCTGCAGTTGAAAGGAAATTTCACAAAACAAAACTGCAACAGCTGTAAAATGACACAGTTGACGTGCCGGGTTCTCAAAGGCCTCGGACTGAGTGACGCTATTTATAGGGACATGTTGAACTTCCAACGCAATTTGTTATGTATTCGTGGAAATATAAAGGTCCAGGCACAACTTCCGATTCGCGGACTCGCAATCCATGTTTGATGTTTCATTGTAAATAAAACAGTCAAGCTACGAATCCAAAATTTCGTTAGTGTAGAAGCCATACTGACGCGA
>CM031598.1:29439043-29446543 GCA_018398815.1 Conus ventricosus | reverse complement strand
TATATTACACATCACTGGTTTGGATATCCCAGGTGCATATCTGGCCCTTGCTATTTTGGCTCGCGGAGCCTGCCCTCTGAAGACAAATGTTCCCCCACCCAAAATATACGGGTGCCGTTCTCACTCGTACCTTCTTACACGCGGAGGTAAATAAAACGTGAATCACTGACTCAGTTCCTGTTTGCTGACATAATGACGTCAGTCTATGCCGCTGGGTTTAGTCATTGCGCGAGGAAAGGAGAAAAAGAGAGAAGGTGGAGGAGGGAGGGCAAGGGAAGGGTGGGGGGTAGGGGGGAGGGGGTGTATGTGTGGGGAAGTAGGAAGTGTCTTATCTGGTTCGGTGTTGAGATGACTCGGACTGAGTGACTCTATTTATGGGGACATGTTGAACTTCCAACGCAATTTGTTATATATTCGTGGAAATATAAAGGTCCAGGCACAACTTCCGATTTGCCGACTCGCAACCGATGTTTGATGTTTCAATGTAAACAAAACAGTCAAGCTACGAATCCAAAATTTCGTTAGTGTAGAAGCCATACTGACGCGCTCCCATGCGAAACAAGCGTTACACTGTTCAAGGTGTGGTGGGGGGGGAGGGGGGGGGACGATGAAGAAGAAAGAAAGAAAGACAGAACAAGAAGACAGAAAACAGCCGCAGCTGCGTGACACCTAAGCTTATTATTTAAAAAATAAGCATCTATACTGTAGGTGTACAATGTAGAGCATACAATCAAGGGCACAATTCTTGGAATGTAAAGAAAACCCCAAGTCTGCAGACGCGGCATTCAGACGTACCGGAGAGTAACCCCAGACACGTTGCATACAACACATACACACGTACGCTCTTACACACACACACACACACACACACACACACACATATATATATATATATATATAGAGAGAGAGAGAGAGTGAGAGAGAGAGAGAGAGAGAGAGAGAGTCATTCAAAAATATTGACAACATTGCAATGCTCACAAACACAAATGTCCCCAACAAAAAGATTAAATGTCTAATAATTGGAGCATCTGAGCAGGCCTACACCATTCTGAGCTATCCCAGCATGTCAACGGCCCTCACGAACACGTTGTATTGGTTGTTTTTGAATTGCGTTTGATTGCGGATGTTATCGATAGATATTGCCAACTCACTCACCAGCCCCAGCTTGGCTTTAAAGCTCCATTCTATGATTGTCGTTTCTAAAATGGGGGTTTTCGTTTGGGGGTCTTTTTGTTTGTATGTTTATTTTTAGGTGAGTATGGCTTGGTGTAAAGCACCCAACTTGTTCTTTGCGCTGAGTGCCGTAAACTATTTTTATTCCCACCCCATGGGGATGCCAGGGTCAGAAAGGTTGATAGAGAGGGTGGGGGGGGGGGGGGGGGGGGAGGCGGGGGGGGGGGGGAGATAAGAGGGTAGGGTCTTTTCAGCAAGAATTGTATCCCCGGGCTTTTGGAATTCCTGTTTTAGTGATTTTTTTCTTCACTCTCACTCTTTATCCCGAGCCTGTGGATCTGGTAGGAAGAGTGAAGTGGTGGGGGTTGGGGGGGTGGCGGGGGGGGGGGGGGGGGGACTGTGAGTATAAACTGCATCCCCACGCTTTAGAAATGATGTCCTCGACATTTCCTCTTCTCCGTCACTCTTTGATCTGCCCTCCTATTTATCTATTTTTTTTTCATATTCATCTTTTTGTTTCTTATTTATGTATGTAATAATCGCTATAAGGGGTCGTGTATGTATGTGTGATGTTGTGTGTGTGTGTGTGTGTGTGTGTGTGTGTGTGTGTGTGTGTGTGTGTGTGTGTGTGTGTGTGTGTGTGTTCAATAGTCTTTTTACGATCTACAACATGCCCGCTTTTTATGTTAAAATCTGGTGTGGTCTTTGTAACGAGAGTTTTGATTTGTTTGCTTATTTGTGTTTAAATCTGATGTTATATGATAGTCTCATGAAATGATACTATAAGCATGATTATTTTCGTCTCAGTTAATGGATGAAAAACGATTCTCTCTCTTCTCTCTCTCTCTCTCTCTCTCTCTCTCTCTCTCTCTCTCTCTCTCACACACACACACACACACACACACACACACAACACAC
This sequence comes from Conus ventricosus, assembly GCA_018398815.1. NCBI lineage: Eukaryota > Metazoa > Mollusca > Gastropoda > Neogastropoda > Conidae > Conus > Conus ventricosus. The sequence goes on along the minus strand of CM031598.1, from coordinate 29,444,452 downwards.
ACCATCACACATACATATACAACCCCCATACATACATACATACATACATACATGCACACACGCGCGCGCGCGCACGCGGCGTGCGCACGACGTGACAGCCCGGACACGGATCAGCCCTTGTACAACCAAAAATTGACATAAACCAAACAGACTGCAACGTTTCACATTCGGGCCGAAGAAACATGCCTTCCCTACAGTCGAGCCAGCCTCTTAAGTTCAGACCGTTGACTGACTATATTACACATCACTGGTTTGGATATCCCAGGTGCATATCTGGCCCTTGCTATTTTGGCTCGCTGAGCCTGCCCTCTGAAGACAAATGTTCCCCCACCCAAAATATACGGGTGCCGTTCTCACTCGTACCTTCTTACACGCGGAGGTAAATAAAACGTGAATCACTGACTCAGTTCCTGTTTGCTGACGTAATGACGTCAGTCTATGCCGCTGGGTTTAGTCGTTGCGCGAGGAAAGGAGAAAAAGAGAGAAGGGGGAGGAGGGAGGGCAAGGGAAGGGTGGGGGTAGAGGGGGGAGGGGGTGTATGTGTGAGGAAGTAGGAAGTGTCTGGTTCGGTGTTGAGATGACGCCATCTTGGCAGTGGACGTCATTGCCGTGTGTCTGGCACAGCTCCAAGGTCATTAAGAAAAGGCGGCCTGTATCGAGGGTCGATTCAGCTTTTGTTCCTAAAGTTTTCACGTCTACCGCCATTGAAACTCTGGCTGCAAGAGGGAAGATTCCATTACTCCTACCACTGCTGTTGCTGCTGCTGCTGCTAATTCTACCGCTACTACCACTACTGCTGCTGCTGCTGCTACGACTACTTTTTACAACCACTGCGACTACTAACTGCTACTCCCACCACCACCACAACTACCACCACGACCACTACCACGGCCACTACTATTGCTGCAAGCACTATTGCTGCTGCTGCTACTAATACTGCTTCTACCACTACTGCTGCTGCTGCTATTACTACTACTACGGCAGCTACTGTTACTGCCACTGCCACTGCGACTGCTGCTACCACTACACCTACCACCGCTGCCACCACCAACACCATTACCACTATTACTACTACTGCTGCTGCTGCTGCTGCTGCTGCTGCTGCTGCTATACTACTAATACTACTGCTTCAAAAGTTTTTCTGCTGTAGGTGAAAGGAATTTATAAATGTAAAGTATTGTTAGTTGTACCAAGGATTGATGTTACGGGTGAACAACAGAAATCTCCAAGACTGATATTCCACAATCAGCATTTGAAAAAGTTTCATACTGACAATTGAGTACCTGTATTTCCTATGTTGTTGTTGTTGTTTTTTTCTGTATCGATCACGTATTTAAATTTCATTCTGAAATGACACTTTTTTGTGTGTTATCTCGATCTCCGTCGCTCTCCCTTCACCCTCCACCCCCCCCCCCCCCCCTCAACCCCCCGCCCCCAAAAAAAATGACCATCACAGTTTCATAAGAGGTCTGGTATTTACTGACTTTTCCATCAGAGCGTAACGCTAGGAAAAGGAACGAATGCTGAACAACGACCGCCAGAGAATTCAATCCATAGCATTTGCGCGTGAATGGACCCGATCGTAACCAGTGTGCCAACCACGCTAGCAAAACATCATTCACCTGTATCTACCCAAGTTGGCAAGTGGCTTCCGTGATCTCCTTACTCCTTTTGCAGATCACCCCCATTCCCTTTCTCTCACCCCCCTCCACCCCCATCCCTAACCCCCCCACCATCACCCTTTCCCTTCCGCTGCCTGCCATAGATCTCACCAGCCACCCCCACCTTGTCTCAGGCTTGTCGCCCAAGGGGAGAAAACTGGAGAGGTGAAGAAAGCTCAGTAAGTTAACGAGGGCATCGAGTTCGAGTTCGGCATGAAGCGCTGTGTGTGTGTGTGTGTGTGTGTGTGTGTGTGTGTGTGTGTGTGTGTGTGTGTGTGTGTGTGTGTGTGTGGTGTGTGTGTGTGTGTGTGTGTGTGTGTGTGTGTGTGTGTGTGTGTGTGTGTGTGTGTGCTTGCGTGCGTGCTTGCGGGTGTGTGTGTGTGTGTGTGTGTTGTGTGTGTGTGTGTGTGTGTGTGTGTGTGTGTGTGTGTGTGTGTGTGTGTGTGTGTAAGGCTCCCTTTTCCCCTCACCTTTTTTTGTTGTTGTTGCTTTTTTTTTTAAAGCGGAGTTTATAATATCTATTTAAGTCCAAAACAATCAAAATGTTTAAGTAAATTATAGAATGATGAATATATTTATGTAGATAAGTGGTGAACGAAGAGTACCTTGATACAATCATGCGCACCGTAATAGATCCATCCACACATACTTAAAAGCCCTATATATGCGGAAGAAACACACGCGTAGACACATAATGCGCCTAAGTGCTGGGTACATGCTCTAAGAATGTACTGAAAGCAACAGGCTTTCAAGAAAGAGAAATGCTGTTGCTGCCTCTGCTGCCACACCACCACCATACTACTACTACTTCTACTACAACTTGCTGCTGCTGCTGCCATTTCATTACTACTACTACTACCACCACCACCACCACCACCACCACCATACTACTACTACTTCTACTACAACTTGCTGCTGCTGCTGCCATTTCATTACTACTACTATTACCACCACCACCACCACCATACTACTACTACTTCTACTACAACTTGCTGCTGCTGCTGCCATTTCATTACTACTACTACTACCACCACCACCACCACCACCACCATACTACTACTACTTCTACTACAACTTGCTGCTGCTGCTGCCATTTCATTACTACTACTATTACCACCACCACCACCACCACCACCACCATACTACTACTACTTCTACTACAACTTGCTGCTGCTGCTGCCATTTCATTACTACTACTACCACCACCACCACCACCACCATACTACTACTACTTCTACTACAACTTGCTGCTGCTGCTGCCATTTCATTACTACTACTACTACCACCACCACCACCACCATACTACTACTACTTCTACTACAACTTGCTGCTGCTGCTGCCATTTCATTACTACTACTACCACCACCACCACCACCACCACCACTACTACTACTACTCAGACACGAGAGAAATGGAGAGCCCCATGAAAAAGTCGGTAAACGCCGCGGAACAGCCCAGTGTGGACAGGGAAATCATCATCAGAGACCCAGCCTTGGCATACAACTGAACAGACAGAACTGGAGTAACTTGGTGAAGCATTTTTTTAGTGCGGTGCCCCAATGTTTCTCAACGAGTTAGGGGAGAAGAAAAAGAAGAAGAAGAAGAAGACATCCGACCTGGGGCGAAATACGGAACAAAATTAACTTTTCTGCCTAATGTGCGGTCTTCCACATACGTTTTGACGTGCGCGCGCACGCGCGCGCGCGCGCGCGTGTGTGTGTGTGTGTGTGTGTGTGTGTGTGTGTGTGTGTGTGTGTGTGTGTGTGTATGTGTGTGTGCGTGCGTGCGTGCGCGCGCGCGCGCGCGCACGCGTATGCGAGCGTGCGTGCGTGCTTGCATGCGTCTGTGTGTGTGTGTGTGTGTGTGTGTGTGTGTGTGTGTGTGTGTGTGTGTGTGTGTGTGTGTGTGTGTGTGTGTGTGTGTGTGTGTGTGTGTGTGAGTGTGTGCATGCGCGCGCGCGCGCGCGCGCGCGCGCGTGTGTGTGTGTGTGTGTGTGTGTGTGTGTGTGTGTGTGTGTGTGTGTGTGTGTGTGTGTTGTGAATGCTCCATTCAATTCGATGTGAAATTCTGTTTTAAAGTTATTCCCTTCTTACTTTGCTACGCGATGGTTATCACTTTTACGTATATGTCCCAACGGAGTTCTCCGACTTTCCCCCGGAAGTCTTGTATCAAACAAAGCACCCTGCAAACCACGTTTATGTTTCCAGTCAGTGTTTCCCCACCTACATATCACATACGTCATCCCCACTGCCTCTCCTTCCTTCCCACCTCACCCGTCCCCTCACCTATTCCCGGAGCTCGAAAACAAACTGGCTTACCGCTACAAATTGGCAGACTATCTCAAAAAGACCGCGTGTGTGTTTTCTCTCATTTTGCCTCGTCTACCCAAGTACACGTGAGGCAAACACCGATTGAGACCCACGGTATGTGCGAGTGGGAAGAAGCTTGGAGGTGGAAAACCCATGTTTTTCAGTGCAGAAATGATTACATAAAAAGGCCTTCTGTTTTATGGGAAGTTAGGGGCGGGGGAGAGAGAGAGAGAGAGAGAGAGAGAGAGAGAGAGAGAGAGAGAGAGAGAGAGAGAGAGAGAGAGAGAGAGAGAGAGAGAGATATTTCGTTTCAACCTGCCTCTCAACGCTCCCTCTCCCCTCCATCCATCCATCCTCTCTCCTCTCTCTCTCTCTCTCTCTCTCTCTCTCTCTCTCTCTCTCTCTCTCTCTCTCTCTCTCTCTCTCATTTGCTCGAGACACAAAGGCTTTCTTTCTTTTTTATATGTACCTATATCATGGTGGTTGAAGATGCCGGAGGTTTTGTAGAACCATTATTAATGATCCGATTTGTAAAAATGTTGAACGTATAAGAAATGTCACTTAAAGACCCAAACAGAGTTTGAAAGTGAAATATGGAAACCTGCAAAACCACCCGTTATTGATTTTCTTGTGCTACTATTTGACAGATTTTTCAGCGATGGAATCTTCTCTGAAGCTCGGACCAAATTTATTGTTAGTGTTGTTATTCCTGTTTGAGAAAGTGAGATCCCAATCACCCAGATACTTATCGTAGGATTGAACTGACAAGTGTCATAAGTACACTTCACATCCATATTTAAATAAAAGGCTGACATGCAGGACAGAACATAAAGGGAAAAACGTTGCAAATGAACCCAAGCTGGGATTCGATCAAGTGACAACATCATAAACTGGACTGTTACTCTTTTTGATGTGATGAATCACATTGGCCGAAAAATCCGAAACTGAATGCTGCCTCCCTTGACCTCAGAAAGGCCTTCGACTGAGTGAATCGAAACACACTGTGGCTTATGTTACGTAAAAGTAGAATAGACGGCAAGTTAGTATGGCTCTACAATGTGTTAATGAGTCAGTCTTAGCATGGGTGCGTCAGAGGTGTGCATACTCAGATGCTTTTGGCTGCTCATGAAGAGTGAGGCAGGGGTATCCAATAATCCCTTCGATGTTTTCATAAGCCATTGGTGAAAAGATGAAAAAAAAAGAAGAAAAAATGACATTCACCTGATCTCTTGGGCGGATGAATATTTTCGTGTGATATTCACAGATGATATGATACTGTTGTCTAACATTGCTGTAGATTTTTCAGGATCAGCTGAATAGAAACAAGAGGTAGACCAACTATTTCTAATCTCTAATCTTGACTGTTGTAATGATTTTTTTTTAAGTGGCCACCTCTCCTTCGAATATGGTTTTGTAGCATCACAGGCAATTCGAATAAA
>CM031598.1:29431543-29434043 GCA_018398815.1 Conus ventricosus | reverse complement strand
TTATAATTTAACGATGTGTGTGTGTGTGTGTGTGTGTGTGTGTGTGTGTGTGTGTGTGTGTGTGTGTGTGTGTGTGTGTGTGTGTGTGTGTGTGTGTGTGTGTGTGTGTGTGTGTTAAAAATTCAGATCACCTCTATGGATTCTTTGGTGCTTGGATAACTCAGTGAACTATTTTTCATTAGTATATCAAATTTGTAGTTTATTTGACCAGGTTATTATTCCTGACAAATCATCCGAACCAGTGTTAGTAATGTGAATAAAAACAACAACACAATCTTGAATATGTTTTATAAATACATACAGACATCATCGCTGGTCAGCGTGCTACCAAAGGTAATCCAGTCACAGAAGGTTGCTGGATCTGGGAAGATTAAAGTTAAATCTACATCGCATTGTCTTTCAGTATTATCGAACGTGCATGTTACTTAAACAAAGGGAGACAACACAAACAGTCAACATAAATGCACGCAGGGTTGCCTTCCAGAATCCGTAGAGTGGAGAGCGGATGTCTTCGGGTGGACCGAAAATATCTTTGTCTTCACCGAAATGTCCTCGTGAACTCAGAGGCATGGGGCTTGTACTGATAGGGCATAGTCCCAAGGTTTCTGGTATCGATGTGTGCACTTAATAATCAACATAATCACTGCAAGATCGAGTAGAGACCCAGATCGGGTGGGCTGACTTCTTTCGCGTCGAGAAGCTAGCGGGTTGGAATACATCTCGTGATATCGTATTCAAGAGTAGTTAATAAGCAAGACCAAGATTTCTTTGATTATTGGCCTTATCCTCAATCACAGATGAAAATGGCCACTTTTATGGATCAATATTGTGTTATGGAAAGCTACTAAAGTGTTTAATTTTCAGCTATTTCTCAAACTCTTGATATATCCCGTGAAGCTGATCGATTTTTGTCAAGTAGACCTTTGGGAATATCAACAGTTCATCGATAATGTTATGATTTGTATGTTTACGATTCTCTGTAAACAGTTGTGTTTAGTGGCTTTGTCGTGTGTTTGGAATGGAAGGTGGGGGGTTGTGAGAATGGGAGGGAGGGTGGAGAGTGACAGACCTTTAATTTTTGACAGGCATGTGTAACAAAATGAGTCTATGTCTGTGTGTGTGTGTGGGCGGGGGGGGGGGGGGGGGGGGGGGCGGGGGGGGGGGGTAAAGGGAGGAGTGTGACCGCAATAAACGTTAACAACTCTGGGCATTAGCATAACCAGTCTTTACGTTACGTTGTCATTGCATAGTAAAGGCGGTAAATATGTTGTTGTTGTTTTTTCTTTTTGTACTCCCAGTTCTTAAAGAACAGGGAGTACTTTAGAATGGGAACGAAGAAATGCTGTCTGTGTGTGTGTGTGTCTGTGTGTGTGTGTGTGTGTGTGTGTGTGTGTGTGTGTGTGTGTGTGTGTGTGTGTGTGTGTGTGTGTCTGTGTGTCCGTGGTCAAAATGTGTTCCACTCGCTCCAGACAAAACTACTGGGTCGATCTTTCTGAAAATTTGTAGGTATGTTCATTATGGGTCAAAGATGATGCCCGACGTTTTAGTTTACCGTTACAGCCGTTACTAACGGCTGTAACGGCCTGTAACGCTTTTTCTTCTTTAAGGAATATCTCCGAAAGTACCTGGCCGATCTTTGTGAAAATTAGTAGGTATGTTCATTATGGGTCACGAATAATGCCCGATGTTTTAGTTTACCCCGTTACAGCCGTTACTAACGGCTGTAACAGCCTGTAACGATTTTGCTTCTTTTTAGAATATATTAAAAAGTACTTGACCGATCTTCCTGAAAATTTGCAGGTATGTTCATTATGAGTCACAGATGATGCCCGATGTTTTAGTTTACCCCGCTACAGCCGTTACTAACGGCTGTAACGGCCTGTAACGCTTTTTCTTCTTTATGGAATATCTCAGAAAGTACTTGGCCGATCTTTGTGAAATTTAGCAGGTATGTTCATTATGGGTCTAGGATGATGCCCGATGACGAATAATGCCCGACGTTTTAGTTTACCGTTATAACCGTTACTAACGGCTGTAACGGCCTGTAACGGTTTTTCTTCTTTATGGAATATCTCATAAAGTACTTGGCCGACCTTTATGAAAATTAGCAGGTATGTTCATTATGGGTCACGGATGATGCCTGATGTTTTAGTTTGCCCCGTTATAGCCGTTACTAACGGTTGTAACGGCCTGTAACGGTTTTTCTTCTTTATGGAATATCTCAGAAAGTACTTGGCCAATTTATAAGCGGTTTGGATGATCTTGTGACAAATCGGATCCTCTGTCCATATGTAAGTGATGTAATGCTGAAAATGGATTAAACAACTGTTAAAAACCGTTATTCTGCCGTTATTTCTTTATATATAGGTGGATTTTAATGACATTTGGTATATAGAAAGGTTATCACACACAAATGGCACTTCTATATAGTGTTTCAAAATTTGACCGTTAAAAACCGTTATTCTTGACATATTGTCCAATTTGGATGAAATTTGATATG
>CM031598.1:29424043-29426543 GCA_018398815.1 Conus ventricosus | reverse complement strand
CTACATTGTCTGGACCAAGGGAGTATTTTCACTGTTCATGGTGGACATTGCATTTCTAAGCTCTGGCATAGTTATAGGAGTCTTTGTTTGTTTGTTTGTTGTTGTTTTTAAAATTTTAAGTGCTGATTCGGCATACGACGAATTTGGTTCTTCCCTTTCTTTGCATATTTTACAGCATGGCAATAGTCGTCAAACTCTGCCCCAGTCTTCTTGTCTTCTCTGAACTCTACAGACGCTTCTACTTTTTCTATTTCTGATGGAAATAAGAAGTTATTTTCGCCAGTAGACCTGTTCCGGGACTGGAGAAATCAAGGGTGGATAACACCTACCTTTCCGTTACAAATAGTGGTGGTTGAAAGATAACTGATTGTTCGTTCTTCGTTTTCATTGTCTTGAATGTTGTTTTATCTTGACTGAAAAACAACAACAACAACAACAACAAAAGAGGTCGAAACGCGTGAGTTTGTCGTGTAATTCATATGTTTCTTTCGTTCGGCGGCATTTTTTTTTTCTTTCAAGTTCATTGCAAATAGAGTCACCATTTCTCAGTTCATAAGTCAAGCAAAGAGATCTAGTGAATCCACTATTTGATTTGAAGCGCACGCCAGGTTAACGATCTGGATATCGACTGTCTGCAGTACAGGTGCACCCTTTTACACGTATGGTTTGTCATGTTCTCTTTCTGATTGAACTGCTAACGTGACTTATGGGCCAACATTGTTTTGGCCGTGCCGACCAGCGGTCTCTGTCCCATGAAAACGGGAGGGTCACTCTCGCAGAACTGACGCGAGTTTCATCACAGATTACCTCCCATGAAGATTTCCGAACATTGTCTATTTTCACGGGATGGTTTGGAGGCCTGGTTCCATTTCTTATATCAGTAACCAGACTAAACTTGAACTTATTAAGAATCCATATGCACCGTTGCTTTTTTTTTTTTTTTTTCACTTTTCGCATAATTTCTAATTCTGTTGCTATGAGTTTTGATTGTCTTCATTTCAGCATAGTTTTCTTCTGTGTGTTTGATACAGACACCTCCCCTCCCCGTTTTTAATTACTTATTACAGCATCCTCAAGGGCATCATTCCACCAAAGGTTGCCGAATGATCCGCAAATCTAACAGCTATGATCCGCAAATCTAACAGCTTTTAATCTGGATAGAGAGGAGACGCCTGTGTTCATGGTGTTCCGCGGGTGCGCCAGTGTGTATGTGTATTCCGTGTGTGTGTGTGTGTGTGTGTGTGTGTCCACAATACCCTGTCCATCCTCCACTGCTCTACATCACGTGGCACACCCCCAACACTGATTGCAGACGCACCTACCCCTCCCGTCCCCCCCCCCCCTTCCCTCCCACACAAGCACATATCATCAGTAGGCCTACACAAATGCGCTTGTACATGCATCAGTCGAGCATAACATCCGCGTTCACTTATGCGCCCCATCCTGTCTGTACTACTAAGTCAAAGTCAGGAAGAAGAAAAAAGAAAAGAAAAAAAAAAGAAAAGAAAAGAAAAAAGACAAACAAAACAAAACAAAAAACAAAAACAAAACAAAAAGAAAGAAAGGAAGGAAGGAGGGGGAAATATTAAGATTTGAATCCAGGAAATCCCGTAGGGGTGTACGGATAATAAACGCATTCTAGAGAGAACACAAACAAAGGGGAAATATAAAACTCAGTAAGTAAGGACTCTTTCACGCACATATACGCTCACACTCTGTTTGTGGGAAGAAAACTTTGTAGTTATGAATGGAACGTACCAAAACAAACAAAACATTAAAATAGTAATGCATAGGTGTCAACCCAACTTTCCTCATTTTACAACTTCCCATATTGAAGAGTACTTTTTCCCTTATTCTGAGCCCAAAAACCTTATACATTACGGAAAACGCAAAACCTAAACAAAAGTTGCTGTGAATATAATGTAATACTCAGTATCAGGTAGTAGAACTTCTTGAAACAAATGGCAGTTTAAGACAGTTTATGAATAACAGTAACATTTGCCCATCCAACAGAACCCCCTCTTCCATTCCAGCAGAATGCATCACTTGAGACAGTTTGTAGATCAAATCACACACCCTATAGTAAAACACTGACAATGATGCAGAATTAAAACTGTTTATAAACCCATTGTTGACACACTATTCCTCTTTACCAACATCATGAGTCCATCAAAGTCACAAACCAATTTCTTCTATGCACATTTCACTCCAACCAACATCATTAGTCTATTGAAGTCAGGAGTACATCATTACTTACTGTGATCACAAAAGTTTCTAAATCAGTTTTACCCGTGTTGAAACTTGTGTACGGCCGTACAGACCCGAAATCGTAGGTTTCCCGTACAGCAATACGGGAAAACCGCACAAGTTGACACCTATGGTAATGTGAACAACGCCAATCAATACTGATAACGATGACATAGCATTTCCTACAACATCTAGATCTACTTACAAATCAAAATAATGTGCACATTAAGCATTACAGTTTCAACGAACGGGG
>CM031598.1:29369043-29419043 GCA_018398815.1 Conus ventricosus | reverse complement strand
TTTCGGTATACTCAATTTACGATTACATAGTTGGTGTGAGCAAGTTTTGTAAATGATCGTGATCAGTAGAAATGTTACAGCGTCAGTGTGTGTGATTTCATTTTTGTTTCTTGACCTCATTGCAGATAGGTCGGTGGCCTTTGCAATTAAAATTTTCCGAGTTCCGAGTTCCTGTCCAAGCTGTCACCGCACATTCGGTGCATACATCGGCTTGATTAGCCACTTGTGTATTCACAAATCACCCCCCCCCCCCCCCCCCCCCCTCCTCAACCCCTAGATGACTGAAGTGGTCCTCGTCGATTCGACCGACGACTCGACTTAATGGGTGAGTTTAACGTCCTATTGGCCAGAGGCCCTTAAGGACAAGGAACACTTTCAGACATAGGTCTGCATGTCGGCGGACGAACAACAATGCGACTTATATCTCACCACCTCCTCATATACTGCCACCACTTTCTCCCTCCCACCCCTACTTCCCATCTCTTCGCTCCCATCCCCTCATCCGCCTTCTCACCTTTCTCGCCACACACACACACACACACACACACACACGCACACACGTATGCACGCACGCACGCACGCACGCGCGCACGCGCGCGCACGCACGCGCGCGCACGCACGCACGCACGCACGCACGCACACGCACACGCACTAACACACACACACACACACACACACACACACACACACACACACACACACACACACACACCACACTTACATATTGTCTCCAACGTGAAAGTATGAAGTCCTGGATCGTAACCAGCATTAAAGAGAATCATATTAGTTTTTTTCTGGGGAAAGAGAAAGACCATTTACATTTAAAAAAATCATTGATCTTATTTAAATCAAGTTGATACTTTATTTTGATGTAATTTAGTGATGTTGATGGTGTATTTCTTTTCATTGTCACTTTTGTCCATAGGCATATATCATCAGCAAATTGAGCCACTTCAGTATCTTTAGAAAGACCTTTAGGGAGATCAGAGATTAGAATATTAAATAATATTGGGGAAATTACTGAACCTTGGGGAAAACCCATTTGTAAAGGTCTTGGGTTGGAATACGTATTTCCTATTTTTGCTTGAATGTGCCTACCTTGTAGAAAATCTTGAATAAAATTGTACATGTTCCCACTGATTCCGATATTCTTTATTTTGTACATTAGTCGTTTGTGCCACACTTGTTCATAGGCTTTACGAATGTCAAAAAAGTAGCGAGGATGTTCTTACGACGTGCAAATTGATGTTTTACGTGTGTTGTAAGTTTTACTAAGTGCTCAATTGTAGATCTGCCTACTTGGAATGCAGCTTGGTTGATAGGAATGATGCAGTTTTTATTGCAATGATGAATTAGCCTTTTTAACACTATCTTTTCCATCAGTTTACACGTGTTAGACATTAATGATATTGGCCGATAGCTGTTTATATCACTGAGTGGTTTTCCTTTTTTATGAATAGGAATTATAATTGAGTGTTTCCAAATTAGGGGTATTTTGCCACTGTCCCAACATTTTTGGAAAAACAAATGTAGAAATTGTATGACATTTTGCGGGAAATGGCTTAATATTTCATTTGAAATGCCATCTAATCCCACTGATGTCCTTTTATTTAGATTAATAATACACTCATTGACTTCCTCCAATGTTATAGTAGAATTTAGGTAGTGATTTTCTGTTGGTTTGGGGCTATCACAGATGTTTTTCTTTTCTTCACGTTCACGGTTTTTTTTCTTGTCCAAGGATAAGCTGTTAATGCTACTGTTGTACGCAAATAAGTCAGCAAATGCTTCAGATTTATCAAAATTTGACGGAAATTGATATTAATATTGATATTAATCGGACAATGTGGAAGGCTAACTCCATTTTTCATTGTTTTTAATTGTGTTCAAAGTTTTTGAATGTCTTTATAGTTTGATACCTCATTTTGACATACAGACGACCAACACTGCCGTTTTGCTTGTGCAATTATTCTATTTAGGTGATTTTTCGCTCTTTTTTTCTCAAGAAGTTTTTCAGCTTTTTCCTTAGGATTTTTTTTCTCTTTTGTATTCTTTTGTTTTTTCTATTTTTTCTTGTTTTGCCTGTTGACATATATCATTCCACCAGACATTACCCAAATGTTTTTTCGATTTTACAGATTTTACAGTCGGAATTGATTCTTTCGCGGCATTCTTTTAAACTATGCAAAAAGTGTCAAATTTTTGGGTGTAAGCTATCTTTGAATATATCTTAAACACAGCAAAAAAGAGCTTGAATTTCCTAAAAATAATTAGCAAACAACCTTGGGGACAGGACCCGAAATCATTAACCATCTTAGCAACTGCCCTTATACGCTCAAGACTAACTTATGCTCAAGAAGTATTCTTTAATGCTCCTCAATACCTGCTAAATAAACTTCAGAGTACTGATTGCAAAGCTTATAAAATTGCCCTTGGGGTTCCCACACATACATCTAACTTAGGGACGTATAATGAAGTAGGAATCTTACCTCTTGCAGAACTTCGGAAAGCTTCTACTTCAAAATTTATCTTAAAGAGCTTTTCACAAAACAATTTTAGCCCAGAAGAAGTATGTTTAAAATCAGAGGAGGATTTCGGAAAACGTGCCCAAAATATACTGTCAACAAGGTCTATTTACTCGTTTTCCTCCGATCTTCTAAAGGATACCAAAATAGATAAAAACAACATTGCCCCAAAGCCCACGTATTCACCTATTCCAAAATGGGAACAAAGTAAAGCCTCCTTTGATATAGATTATACAGATATATCAAAAAAGGATTGTCCACATACCTTAAGAACATCTGTTTACGCTCATTTAGAAAGTAACTACTATCACCATTTCAAATTTTTTACAGATGGCTCAGTGCTAGAAAATGATAACACGGGAGCAGCCTTCATAATCCCTAGTTTCAAAATAGAAAAGCTCTTCTATCTTGGTAAACAGTCATCGATATTTAGTGCGCCTTCATAATCCCTAGTTTCAAAATAGAAAAGCTCTTCTATCTTGGTAAACAGTTATCGATATTTAGTGCAGAATTAATTGCTATACTTAAGTCGTTAGATTTCATCCTAGATTTTCCAATAAATAATTCCCAAATTATGATAGGTGTTGATTCGAAAGCAGCAATCCACTCGATTAAGTCTGCATGTCCTTCAATTCGTCTTGATATGGTAATAGAAATTCATCATTTCATTCATCTTTTATCCATGAAAGGTATTACTGTTACTTTTTGTTGGATCCCCTCTCATTGTGGTGTTGTACCCAACGAGCGCGTAGATCAACTTGCAAGAAAAGCAGCTCAAAATATTAACTACATTCCTTTAGGTTTGAAAGAATGTTTTTCGATTATAAATTCAACGTCAAGAGAAAAAGTTAAAACATTACTGATGAACTCCGACGTCCAATATCATCACAACAGTGTAAAGTTTAGTGATGGGTAAAAGGGGAAAACGTACAAACAAGTCTCTTTCTTGTCTAGGGAGATTGAAAGCTTAGTCCATAGATTTCGTTTGAACGCATTGAAAACAAAATATTGTCATAACCTCAAATATATGTGTGGGGAAACCTTAAGTATCAGTCATTTACTAATTCAATGCCCAAGAGCAAGAGAAATCTGTGCAAATTCAGGTATTGATGGTTACACTGATGGATCGACTTCCTTACCTTCACCAAGTATTTTAAACAGTTCTTGTGTTCTTGAGTCAGTTTGCAAATGTTTGTTAAGTAGTTCAATTGGTCTTTATCTTTAGATCTTATCTCTAGTCAATTACATTATTTTGTTTTAATTAAATGTCTTACCGAGTGGGGGGTAGGGTGTGTCACTCGCTCCCTGTCCCAATACTTGTCACTTCCCCCTTATACATCTCTCGTTCAATGACCACATGAGAGAGCTCCACATTCCAGTTCTTTTATTGCCCAAATGCTGTTGTGGGGCATAGGTGATGAGGACATACAATGATAAGGATCCTACATCCCTAACTAAATGGGCGAGCTGAAGATGATGTTTGCCCAATTCACTTCCAAATTTCCCCCCCAGAAGATTCCCTACCTAAACAAAAAACCCACCGAGCTAGCTGGAGGCAGCAGACAGACTGGGATAGGATCTGCGTCTTGATCTGAGGGGGGTCAGGAGCCTTCTGACTGGCGCCAAAATTCAGGAGACGCGTCTGGCACCGGTGATGTAATTCTCTTGAGGGAACCAATCGCTAGCAACTCTCACCCAGAATGGTAGCTTCCTTTTAGGTTTTAAATATTTTGTACTTACTCTCTACTTACAGCCCTACACTACTCTATTATTTATTATTACTATCAATATCTCCAATAAACTAATAATAAACTACTAAAGGCTAGAACGAATAGCCCGAACTAGACCCAAACTGAAAGTTGAAAACAAACCGGGTCACTTCCGGAAGGAAGTAACACCCCTGTGTCTAGTTGCTAACTCCGGGAACTAAAATGTGAAGTTGCTTCCCTTTGACCGCAAATGTCATTGACATGTCACACTCTCCCCGACTGTGAAATGTCCGCTCCTGAGGACACTCAATCCTATGCCAACCAAACAACAAACATATAAATACCAACTATCTGTACCACCCTGAACACAAGCCAACAAATCTGGTGATTACAGCACGACACCCCAATACCAATGCACACTGCATAAACAGATCCCACTCACCAGGGACTACACTCACCTACCACCCAAACCGCACTCAGAGAACGCAAAACCATAGGTCCTCATTACCAAAACACAAGGTTATAGTTGCTACCAGAAATCCCTGGAAAATGCAACTTCACCTCTTCCAAGTGTTGGTATTAGAAAAATGAAACAGATCATGAAATATATATATATATACCTATATCAGCATTCTCTCTGTGGAATATTAAACACGACACCAAAAAAACCAAACTGTTATGGCCTCCTGCTGTACAGCGCTGTACAGCCGAAAACCTCATGAAACAAGCACACCTCAGCACTTGTAGACCCTGAGCCACTGGTATGCAACGACAACAAAAAAACAAATCAACTATGAAACAACAAAACATCAATGTTTGACCACCTGAGGTAATCTGTAAGGGTTTGAATGCACCCCAGCATTCGCCCTTCTTGATCTCCTTGGCCACGTCTCCTCATCGTCCGAGTCGTCTGAGTCGGAGCTTTCCCATGGCCTCTGACTCTCTCCTCAAGCTCATGTTTTCCTGTCTCAGCTCCTCTTGGGCCCTCTCCAACTCTGACAGCTGACTCCCTACTGCCCCAATACCTGCTATACGGCTACTAACTGGTCCCCCCTTCATTTCCTCCCACTCTAGAGTTTCTTCCCTAATTTCTGCGAAAGATGGCATGCTCCTTTTTACTTGCCTTTTCAGGTCAAATGCCAGGCTCTTGTCGCGGAGTCCTTCTACAAACTGACCTACCAATGCATCTTCTTCGACCAACTGTTTTCCTTCCCTCTTAGCAATACCCTAACCTCCTCTATAAAATCCTCCACTACGTACCCTCCATCTACTTCTGGCTCCCCGTGGAATTTTCTAACTTTTTTTTGTTTGGGCCCAGTCACCACAACGTTCTGCGGCCGAGAGTTCATTTCCTCTGCGTAGGCTCTCGACCTCCTCCACGAACCCGCTCCTATGGCCTGGGCTGTGGTTCCTCATCCCCCCAAGACCACCACTAATCATCATCCCTCTCCCTAGTCCTGGGGATCTTCCAACTTCTGCCTGTAAGTTAGGCATCGTTGGGGATGCAGATGCGCTTTCACGCTCTTGCGACATCTGGACAACTACTTTTTCTTTGTTTTTAAAAATACTACCAATGGTACAACACCCAAATACTTGGAATGTTACAACCAACAACAACCCCACCAAAAAAATACCCAACACTTTCATAAAAGAAGGGAAAAGGAAAAGAACAATTCCAATAACAAAACAAAAACAACCAAACCAAAAACCATACTGCCAAATGCATCCAACTTCTCCCCGACTTTGAGAGCACTATGGGGCTAGAGAAAACAAAACACCCCAATAATGAAGTGTACCCACTCGCTAAGGGCTCACACATCTGTCCACAAGTTGTGGGAACATAGGATTTTCAATTGAAGTTAAAAAAAATCATAAGATCAAAATTTGCCTTCTCTGGAAATGTCACTCAAGGCACACATCTTTCCTGCTCATGAAAAGAAATTATTTTCCAAAGATCAATGTTCCACAGAGAATTCATTTGTTGGGTTTTTGTTAATGCAAATCCAAAGTGTGTCACCATGGGCTGGTGGTGTTGCCTCGTCTTGGGCTGCCGGTGTGCCGTCTTGTCCTGGACTGATGGTCCTCGCCCAGCAGTCTGGTCCTCCCTAGGGTCTCCAAGCCCTAGCGTTCATCACGGCCCTCCGTATGGCTTCTCCCGTCTCAGTCGTCGGGGCCCGGGTCGTCTGTGAAGCCTCGGTGGGTTTATCTAGTCTGAAATTTTTTTCCTTAACTTCTTTTTGTCCCCATCACCATCCTGCTCGCAGCGCCAAATCTTACCGAGTGGGGAGGTAGGGTGTGTCACTCGCTCCCTGTCCCAATACTTGTCACTTCCCCCTTATACATCTCTCGTTCAATGACCACATGAGAGAGCTCCACATTCCAGTTCTTTTATTGCCCAAATGCTGTTGTGGGGGCATAGGTGATGAGGACATACAACGATAAGGATCCTACATCCCTAACTAAATGGGCGAGCTGAAGATGATGTTTGCCCAATTCACTTCCAAATTTCCCCCCCAGAAGATTCCCTACCTAAACAAAAAACCCACCGAGCTAGCTGGAGGCAGCAGACAGACTGGGATAGGATGTGCGTCTTGATCTGAGGGGGGTCAGGAGCCTTCTGACTGGCGCCAAAATTCAGGAGACGCGTCTGGCACCGGTGATGTAATTCTCTTGAGGGAACCAATCGCTAGCAACTCTCACCCAGAATGGTAGCTTCCTTTTAGGTTTTAAATATTTTGTACTTACTCTCTACTTACAGCCCTACACTACTCTATTATTTATTATTACTATCAATATCTCCAATAAACTAATAATAAACTACTAAAGGCTAGAACGAATAGCCCGAACTAGACCCAAACTGAAAGTTGAAAACAAACCGGGTCACTTCCGGAAGGGAAGTAACACCCCTGTGTCTAGTTGCTAACTCCGGGAACTAATATGTGAAGTTGCTTCCCTTTGACCGCAAATGTTATTGACATGTCACACATGGAAGAGGGATAGAGAGGGGAGGGGGGATGTCATATTCTATAATTAACGTATTAATACACTCAATCACTTACATACTTCATTCACACACACATAAAACTGTCTGAATCACTGTAGTGGAAGGACATTAAACCGACCACAACATATGGTCAAATATCACTTAAAGTGAAAAGACATTAAATTAAAGAACGAACACACACACAAACACACGCGCGCGCGCGCGCACACACGAACGCACACACACACACGCGCTTTCAATCATTGATGCATCAAGATGTACGTTGTTATCAAGTGCTATAGGTCATGCTGTATATAAAGCACCACGTTTTCTTATTATGGCATGCCTTTATCCCTTTGCACAATAAACAGGACAGTCTGATTGGACTGTTTAACAAAAATCCGACGGCGCTTGCTTTTTATCAATCAAAAGACGGTACTATGCTTAGCTGCATGGGGAATTATTTGGGGAGCATAGCTAGAAAAGATTACTTCTTTGACTTCGTATTTATATTGATGATGAAGTGGATTCAGTCGCCGAATTCTGTGAACATGCTTGCAACTGGCTTATTTAAATAAAATAAAAAAATCCACCGTGCAATTCAGGTGCATCTTCTACAACGCATGCGCGCACAGCATTCCCGTTGCCAACGAAAAGTCGTTATGAAAAGTCTGTAAAGTATACATGGTAGGATGATCCTACCAGACATTAGATACTCCAATTGCATAGCTGTACTGTTCGTGCATATGTATCAAAAGACAACTCTGTTGAAATAAATATCAACGTTTTTCGTTCAGCAATGATTTATATCAGTCTCTTTGTCAAAGCTCCCAAACAACATTACCATTGCAAAACACTTGAGACAGCCCAATCAGTGGTTGAACTGTTCTTTTTATCTTTAAAAGACACAGATATTAAAACAAATTCTGAAATACTTGTTCAGGATCACTAGCCCTAAATTTATTCGAAAATTGAAAGCAAATCCATTGAAATTGTGTATGGTTATGGGTGAAAAGACACTTCCCAAATGGGCTCTTTGCACATCCGGGTACTTGGAAAAATCTGTGTGTTTTTGTTGAAGGTTCAGTGTGTGGCAGAACAGACACCTATGCGTTAAGTGTGTTTCAAAGAGTTGTATACTATTCGGGTGTCCATTTGAGAGATTGGTGCACGTAATTTGCAAGATGTGTGATAGCTGTGCTGAGACCCATCGTCTCCTGCAAAACTGTGAGTTGATTATTAGGGCCTTTTCTGTCGCGATTTGGTGTTTCATTTTCAGATAGCGCGCCTTCCTTGCAAGTTCAACACTTGTGCCATTTTTATCATTCGTTGCATGTACTGATGTAGCGATGTTTATATTATGTCTGCAGTCTGTTTGTGATGTCAGCATAAAAGGTTTTGTTACAGCCTTTCGCTCGTAGCTAAAAATAATGAATGCACGCAGAAGAACAATAAGCTGAAAGTTGGCAAACCGGTGCTTGAATTTTTTTTCAGTCCTCGGTGACTTTTAATACTGGGTCACTCGATCGCCATTGAACATTAACATGTTTTCTCTGTTAATCATATTTTATTTCCGTCACGGGTCAATGTGAAATTGATAAGGAAATGACACATATTATATATAGGCTATACTCACATTGTCAAATACAGGCATACCAGGGAGTAATACCTGATGAGTGGCGAGATGGAGCATTGTTCCCTTATTCAAAAAGGGTGACAAAACAAAAGCAGAGAACTATAGACCTGTATCTCTTACATCCATATCAGCTAAACTACTTGAACACATAATATATAGTAGCATAATGGACCATCTTGACAAATATGACTTATTAAATAACGCCCAGCATGGTTTTAGACAGCGAAGGAGTTGTGAGACTCAACTTATAACAACTCTCAATGATTTTAATAACTGTCTTAACAACAGACAGCAAATAGATGCAATTTTATTAGACTTTTCTAAAGCTTTTGATAAGGTTGACCATGAGGGCCTGCTGCTTAAATTAGAACACATCGGCATTGGCGGTTCTTTGCTAAAATGGGCTAGATCATTCCTCGTTGGGAGAACGCAGAAAGTTGTTGTGGAAGGGTCATCATCCCATTGTAAACCAGTCTTGTCAGGTGCACCACAGGGAACTGTTCTGGGGCCCTTGTTTTTCTTAATTTATATAAATGACATAAGTAGAAATCTCTCTCCTGGAACTACTATAAGGCTTTTTGCAGATGACAGCTTAGTATAGAACAGTCAGAAGCAAGAATGATACACGCATTCTACAAGAAGATCTAAACGCTTTACAAGAGTGGGAAAGAACTTGGAAAAAGGAATTTCATCCCCAAAAGTGCCAAGTGTTGCGTATATATATGTAACAAACGCTCACCAATTGGATCAGATTATTCTATCCATAATACTATTCTTAAAGAAACTAATGCTGCAAAATATTTAGGCGTGATTATAGATAGTCGTCTCAAATGGAAAGAACATTACAGTTTAGTATGTAAGAAAGCAAGTAACATCTTAGCTTTCTTATACAGGAATATCAATGACTGCCCCCAAAAGGTTAAAGACTGCTACAAAACACTGGTTAGACCAGTACTGGAATATGGTTGCTCAGTTTGGGATCCTTACCATCTAAAGGACATTGATAACCTCGAAAAGATTCAGAAGAGAGCAGCAGGCCTTTAAAGTAACAGGGAACCACATCAGAGAAAAGGGGAATACTAGGAAGAACATGAGGAAATTAGAATGGAAACCCTTAGAAGAGAGAAGAGCTGTTATCAAACTTAACATCTTCTTCAAAGGCAGAGCTAAAGTAATTGATATTCCAATGGAACAACTAGTATTGAATAAAGTAGCACCAGGAGTGGCGGTCAATGTTATACCATACCTGCATCAAATATTGACAGCCACTTACATTCTTTTTATCCCAGTTCTGTACGGCTGTGGAACTCACTGCCGGGTGCCATCAAGATTGCCACAAATGCAATCTCATTTAAAAAAACAAATTGATACGACAGTTTTGAATTTGAGATCTGCATATTGACGATTTTCTATTTTTACTTCCCCAGATATTTTACTGTTACCTGGGCCTGAATTTGGCCATTGCTAATTTAACTTCTTGAATATCGAGTTCGACCCCTTGTTGCCAAATTTGCTCCAGGGGCCAACAGTCTGAGTCGCACTATTTTATGTTATTTTATTTTACTTTTTAACATGCGCGCTGGTGACCTACTCGTTTTTGAGTGAACCAGTATTTTAGGAAGAAGAAGAAGAAGATATTTTAATAGGAACATTTGACACTTTTGTGGGCCTGACTCAAAATAGTTTTAAGTTGTAGTAGTGTCTGACGGCGCTAGCAGCTGCACTCTTAGGTTAAAAAGTTAACTTAACATGCATGCATATACACCTAATGTGCAAAGCAAAAAATAGTAAGTTAGTGAATCTTGTGATAGCTTTACAATCAAGTTTGTGTGTGTTTGTGTTTGGATTCTGTGTTGTTTTCTTCTTCGTCTTCTGCAGTTGATTTTTTGTTGGCGTTGTTGTTGCGTGCATAACTATAATTGTTGATGCCTATAGATATGTGTGCTGACTTATCCATCAGCGTTCGTAGGGTCCTTTGAAGTCCTTATAAATGGGATTTTTGCCAAAAGGCCTTTAAAGTCCTTTGAATTTGATTCAGCAAGTTGGTCCTTTTAACTCACGAGGAGGTCCTTTTAATTTTTGAAAGGTACTGTTAAGTCCTGTTTTTTCAAGAGAAGGAGGCTGGAAAACGGAACCGATACATCTTCCACAACCCAAACCGTACTTTTGCAAGTTGCAAAGAGTTGACAGATGCCGACGCGATCATCTGAAACGCGGTAGGCAGGCCTATAACGCTAGGCCTATGAGTGGGCTTTCTGTTTAGTAAGCTTAGCTAGGAGACGACGCAAAGCTGCGGGCAGTGGCTTGTGTCTTCTGCTGGTGCGTTGCTGCAATCCAGCTTTTTTGACGTCACGGGTTCCACAATGCAGACGCAGTGCTAATGTTCACGGCATATAGCTGACTTAACATTTTCGCTCATGCTATCTATGTTAAAATGTTCCCTTTATAGAAATTCATTTGAAGAGTGGGGCAATAATGATGAAAATATTATTACCCAAATAAATATAGGTACATAACATGACAGATTGCGAACATGCGAACATAACAAACAGCTTGGGGAACAGCTATATGGGTCAGTCTCCAGAGTTGTGCCCCACTTACCCTTACTTAATTAATATTTGTTTAAAAATCTCAGAAATGTTAGTTAACAAATTTGAGTTACACACACATCAATTACACATTGAATATGCAGCACAAACAGTTTACAGACCTAGCGCTGCATTAAAAATGTGTTTGATGCTAAAACCTTCTGATTTTGATAAGAAAATGGCGACCTGGAGTGTGACATTGTTTTGCCTGTCACAAATAGTCATTAAATTTGTACAAAAGAAACATGCAAATGATTAAGAAAGTGGTTTACATCATTCATTGCTTTTTAATTGTTTTTAACTGTGTTTGACATAAACATATCAGTCGACTTGGCTTCTATTAGATATTAGCACACAAAAAAATCACTGTCCAACGTAACTTTCGTTACCGGTGTTAACTCGCGCGTTCTGGACGACGAATGTACTAAACGCGGATGAATATGGCACTACTTTTATGGGTACAGATTGGAGGAAGAATCCCATGTTGTGATAGTTATGAACTTTTTAAAAATTGAAACTGACTGGACTTCAAAATCGGATTTGAATAAACTGATCGAACATCGTTTCCGGAATTCTATGTTACGTTGGACCAAACAAATCAATCGTGTGTGAAAAAAAAATCAAACGATTTGGAACTATTTTGTTCTATTCATGCACACAAATGTGGCGGAAGCATCTATACGCGTATTTCACCCACGTGTCCATTGTGAATCAAACAGGCGGCCGGTTCGAAGTTGTGGTTACCGAAAATCCCAAACAGTTACTCTGGACCACGTTGTTGCAGAGGTGCACTTGCACCTTTGTTTTTTCCTTCTACCTCTGTTGTTCATATGCATTGAATTATTTAAACCACCTCGTTGAAGATTAAGCTTAATATTAGTCATGTTTTGTGAGTCTTTTTTGCTTGTTTAGGGTTGTAGTGTCCCGTGATTGCGGTCTGATGATTTCGGTTTCCTTGTTACATTGGACAACAGTTGAAAGCGCTTTAAATATTTACAAAATATCAACTGTTTAGCCTTTCTATTTTTGTATCATGAATGTCTTATCATTTAGCAATAGTAAAGTCAGAGATCTGTCCAATTTCCCAAACATAAAAGCTGTTGTAGATTCTGATAGATTTTTTTGTTTCTGCGTTACACCGTGGTTTCCTGGTTACATTACACAACTGTTTCAACACATAATTTTGACGAATGATTTATATGCTGAATTGTGTCAAAAACGATAACCAAAAAATGTGGGTTTTTTTTTCTCCATGCGTTTACACTAAAACCAATTTCAGCCATTTTCAACAATGTAACCAGGAAACCACGGTAAAAACCGTGGTTTCCTGGTTACATTGGACATGAACAGTTGAAAGCGCTTAAATATTTACAAAATATCAACTGTTTAGCTTTTCTATTTTTGTATCATGAATGTCTTATCATTTAGCAACAGTAAAATCAGAGATTTGTCCCGTTTCCCAAATAAAAATGCTGTTGTAGGTTCTGATAGTATTTTTGGTTCCTGTGTTACATTGGACTTTAAAAAAATGTAATAGGGCAGAAATATTTCAAAAGTGGAGAAATCAGTTTCTGTCTGCAAGTTTTAACAAAAGTCCAAGGTCACTGCTGCCCAAAATAGGGAAAGTTGGCTGAAAATTGGTTTTAGAGTAAACGCATGGAGAAAAAAAACCCACATTTTTTGGTATCGTTTTTGACACAATTCAGCATATAAATCATTCGTCAAAATTAGTGTTGAAACAGTTGTGTTGCATTTACTTGGGTGCTCATTACTCTTTTCATGATGAATAAAGGTCTGTAGTGCTCTCACATTCTTTTGTTTTGTTTCAGTTTGTGAAGTGTTTAGTTACCGTGTTACATTGGACACACAAGTGTGTGAGTGATTTTAACATGAGTACAATCAAAGACAAACATCCATGCTGTTAAATATTTAATAAAACTTGATTATTTAGACCTCAAACTATGCAAAAAGTGTAAAAAGCATGTACTCTTGGGATTTTTTATTTTTGTGGTCTGTCACATTATTGGTACACAACTCTGGAGACTGACCCATATGCTGAGTTCTTGAGTAACATTTACAGGATAGATTCCTTTCCCCGCCTTGTCTACCCCCCCCCCCCCCCTCCTCCATGTTGGCAAAGGTCCTTTTAAACTGATTTGAGGTCCCTTTAAAGTCCTTTAAAGGTCCTTTTTTGGCCTCATGCCCATCACCTGGGATCCCTGTCCATGAAAACTGTGCCATAGCTGACACACAGTCTAGGACAGGTGGGATAAAGTGCAGGTCTTCTGGGGGTGGGGGGGGGGGGTGCTTCTCCCTTAGCTCAAAACTAAAAAAAAGGTTCTACCCTGTGAGCACGGGGATGGTTTGTTCACTGGAGTGTTCTTCCCCAGGACTAAGAGCTTATAGCGTGGCTCTTATTGCATAATGCTCCTGTTATAGGATATGAGGGGTATTTCAGTGGAGATAACAGTGCCACCTGTGCAAGCCTGACATCACAATTATCCCTCATATCTGGGGGCATCCCCCTGTCCACCACCCGAGGACCTACCTGGTTGGGGATGGTCGCCTCTGCTCCAGGGTTCTGTTTCCAGCAAATGGCAGTCTCTCCAACAGAAGTGGCTGAATCCAAACCCTGGAGTCCTGGTTCTGTAGCCAGAAACAAACAGAGCAAACAAACAAGAAATTGTGTTTTTATACAGTTACAGTGTTCTTCAAGTAAGACAAAACACATAAAACTAGTTCTGAAGAGTTGTACACGTAATGACGACAATCCATGGTAGGTATCCAGTCCAGAGAGCCCCCCTTGCGTCCTCTTCTGACGACTTCAACATCTGACGTAAACATACTATGACAATTTCAAATTACATCACATCCCCTTTCTTTATCAAAATGATCATTTCATTTGTTTGTCTCTGTCCCTGGGAGTATTGTGTGTGTGTATGTTTTCATGCATGGGTGTTATCACACAGATATATTTCCAGGCACATTGAAGTTTTCACCTAGCGCCACTTCTACTGTGTTCTAGCATTCTTTTCACATGTCAAGGCGCTTTGGAGCTTTCACATGTGTACCAGATCTAGTGTAAACTTGTCCACTCTTGGATCCTGAAGCTGGGTTATTGTTGTTGACTGTCTTTGGTGTCTCAGTCTGAGTAATCACAACATCATCGGCAGGAATTGATTCAGGAACAGAGTCCATCTGGTAATCTTGATTCTGGCTTTCTTCTTCTTCTGGTTCAGCAACTGCAGGCAATGTCGTTGACAGCTTTTTTGGGGTCGATTTCGTACAGTATCACCTGAGAACCTCCGATTCAGGTGTCGCCGGTTTCTTCTCAGGATACCTGTAGTGTAGGCTGCTAGGCATCTGTATCTTGAATGACCTGGGTGCAACAGGTTTGACAACAACAGCCTCAGTTTCTGATGGATGTTTGACCCACACATGATCTGAGGATAACGTTGACAGAGGCTTGGCCTTGTGACTTCGGTCAGAGTTTTCCTTCATGTTCTCCTTTTGTTTTTCTTCTGCTTGTTTCATCTGAGGAAATTGTGGCCTGTCTGGGACTAGAAGATCTGAGATGACAGGAACTTTGGTTCTTAGTCTTCTTCCCATCAACATCTCTGCTGGACTGAAACCGGATTGCAGTGGAGTAGCTCTGTAATTCATCATAGCAATAATGGGTCATCTGCTTTCTGCAACAGGTTTTTAACAGTCTGAACTGCTCTTCCTGCTTCCCCATTGCTTTGCGGAAAATGAGGGGTGCTTTTCTCATGAACGAATCCAAAATCCCTGGCAAGTTTTGAAAACACATGGGAGGAGAACTGGGGTCCATTGTCTGACTTGACAATCTCTGGCACTCCATGTCTGGCAAATATGCTTTTGAGATGATCAATGACCGACTCCAAAGAAGTGGATGAGTGAAGATGTGCAACCTCAATGAATTTTGAAAAATAGTCAATGACCAACAGATAAGATTTGCCACGCCAGTCAAACAAATCAATGCCAAGTTTTTGCCATGGAAAATCTGGGACTGCAGAGGGGATGAGAGGCTCTGATCTGTTTTTCCTTTCCCTCTCACATGTCGCACAGTTTTCCACAAGACTCTTGATTCTCTTGCTAAGTCCAGGCCACCACACTGAAGCTTTAGCAAGTGCTCTGCATTTCACAATGCTTTGGCCTCCATGAACGCAGTTTAAAATGTCCAACCTAGAGTCTTCAGGAATGACTTCTGGAACGAAGCACCAAAAGTCCATCATGCACAGTGAGATCCTCCCTCCCTTTGAAATGCAATCTCAGTTCTCGCTGAAGAGTCTCTTTCTGGCCACCCTCTCTACAGTACTTTGCCACAGTACTGCATACAGGATCACTAGCTTGCTTTACCTTCAGTTCAGCCAAACGTTGTGGTGTTACTGGAAGAGTGTCTGTGACTGACTGAACAAAAGCTGAGCACTCTTTTAGCTTCCATGTCCAGATCACTTGCTTCAGGAGTCCAGACCTGCCAACCATTACGCATTTCACGTAATTTATTATGCCCAAGTGATAATTCTTACGCCCTTATGCATTTAGCCAAAAAAATATGCATTGAAAGTTTTCACACAAAAAAGAAGAAAAACGATGAAAAAATCAGCTTATGTACAGACACGTACGGCGCCGTGCGTATAACCAGTAATCTTCAAGAAACGTTTCCAGTCATGCGCAGTTTGTTTCCCCATCTTTACCATTCAGCGAAGTTGGCGTCTTTTTGAAATTTTGGCTACGAAAATATCGAAACATGGAGCAGAAAGTTCTGGACAAGATGCGAAAAAGAAAAAACTTGGTCAAAAGTTCCGAAAAGAATACTCGGAAAAGTTCCCCTGCATACGACCTTCGGCTAAAGGTGTAAATTGTGCACGGTGTACCACTTGCGAGTTGGACTTCACAATTTCCCATGGTGGGATAGTGGATGTGAAGCGTCACCTAGAGTCATGCAAGCACATCAATTCCTCTAATGCACCGAATTCTTCCAGCATCACACAGTTTTTTCAGACTGTAGACACCTCAAAAGAGGATGAAATGAGGAAAAGGGTAATTCGGGCTGAAGCATTGGTGGCTGGATTTTTCGTCGAGCCCAACATCGCTCTTAGCGCAGCCGACCATGCATCCCAGCTTTTTAAAGAAGTGTTCTCAGATTCGGAGATCGCCAAACAGAGACAACCACAGAACCCCTCATGATTCTGAAATCCTCAGGAGGACCATGCTACAAGGCTCAGTTCAGTGACAGCCTCCTTGAAAAGTGCAAACAGGCCACAGCTGCTGCCAATGCCAACAGCCAGTGAACTCAAGTGGGCATGCAGAAAGTGTTGGTGTACAGAATTTCCAGTGTGTTATAAATTTTGGTGTAGGGGATTTGTGTGTGTTTCCAGTGTATTCTACATTTTTCATTATTTGTAAAGATTTCTTGTGACACTTAAAAGAAAAGCTTGTTTTTAAAGAAAAGTAAAGTTCACAAAAATTGTGCGAACAATTTCATCGCATCATGTTTGTTTGAAAAAAGGCAAGTGTCACGCTTGATTACTCTTAGCTCTCTGAAATTACACATTTCTGCCTCACTGAGCTTCAGTTCTTACTCATTGGTCTCATAGGGGGTTGGCAGGTCTGGGAGTCCCAACTGGAGCTCTGGACAATGCGTCAGCAGTAGTCAAGTTCTTCCCTGCAGTGTAGATCACCTGGTATGAAAATCGCATGAGGCGCATATGAAAGTGTTGTATTCTTGCAGACAATTCGTCCAGGGCCTTTGTTTTGACTATTTGAGGAGTGCCAATAAAGGTCGGTGATCTGTTTCGATGATGAAAGAAGGCAGACCCAGCAGGAATTCTGCAAACTTTTCACATGCCCAAATGGATGCCAGTGCCTCTTTTTCCACCTGTGCATAATGCTGTTCAGTTGGAGTCATGGATCTGGATGCATAGAAAACTGGTCTCCATATCCCCATCTTTTGAAGAAGGACAGCTCCCAGTCCATACAATGAAGCGTCGGCTGACACTTTCGTAGGCAACTCGGGACTATAGTGAGCAAGTACAGGGGGAGACTTCAGCTGCTGTTTCAGTTGGGAGAAAGCCTTCTCCTGTACTTCAGTCCATGTCCACTGAATATCCTTTTTCAACAGTTCACGTAGAGGTCTTGTGTGATGATCCAAATCTGGTGAAAATTTTCTCACATAATTCACCATGCCCATGAAACGCCTCAGCTCCGTTACATTGTTTGGACGGGGAAAATTTTAGATAGCTTCAGTTTTCACTGGATCCATTTGTATCCCATCAGCAGAGATAATGTGCCCCAAGAATTTGATTTTACACTGGTTGAAGGCACATTTGTCGTTCAAGGTAACACCTGCATTTTCCATTTTGTTCAAAACTTCCTCTAAGTGTCGATCATGTTCTTTCTGAGTGCGACCTGAGATGAGAACATCATCAATGTCACAGATCACTCCTGGAATGCCAGATAACAGTTGTGACATAATTGTGTGAAAAATTTCTGGGCCAGAGGAAATTCCGAATGGTAGTCTTTTGAAACAGAAGCGTCCAAACCGAGTTATGAATGTAGTCAGTTCTTGAGAATCTGGGTCTAGTGGCACTTGGTAAAACCCACTGTTGCAGTCCAGTTTTGAAAAGTAGGATGCTCCTTCTAGCTGGGCCAACAGCTGATCCATGGAAGGGAGAGGAAAATTTTCCCTCCGTACACTTTCATTTAGTTTTGTCAAGTCCACAAACAGACGAACTGCATCATTCCTTTCCTTGGGCACAACCACAATCGGAGCAAACCAATCTGTTGGTGTTGTCACAGGCCTAATCACATCTAAGTTCTGCAAATGCTGAAGTTCTACTTCCACTTTTGTCTGTAGAGGGAGGGGGATACGTCGAGGAGCACAGACTGCAAAAGGCGCCGCATTTTCTTTCAGCCTAATGGTGTACGTCTCCTTCATTTTTCCCAGTCCCTGGAATAGCTTTGGATATGACTTTTGGAAATGTGCAGAGTCACTAACTGCGTTCACTCTTTTCACAAGATTGAGTGCTTCAATAGCTGGCCTACCAAGCAGCCCTGATGTGGCCCTTTGCGGTCGGCTGGGCTATAAGCAACATTACCTATCTGCCTACCAAGCAGAGGATCTTCTAACTTGCCCACCACAAAAATATCCTGCACTGAAGTTTCTCCCATAACAGTGAGTTCAGTGCTAAACTTCCCAAGAACTTGAAGATCAACTCGACCAGGACCAAACAACTATTTGAATGGTTCATTAAGTGGATATTTATGTTTGGGCACCAGAGCTTTGGGAACGACTGTCACGTCTGCTCCAGTGTCCATTCTGAAAAGAATATTCTCCGTTTCTAATCCTACCTGCACATGCCAGTCATCCGTCTGTCTCTCTGTCTGTGAAACAGCTCCAAGAAACTCTTCTTCCTCTTGAAGTTGATTTGTAACAGAACCTCCAGACTGCTTTGGTTTTCTTTTGACTACCTTGAAACACATCGCAGCATAAATGTCCCTTTTTTTTTTTTAGAACACTTTCTGCAAACAGCTAACTTAGCCGGACAAGAATCACTCTTTTCATGCCCTTTTCCACATCTTCCACACTTCTTTTCTGCCTTTTTTGTGTGTATGTGAAATTTTGTTTCTTTTGCTCAATTGCTGCAAAGCTGCAACTGTTCCCTGACCTGCCATCACTTTGGCTTGATGATGTGAAGACTTGTGAGCTCTGGACACATCCAAACATGATTTCAGTGTCAGCTGCTTATTTTCCAACAGTTTCTGTCTTACTGCCTCATCTGGAACTCCCACCACTATGCGGTCTCTCAGCATGCGGTCCTCCAAGTTCTGTCCAAAATGACAAGTTTTTGCTAACTTGCGCAAGGCAGTGACATAAGCATCAATGCTTTCACCCTCTTCTTGACATCTTTTATTAAACATAAAAGTTTCATAGATTTCATTGGTTTCTCCAACACAAAAGTCCTGGAACTTCGCCAATACTACATCAATGTCCCCTTTGTCCTCTTCTTCAGCGAAAGGAAGACCCTCGTATGCCTCAAAAGCATCTTCACCAATGCATGCTAGCAAGATTGCACCCCTATACTGCTTAGATTCAGCACTGAGATGTGACGCAACTTCGTAATTGTCCCACTGTCTTCTGAACTTTCTCCACGCAGATTCTTAATTCCGAGAATGCTTGTCTAGCTTGTTCGGGACGGGTATATTAGCACGAAAAGTCTGACCTAATAATGCCGCTTGGTTTCGATCAAGATCTTCTGCCATGTTTGTTTACATTCGCTATTTCTCTAACGACCATCAACTTTGGGAACCCCTGATCAACAAAATGTAAACCCCGTAATTAAGCAATTAATATATATAAACAGTGTTGGTTCGTAATCCTTTCTTTCCTTTTCAAAAGAAAAAAAAAATCAACAATAAACACTATCAGAAGAAAAGCACAATGCCTCCATGCTATTGACACGTTTTATGCAAAGACCACCCCTTGCCTTAGGAAGACAGGTCGCTGTTAGGATTCCATTATGAGAAATACCAGAGATAGGGGGTGGAGGCTAGGGGGAGTGAGAGTGTGGCAAGGGGAGTATAAACTAGTATAGTAAAATTTAGAAAGAGAGGGGGTTAGTTACCGCCAAGGACATTGACAAACAAAGCACAGGACAAGACATGATGCATTTCAACCTCTTGGGTCTTCTTCAGGCAAAAAAACAGATCACATTTAACATTTAGGACAGTACAAACAAAGAACGAAGAGTGACATCTGTCCATGTGGAGAAAGAATGGCCGCCGTATAGTAAAGGTATGAAAGTGAAAAGGAAAGATGGAAGCGTGACTGAAGCTTGCTCGAAGCTGTCCTTTCACTGACACCATAAAAATTAGTTGCAAGAAGCTAGCTACCGCCAAGGACACAGACAAACAAGGTACAGGACAGGACACAATGCATTTCACACCTCTTGGGTCTTCTTCAGGCAAAAACAAGTAACGTAAATGGAGAACGAGAAACCACTTATCTGGTCATGTTGGAGAAAACTGGTAAAATGGCCGTCCGGCAGCCATTTTACCGGTTTGCTCCAACATGACCAGATAAACTTGTGGTTTCTTGTTGTTCAAACAGAAGCCAGGGTAGGGCTGTGCAGCTGTGAAGGACCATGGTCAGTTGGCCTTCAGCTCCTTCTGAGTGTGACTGACCACTGAAAAAGTAACATTTCTCTGAGTGTTACTAGGCCATCTCTTGTTTCTCCCATTCCCCAAGATATTGGAGCTAACACTGTCATCATCTTAAAGGATCAAGTTGTCAACTGCTGTTGTATTGGTGAACAGCCCTGTTCAAAAGTACACTTTTTTCTGTGGCAAGTCATTTGCTCATGGAGCAAGCATGGTCCTAGCACAGATCTCTGTTGCTTTCCAGTTTTGATAAGAACAAAGTCTGGGCATCATCTTGACCGTTTAAAAAAAAAAATTGGGGGATATTTCAGAAACTGGGTATTTATATGGATACAGTTAAGCTGGAAAAAAAAAATCAAACAAAACATCCTCCATTTTAAATGTATTAGTCATTCTTCCTTTGGCATTTTGATTGCTCGCATGCTTGTTTGTTTTTATTTGGATTGGACTCTCTGAAATCTGCTCACCATAAGAATTAAGATCATCAACAGCATCTGACAAAGCCATAGTGCTGGTAAGCAGATTTCAGGGAAACTTTTATCGTTTAAGAAATGAGATCAAGACAAAAGGGCAGTGATAAACGCAATACTGGTTAACATCATGACTTGGTCACAGCGGGATGGTCTTGCTTCGGATGTATTTTACTGAGGATGTTGGTCAACTCCAAGTAGAAAGGTCACGTTTGTCTACAGTAACCACAGATATTTGTCTGCATGATCTCTTTCATCTGGTTGATGTACAGATAAACTGTGAAAGAAAGCAGAGCGAGTCAGGAAAAAAAAAAAGATTTTAAGAAAAGAACAATTTTAAGACAATAGTAAGGAAGAAACACGTTTGTTGGTGCCATTGGCCTTCCAGCTCATCACAACAGATGGACCGAGTCAGCTGGCAGTGTATGAAGTGCATTCACTGTTATAATGAACTCTGTTCGTTTTGCAGATGATACGCGGGTGCGGATGGAAAATGGTCTTCACCTGACAAAGGATGAGATCATGACTGTTGTACACTATTTTCTGGCATGGCCAGAGAAGTAAGTAATTTATAATCATTTTTTCCTGTTTCCTTTAAACACAAAGATACTGGGGAAAGATTCAGAAGAGATGAAAATAATTTATCTGCTTTCATGCTTAGGCGTTCATCACCGTAAGTTGAAATATTTTACAAGTACTATACTTGTGTAAACATTAATGCCATTTGCTTTAGTTCAGGTGGGGATACTTTTGATTTTGTATGCAAACTTTTATTACTTTTAAACAGAAACCTACCCTTTTTAAAGTGAAAATAATTTTGTTGTCTAAGTGTATTTTTTATGGTAAGAGACAAGTTTTGCTGTTGAAATTGATCATAAATTATGTCAAATTGTATCTTATTACACTTTATGTGATGAATTATAGCAATGTTCAGAAATATAATCTTTAAAACATTATGTTGGTGTGTAAACATATGCTGTTCAATTTTTTTTTTTAATTTCCTCTGGCCCAAAAAAAGTTTTTGGAACTCTGTAGATTTGAAGAGAGAGAGAGAGAGAGAGGGGGGGGGGGGGCGGTTATTAAGAAACTGTAAAAGAAAGCATTATGTTCATTATGCTATGGCTGCAGTTTGTAAGAAAGAGAAATAAAAATCAGACTATAAATTTGTGTAAAATAGATCTGTTAGTGATAGCTACATTTTGTGGTTCAAAGTTTTTACCTTATGAAGAAAATGTAACTTTTTTTACAAATAAAAAAAAAACATAATACATTGGTAGATTTCAGCCAAAAAGATTTTTTTTTTGAAAATCTCAAGTTCAACATATTGTCATCCATGCTTTTAGCAGTTGTTCTTTATTTGTGTTGAGGTCCTTGTTTAGTATTGAGCCACAGTGATATTAATGACTATCCTGTTAGTGTGATAAGTCTGTGCATTTTATTGGTTTTATATGATTATGTTATTGTGAAATCAAAGTGTGGCTTCTACTTGTTAGTTGTTTATTCAACAATATTTGATTTATTGTCAGTTTTAATTAGTCTGATTTGAAGATCAGTATTTAGAAAAAAATGAAGTTTGTTTCTGTTTGGAGCTATATCATGATGTGATTATAATTTGTATTGCTGTCCATAGTTGACAGCATTATTGCCATGTCTGTTTCAGAAAGTTTTGGAAGTTTTATGTTGATAATCAGATACTGTATGAATTATTCACACTTCATCATAGATTTGCTCTACAGTTGTATTTACCATGCATTTGTCATTGAAATTCTGTTTTAGGCAGTGCTTTTGCTGCTTCACCAAGGATCACAAAAACATGGAGCACATGAACGCAATAATCCAGGTCGTACTGAGGTCGGCACTCCAGATGATCAAGATCCTTCCAGCGTTGTTTGCTAAAAGGAATCCACAGGCATCTGCACGTGTGGTTGAGACTGCAAGCTGCAGCACTGAGAAACCAAATGAGAAGAATAAAGGAGACCAGCCTACATCCAACAGAGAGATTGCAGCTGTTAGTGGGGAGTCTGATGCCAAGGAGCTCAGTGAAGACACTGCCATGGACATGGACGGTATTGAGGAGGACTTCTTTTCAGTCGATGAGAAACATCGCCTCCTGGAGTTCACACAAAAGCTGTTCATCACTAACTTCCCATTTTACCAGATACAGAAATCACTTCAGCCTGTATCACTTGAGGTGAGATTTTTGTTTATCACCTGAAGAGTTTAATTCTGTTAGCTGGAACCAGTATCTTTTATACTATTTTGTCTTTTGGGTTACATTTCAGGGTTGTTGTTTTTTATTTGTAGACAGTATTTTGTTTCATGTTTGAATGATAAAAAGTATGAATATTAAGTTGAGATGTTTGTTTCATGTTTGAATGATAGAAAGTATGACTATTAAGTTGAGATGCTTTCCTTTTTTTTCCCTTCTTATCATACTGCCAACTATTGTTCAGGGTGTTCTGCTAACTGATCACGCATGTCTTTACATGACAGTTACATGGAGGCAGGAATAGAGGTGGTAGGGGCAAGAAGGGAAGGAAATGTGTGTGTGAGTGAGCGGGCGAGAGTGTGTATGTGTATGTGTCTTGCTTCTGTTTTGTCAACACTAAAGCATAATAGTCTGTATTTTTCCTGGGGGTTAAATTCTTGTTGCTTGAATATTACATTAGCAATTTTGCTTTTAGCGCCTGGTAATCACTACTAACCTAAGCCAAGTTTTTTCTCATTGTTTGTGTTGGATGTAATCAATACTAATATGCCGGCTTCTTCTTGCAAACACTTCTTTTCTATTGGTAGCTCTTTGTCAGTAGCAGAACAAGAAAAGGGTGACTGGCATACACTTTTGACTAAATCTGACTTGTAGAATTTTAACCATGATTTTGTGTCTTTTCAACTTGTATTGCTTGCTGCCTCATGTACTGTCTTTTATTAACATTATTGCTGATCTCTTTTGCTAAAGAAGAAGACTAGATGAGATACTTTTGAAGTAGGAATGGACATTAAATTGCTGGCCATACTGCAGAAAATGCATCAGATGTTCATTCCTTGTAAAGTTCTTGTGAGTCATCCATAGTGACATTGAATCTTTCGATAATTGGAGACGTTTTTTCTCTGAAGGTAATAACTTGATTGAAAAAAAAAGAAAGTGTTTGTCTTTATAGCAAAATGGAACACCAAACTGGTGAAGACATATATTGTTGAAAGCTATTCTTGCTGTTATTGTAACAATATAACTGGGTTTCCATTTTTTCTTAAAGTTTTCTAATAATTTTAAACTGACATTACAAAGTGGCATTTGTTTTTGGCATAGCATTGTGTCTCATCTTGTCTTTTTCTCAAAGATTCCGTTACTTACTTCCGCTTCCCCCTGTTCTATCCTTAACCCTGCCCACATTCAAAAACAATTTATTCACTTAAACAAAGAACTTCTATTGTAGCTGTCTGCTGCTGCATGTAAATAATTGAGAGAATGAAACTATTTTAGAAGTGAAGTAGAGTCTTAATTGGAGAAGATGAGAAATGGCATATTTACTTGAGATATGCATTAATTGTAACCAAATTAAGTGTACATAGACTAGTGCAAGTAGATGTAGGCAGTGGTGCCAATCCTTTTATTTTCACTTTATTGTTTTCCACACAATTGGATTCTGTACAGATTAATGTCGCTTAGTCTATTTTCATGGGAAGAAAGGCTGATGAATGTCACCCAAGTGAGAAAGCAAAAATATTACTGACAGTTTGCATGATTTAGAATCATCATTGAACTGCAGTACTGTAGTTTGAAGATTAGATATGCTCAACTGCCAGCCAATTATAGTTGCTGTGCGCAGTAACAAGCAAGTAGGCATGATGCCTGAAACTGGTGAAAGTAACTCCCCCCTCCCCCGTCATTCTGCTTATTCAGCATGGTGGCTTGCTGAGGGTGATGGTCATAAAATGAAACTTGTTCATGCCGAAACATCTACCAACTCAGAGGAAGAATGTGAACAGAAATTTCTGTCAGCTGATTCTCAGTGCCCACATGTTCAGCTGTTGAAATTTGGTACAACATATTGCAAGAGCACTGTCTGTGGGCTTGATTTCAGAATATGCTGTGAAGGACTTGGTAATGTGTATCACCTGGTTTCCTCAGCCCGCCGCAAAGAGAAATCCAGTGGTTTTCTAAACACAACTGTTTCTGTTTAGTTTTTATGCCTTTTTGACAATGCAGTGAAGGATTGTAGTTCTACTGGCAGTCAGTTGTACCAATAATAAATGTCCTGTAAAGCATTTTGAAATGATGAATTGGATGGGCACCGCTGTGTAATTGAGTTTACATTAAGTAATATTGCATAATAATGGTGTTCCGACATCCCACCATCTTACTGAAAGCTTGTTTTGTACAGGGATGCTATATGGACAGAAGCGTTCGCATTATGCACCTATAAAATTCCTCTCTCGCATTGGCACATTGAACTTGTCACTCTTTTCGGGCCCTCACAAAGGTGACGGGACAGCAGTAATGTTCCAAAGATGAAATTTCATTGAAAACTTGACTCTTGAGTCCCCAGCTGTCATAACACAGCACATTAATCTGTATTGTACAGATGAAATGTAAACAGCATACAGATCCCCCCCCCCCCCTCCCAAAAAAGGAAAAAAAGAAAAAAAAGAAAAAAGAAAAGAGACAAGAGGAAAGGGCGAGTGAAGAAAGAGGAAGTGTAAGACAAGATCAAGAAAGATACAACATAAGACAGGCCAGAGGGAAAGAGATGCAGTTTGTTAGACTAAAAATAGTAAAATAACACCTCATTCAAACTCATGTTTGATTCCCTTACACAATCCATTGTGCAAACAGCTCAGGCCTGTCTAGGAGCCAAGCCCTCATGTCGCAAGTGTTTACTTCAACCCACAGCCCACAAAGTGCAAACTGTCAAATACTAATAGGTTGAAGCCTTCATGAAGGCTTCACCCAGAAAGCTCAATGAGCGTTAACAATGCTTGAGAACCGCATGCAGGTTGGTGGCTGAGGCCCTGCCACAGTTGTCTTTCCTAGATTCCATGTCCACACTTGGAAGTTCTACTGAAGAACCCTATGATGATAGCCATTGGCAGAGATGAGACACATGCATCTTCTAGGAATGCTGTTTCAATATATATCTACTTGTTGGTATCTTTTGGGTGTGTGAATATTGAATTACTCCCAAATACGGGTGTGTAGCGTAAGGCTCAGCCAGACTTTCTTACCTGAAAAGTCGCGATCCCATCCGCATCAAGGGTTTCGACTCTGGGTGCATTCCGCACCACCCCTGTTCATAGCCTATATGTGAGGCAGGAGAACCATCCCTCACGAATCGTCGGCTGAAACTTACCTTGAAGTATTCTTTGAATCTGTCCTCTGAACCCCCAAACCCTGCATATGACTGTGTTTTTGACCCCAAGTTTCAAAAGAAATTCGATGACCACCCCAGTTCCATCCCACCTCTGGGAAATATTCTTCCCCATTTGAACAATGCAGATATAGACCTTGGAGTGGTGTGTAATTTTTTTTTTTTTCAAGTTTCCTGATGACCCACTATGGACTTTCTTTACTCCAGAGATCCGGTTTGATTTAGCTTTGTACCATAAAGATTCCGCTAGCTCCTTGGCGTACAAGTCCTTCGTTGCCGAACTATGTTCCAAGCTTCCATCCTTCACAAGAATTCTCACAGAGGGTTCCAAGTCTGAGTAGTGAGTTGCCTCTGCTGTGTGTTGTGCAACAGGTCCTCAGAGATGTTCTAAACACATTCCCACTGACAGCTCATCTACACTGCGGAGTTGACAGCCTTGGTCCTGGCTCTTGAAATGGTTTCTAAATCTAAACATAAAGATTTCCTCATTTTGTCGGACTACCATTCTGCATTGGAGGCCATTGCTGGCCGTAACCTCAAGCACCCTCAACTGCTTCAGTTACTTGAACTGTACACCTCTCTGAAATCAGTTGGATATGTCAGGACAACAATAAGTTAATCTGATATTAAATGGTTTTAGTCGGTCAGTCAGTCAGTCAGTTGGATATAACATCATTTTTGCTTGGGTTCCCAGCCATGTAGCATTCAAGGCAACAGAATGGTTGATAAACTTGCCATGAGTGCCACAAAGAGTTGAGCAGATTGTCTATCTCCAATACAGATCTAAAACCCAGCACACAGGCTTATGTTAACTTAAAGACCTATGGCAAGAGGAATAGAACTCGCAGATGGATAAAACCCAGCACACAGGCTTATGTTAACTTAAAGACCTATGGCAAGAGGAATAGAACTCGCAGATGGATAGCAAACTGTACAAAGTCTGTCCAAACCTGAAACGGTTTTTAGCTTGTTCCTGATGCGGCCGTAAAGACAAAACAGTCTTGTGCCGTATGCCTACACTATGGTACAGGCCACTTGTTTGTAAACACTCATTCTTATCTTTTAAAAGGACTTAGGTGGAGAAGCTCCGTGGTGCATTTCATGTCATGTACCTCTCACAGTGAAACATGTTCTTTTAGTTTTAGAGTGTTCGGACTTAAATGATGTGAGACATAGACACTTTACAGCAGGCTCCATGAAAACCTTGTTCAGAGATGTCCTGCCAGATGGGATTCTGAGGGAGATTTAACATTTTTCATCTGATCCAAGATTTTACGGAAAAAAAGTATGTGGTGTGTTTTTAGAAGGTGTATTTCAAAGAGATGTGTGAATGGTTCTTTTTTTTTTCTTTTTTTTTTCAATGAGTTGATTTCAATGGGGTGACAGCCCTGATATGGGGCTTTGCAGTCGGCTGGACTAGTATAAGCAACATTACCTTACCTTATCTCCCGAATTTATCCTCATACTTCAGCATCTAACTCAGGGACTCAGGGTTCCGGCACATGTTGCATTGGGAGTTCCAGTACTCGAAGAACCCAAAGAAGCTCATCCTCAACATAGCAAACTACCCAGAATTTTTTTTATGGGACTCGAGAACATTCAGTGATTCACCTGACTCATCAGAAGCTGAGCAAACCAGCCTTTCTTCTTTTTTTTATCAGTTGAATAAATCTGAATATGATTAACAGGTAGAAGTGAGAACCAGGAATATGAACACTATGTTTGCCAGGGAGATATTTGTTTCAGATGAATTGAAAACTATACTATCATCAGATTGAGAAAAAAAAATGACATTGATTTAATGTAAGCAAGCAAACATTCTAACACCAGTAACAGCCCTGGGTGTGCTCACTCATTGTTGTCATATCCATCCACCTGTATCCAAGCCTCCCCAAAGTTTTCTACTCTCTCCTCCCCTGGTACGTTGTTGACAATGTAAACAGCTGACATCCCAAACACGGCATGTATGGTGATGCTGCTTGTTAACAGACTATTTTATATGTGTGTCTTGTGCAGACTTTGTTCTTTAATCCTGGACCTGTTCAGAGACTGACAGAAGAGGTGAGCAAAGCGTGGTCTCATTATGAGAGAGCCATTAAAAAGATCATCAGTTCCCATCACGTTTGAAAAATTATTGATGAAGCTCCGCCGACAAACGCTGACAAACGAATCACAAGACAAAACATCACGCGTTTCGACCTCTTAGGTCTTCTTCAGGCAAGATACAAAACACTTAGGAAAACGAAAATGAATGAGCAATCACTTTTCTACATCCAATTCAGCACAAGATGGCAGTTGAATGTATTCAGTGCCCATCTTACGCTGGACTGGATGAAGATAAGTGATTGCTTGTTCATTTTCGTTGTCCTGAGTGTTGAGTATCTTTCCTGAAGAAGACCTAATAGGTCGAAACACATCACATTTAGTCTTGTAATTATTTTGTCAACGTTTATCATCGGAGCTTTATGAATGATTTTTCAAATGTGTTTAGATTACCGCCTGTAGTCGCCTCCCTTTGAAACTATCCCATCATGCTGTTTTCTGACAACTTTTCCTCTCTTTAAAATATGGGCGCTCAGCATCAAGAACATTTAGTTTGTGCAGCAACCATGTTTTCAAGTTTATTATCATGCGATGAAAACTGAAAGTTGAATTTAACATAATTACTAAATTAGACATTAATAATGCTACAGTTGTGGTTGCACTTGTGAGAAAGCTGTTTTAAAAGCCACACAGCAGTGAAGGATTGAGTTAAAAAGTCATCACAACAACGGCGCATGATCATGCCATACTAACGTTTACTTTTTAGAATGTTCCTTTTTTTCTGTTGGCTTCAGTCAGTTTTTGTATACTTTTCTTTCTGTAATCGTCTTTCTTCATAACTATCATGGGAATTTGTAGCATTAAAATATCTTAAGATGTAAAAAGAAGGTGGGAGA
This sequence comes from Conus ventricosus, assembly GCA_018398815.1. NCBI lineage: Eukaryota > Metazoa > Mollusca > Gastropoda > Neogastropoda > Conidae > Conus > Conus ventricosus. The sequence goes on along the minus strand of CM031598.1, from coordinate 29,389,644 downwards.
ACAAGAAAAGAAGAAACAAGGGGTTCTCTTCGCCCCCTTGGGACTGCATTAACATTGTTCAATTTCTGTGCAATGTTTACAATTTATTTACTTTTAAACTAAAGTTGGGTATTAGCATTGCAGTTGTATTACTAAAATTGTCTTCAATCTTTATTTTTGTGAAATGAGAAAGAAGTGTGTGTTTTTTTCTCTTTCCTATATTTCACTTCATACTTTTTCCCCCCTTTTAAGTAATATTGTCAAGACATAGTGTTTCTTTAACTCAAAATACACCAGGGGATTATTGCATTTAGTTTTGTAACCTTTAGTGTAAGGTTGATTATTGAAATTAAATAAAAGTAAATATGAAATGAGGCAGGGAACAGTAAACAATTAACAAGTGGGGTAACTCTTGCTCCCACAAGTTGGAGTTATGTTTTCTTGTGGGAATACAAGTTACCATACTTGTTAATTGTTTGAAATTGAATAAGTTTTTCACCATAATTTCTTTCTTCTTTTTTACTCTTTTTTTTTATTATTATTTTTTTTTTTACAGTTCCTGAAGTTTTTGTAATGTAATGCCATTATGATATTTTGTTGTCTCGGTTTGTTTTTTTTAGCAGCATTTCTTGTTTAAATAAATCTAGATGTCCACACCAGTTTCTCTCACAAGTGCAGCTCTCCTTAATTGAATTGTGGTGGGGGAAAAACAAAAACAAACATGGAGGAAATGACGCAAATTGAAAAGTTTCAGATTGTAACAATATGAAATTAGAATTTCTACACAGTGTTGTCATTAAAAAAAAAAAAAAGTACAGTCTGGTGTATTTGTTGTGTGGCTGTGACTTAATTATAGGTATCATTGTGCCTTGCATCTTTTAGAATACTAACAATTTTGTTGGGGGAAGGGGTTGAACAACACCAGAAAAAAAGGAAAGAAAAAAAACAACCAACCAGACAACACCCCCACCACCAAGGGCTCAGAGGAACTCTCTTGATTGTCCCTGTTTTGAGCAGGGACTTTATTTCTTTGTCCATGAATGTTGCGCTTCTGCCTCTTGTCACTGTCTTCTGTTTGCCTGCTTTGTTTCTTCGCAGGACAGATGGTTTTGGCGTGAACTGGAGCTGATAATCTTTTATCAACTTTAAAACAAAAGGGCTGTCAGTTGTGGCCTTGCTGCTGAGTGATGCTTTGACTGTCCTACTGGTATTCTCACAGGACAGTCTATCCCCCTGTATACCTGGCAGTCGGGTAGATTTGTGGAAAACGCTCTTCCTGGTTTGGGGCCATTGAGCCTTGAATTGCGTTTTCTGAAGGAAGTGATGCCAGGTCTGAGAATTGATGGTGGGATGGACTGGAAGGCCTCGATGATGAGAGTATTGAGACAGTCTGCTGACAGAGTAAGTGAAACTTTGATGGTCCTCCACGTTGCCCCTTGGCGTTGCTGTGGTATTGCTGGTAGGAAAGCATCGCTGGACTTTCAGTGGCTGTCGATGTGCAGGTCTGCGTGAATAGAATAATAGCATTCTAGTCTCCACTAAACAGCTGCTTTTTTTGATTGGGGAGAGTTTCTAGTCTAACAGACCCTGCTTTGGCTGTCTCTCACTCTATGGAGGCAAAGTTGATGTCGATGTTTGCACAGTGAGAAGGAATTTGCTGCTAGAACATGTAAGGCAAGGCCTAGGGCACAGACCGCATCGTCACAGAGCAGGTTTTGTACCTTTCCACCTGCTCCCAATCATCCATGAGATGTGAAAGGCAACAGGACAGCAGTTTTGTGGTACAAGTAATTGCAGTGGTTATGGCCAGATACATTACACATGCCGCTGCCCAAATCTCTCTCTGCTGGTTTCTGAGGAATCTAATGTGGACCGGCTGTGTCATCCAGGGAAGATGGTATGACTGAGCAGCAAAGGCTTCTTTCTGCCTGCTGGTGTATGTTGTGTAAATGGCAGTGACCATACTCACCTTTAGATACCACATGTTATGTTTTTTTTTTTCTAGATCATGACTTGTGACTCATGTGCAGCTGAAAGGAGCAAGTCTGCACATATGGACCATTGCTGCTGCGATGAACTCTCTTAGTGCTACGCAAGCTGCAGTTAGGTTGAATTTTTGAGAGTTTGGATAGCCTCAAAGAGGTCAAGAGTACTTTGGAAGCACCACCAGTATTCTCATTTTCCAACCCACCACCATTGGGGGATGGCGGGGCTTTAGAGAAGGAGAAGGTGGGGAGCAGGCTGCTGCAGGTCAGCTTCACAGCTTGTAGATCTGTCACAATCTGGGACATGGGCTGGGATGGAAAGGAGGGGGAGGTCAGAGTTGAAGGGGGTGACTGTGGAATTTCCCAGTGGTATGGTTTGGAGGGTTGAGGACTGAGACAGTTGAGGAAATGAAGGGGGCCAAGGAAAGAGTGCAGTGCTGCGCTGTGCTGCAGGCTGAGTACCTGGTGAAGTGGGTGAGGAATGCTGTTGCTGAAGAGTTATGCCTGGTGCTGCCTGACGACAGTTTGCCAGGCTTGGCCACTGTTACTGCCAGCTCTCAGCTCCTTCCTGGTGTGCATGCTGCAATAGAAAAATGTGAATCCTTAGGAAACCAGACCTTCGGCAGTGCTGTATTGTGGGATGAAGGCTGGACCATGTGCTTTTTGATGGGCTGGCTGACTTAGGCTACACAGTGCAGCAATTTGAGTGGGGATCGTTACAGACAGCTGCATGACCACTCGAGGATCTTAGAGCCAAGTCTGGGGTTTGCTGACCCACAGCACAAACATGTCAAATATAACAGAAATTAGAGTACAAACCAAGCATTTGTACACGGAAAAAGAAACGTGAATGACAGGTTATTTAACAGCTGAGCAATAAGCTGTTAACTCAGACCATCGTTTAATGTTGATCAGTGAACCACTCAGGATCGGGAAATATATGAAATTGGGGCCTGAGGGTTATTTATTTCATTTTAATATACAAGTATGTTTTTCACTCTTTTGACCCATCACAGAGTATAAAAGCAAATGTGTACAGGACAGAACAGGTGTCAGCAGAATACTCACCTTTTTTGGAGGTGCCCGAGTGATTTGTCTGGCCACAGGAACAGCCACTTCTTGGAACTAGGTGGTAGAAAGGTTCATCTGTCCAGATTCCATTTGATAGGTGTCTTTTGCATTGACAGTGCCAACACCTTGCACTTTAGACTTGGTTGCACATGTAGAATGGGAACCAGCAGAATCCATGGCAGCCAGTATGGGTAGATAAAACAAGTAGCAAGGACCAGAATTTAATGTGAAGCTCTTCTTGGGAGGACTGTAGAGAGATGCTTGTACCAAGTTCAGACCAACAGGAGGTTCCAGATTCCTGTTCAGTCCACCTATGCTGGACTTTCCTTCCTGGAAACATTTTCAAGGTCATACATGTGTAAAGCTCATCAAGGAAGTATTGCAAATACCTGGGGTGTGAGCTGTTACACTTGGTGTAGAAAATTGATTTGTGGGCATTGAAACAACAATGTAGGCTGCATGGTGAATTTAACCTGCACTTTAGAGCTTGAAAAAAATGGAAAAAGAAATCGAATCATTTTTGCTCCTGTGTAAAAATGGAAATATGTGAAACTATTTTCTGATTTTCATGGTCAGTATGACCGTCTGGACCTAAACTAGTAATAGTAATGACAAGAGTGACTCTTACTCTTAGTTGTCTGCATGCATATGTTGCATGACTGTGTCTGTAAGAATATGACAGACTGGTACAACTTTAAAGAAGCATATATGGTCAGTGTGACCGTCTGGACCTAAACCAGTAATAGTAATGACAGAGTAACTGTTATTCTTAGTTGTCTGCATGTATATGTTGCATGGCTGTGTCTATAAGAAAATGACAGACTGGTATAGATTTAAAGAAACATAGATTGGGTTTTTTTAAAAAGGGAGAAAAAAAACATATGCGGCCTCGCATCCTTTTTTCCCCCCATTAAACTGTATAGAGTACTTTTATGTATTTAACCACACCATACATTCTTTCTTAATTTTTATATCTCGCCCTGTTCTACCCTCCCTATTTTCTTGCTAACACTGCTAAAAGAGTATTTTGCTTCGCCCTTCCCATGCTCGCCTTACATTTGTTCTTTTTCTACTCTACGTATATGGTTGTGAATGACCTTGGGTTTTATGTCCAAAATGATCTGTATGTGATTTTTTTTCTTCTTGTGCAGCTAGTTGTTATAGTAAGTGAGCCTTGAAGTTGAAGGCTTGTATTTATTTTCAGGATTTGATGCCGTTTGAGACATCTACCATAAGCTGTTACTGTGACATGACAGTAAGTGGCTGATGTGTGCTGTGTCACACATTGTATAATTTGTCCTTTGTGGACAGTAACTGTCCATTCTCTTTTGTCTTATGGCTTTTTATGTATTTTGTGTTGCATTAGAGTTGGTTTGTTTTTCTTTCCCTTTCTTTGTTATTCTTTGTAATTTAGGAACGAAGAGTAAAGTGGAGGGACTGATGCTGTCAGCACAGCTGCCATGTTATAAATGTATACAGTGTTTTTGGTCATTTGTTTGTTTTGTCTTTGGGTGGGACGTTTTTGCCCCACATGTTGAGCCCTTAAAATGCCCTTTGTTTTCAACAGGGCTATGATGATCAGACTGAAACTATTAACAGTTGGTTCTAAAAAAAAATTTTCAGTTTCTCTCTCTCCCTCCCTCTCTCTCTTTGTTGTTGTTGTTGTTTGAACAGTACTTCAGTTTCAGATATCCAGATCTGTTAATAGGGTAGCACTTGTGATGAAGGCTCCACATTAGCCAGGGTCAGGAATCATCTTTGTTTTACTGAACTCAAGAACAGTCTTGATGGATCTTAATCAGAACTACAACAGTGATTAGTGTTGTTTCCAAAACTTCATCAGAAGGGTTGGGTTTTTATTTCTGGGGCTTAGAAAGCAGGGGTTTCTCATTATCAGACGCTGTTTTCATCACTATCACATCAGACACAAAGTGACCGTAGTGGGTGTCTGGGAGTCCCAAGACCTTTTAGAATTGCATTGTTGGGATCCTGGGACCTTTTACCTGCAACAGAAGTGAGGAGCCCTAGTAATGGGGATTTTTTTTTTCAATGAGTAAAGAAAGTCTAGGGAGAGTTTTACAGAAAGTTTCTTCCTGCTCCTAGATGAGGTAATAATGTTAAACTGTATATATCAGTTATCGTTAGTGGGGAGAAAGAAAAAATAAGCAGAAAAAAGAAGCAGAGTTTATGGATATTGTTGAGCAAAGTAATTGGTTGTAACAGTAAAAAGTCACAAATCAGAAGTGCAAATATTTGTATGCCAGAGAGAAAAAAATTGTTCATGTGTTACCTACAAATTATATCTGTTCCAATGCAACTCAGAGTTTGTTCTCAATGTGTCAAGGGACACACAGTGCTGAAGTCTTCAGTGTATATAAAAAGGATGATTTAGTGCAGGTTGTTTGCTTGCTTGTTTGTTTTAATTTTTATTATTTGTTTTTAAACATTTTAAAATGGGGTAATTTCTGTTAATGGAGTATGTAATATAGGGGGGAAAAAGGAGTCAATATGTATATATATTGGCAAAGTGAATAAACTGATTCATATCTAAATAGCTTAGTCCGTTGTTCTTATTTTCAACATTTTTTTCTATTGCAGAGAATTGAGAAAATGTCCATGAATTACAATAAACAGGTGAGTTCTGTGGATACAAACTATCTCTGGGTTCAGATACAGTGACAGTATTTTGTGTTTGTTTTTTGTTGTTGACATCTGACAGAAATCATTATACCCACCCATGTAATCACCGATTATGGTGAAAACCCGTTAAATAGAAGATTAATTCATTCATTCATTATACCCATTTTGTATTGTAATTTTTACTTTTTCTTTCTGTCTTGATTTTTCTGACAACTTTGATAGTCTCAATAGGTGGTTCTCCTAGACCTACACAGTTACAGTCCTCCCCAGACTTACAGGTTTTCCCGTCTAGTCTCAATAGGTGGTTCCCCTAGACCTACACAGTTACAGTCCTCCCCAGACTTACAGGTTTCCCCGTCTAGTCTCAATAGGTGGTTCCCCTAGACCTACACAGTTACAGTCCTCCCCAGACTTACAGGTTTCCCCGTCTTTCAGGCCCCATTTCCTTTCTTCTTTCATAGTATTAATGCTTTTTGTGTGTGTGTGAGTGTGTGTGTGTGCGTGTGTGAGTGTGCGTGTGTGTGTGTGCGTGTGTGTGTGTGTGTGTGAGCGTGTGTGAGTGTGTGTGTGTGTGAGCTTGGTGTTCTGTGTTACTTTTTTACCATTAGGTAAAGAGTGGAGATGTGACATATTGTGTAGAGTGCATTACATTATAGCTTTCATAATTTTGTACATTCTAGCATATTCTTTATCTAATTAAGGTCAACAAGGTCATATGCAACTGTTGTTTGTTTATTGAAATTTGCATTTTTATGTGTGTGTTTTTTTCCGTCTTTTTCCCCCCCAGGATGAGCCTTCAGCCTTTTTCTTGCGTAACATCTGCTTCCTGTGTGACACCAACCTGATGCAGAACGTGGCAGAGTGCTTCAAATCACCCGACATCCATCTGCTGCCAGTTCACATGAGTCATCCTTTGGTTCAGTTCATTGCCAATGTACGTGGATGTTACCTCCACATGTGTATTCATGACTTAACACATGCAGTCACCTGAAAGCATGCTTGTGCACAGACAAATGCATTTGTTGGCTCACATTCTGATTACGTGATCATACACATACAAACATTGATTTTCTCTATCATGCATACACGTTTATACACATGAATGTATGGTTTTATGATTGAAAAAGTAACATATATACAACATAGAAAAATTCTAGATTTTAGTTGTCAACAGGACTGTTGGCTTTTTAATGTATGTATGTGGTATTCAATGTTATTTCTGGTGATGTATAAGAATGATGCCTTTTATAATACACCGGTGTCAAATTTGTTGATGTATTGATTTTGATAACAGGTACGCTACTTTTTGAATCCTGAGACAATCATCCACACCATCATGCCACTACGCATTCCTGTGATCAGGTCAGTGCCAGCAATGGTGAATGGACTCTCATCTCTGTCTCACCGACCACTTGTACTCCCCCAGTTCTCACTCAACTCCTCACTTTCCCATTCCTGTCTAACCCAGATAGTTTACCCATACAATTTCAAATTACGCTGTACAAACATTTGGTGAAAATCTGAAGAATATGGCGAATATAAAAAGAATTGGATGGAGAAAATGTTTTTATAAATAGATAAACGTTTGATTGGCAGTCGCACCTGTGGACTTCAAACATGGAGTTGTCTTTGTGTGCAGTTTCTGTGCTTTGACCAGTTCACAATCATTCTTACTAATCTTGGAATACAAAGTCTGTTTTTCAGTCTGCCACTTCTTTACAGTACAGAAGCATTTTAGCATCAATGGTCTACAAGGTTATGGAAAAAAAAAAGTTTAGATCAGGAATCCCTTCCAAGACAGTTCCCTTGGTACAGTTGTTAGTATTGCGGAATACGGACCTGGGGGGTTGGATTTGATTCCCATCGGATCCATTTATTTACTGGAATTTTCAGCCTTGAACGGCTCCTACCAAGAGCTGAATTTGCTATGGTCTCTTTGCTATGGGCTGTTTCTGCGTCCGGTGAGTTCATGTCAAGGTTGTCGGTATCTGCAAATTATATGGACTGTCTTTGGACAAACAGAGTGGTGCCCTCTGGAGAAGAAAGCTCACTCACTCTGGTTCTGTGAGGGAGCAATTTTTATTGTCTGAAGGGGGCTTGATAGGATCCAACAGACGCCACCGAACACCACAAAATGACTTGCGGTAGTACCCTGTATACTTTGGTAGGTTGCTAAAAGACAGGAAAAGAAGGAACAGGAAAAGAAGGAATGTCTGTGAAAGTATGCCAGTTAGACGGAAATGGCATCGTGCATTAAGAATTATGTTCTCTGCAGCTACAGCAAGATTGACTACAGTATTGCCCATTTTTGCCTAGACTGCATTGGTCACTGTCTTCAGAGAGTACTCTCTCTTCTTTAAACTTTACATGTTTGTGGAAAGGTACACCAACAGCATTTTTAGGATAGAAAGGTCTGCTGTCTTGTCTTCACACAGCAAATAATTCTTTGTCATAGGGGGATCCTGAAATTTTTCAAAGCCGTTGATGTTTTTAATCTCTTCTGATATATTCTCGGATAAGCAATTTCTGGCTGGCAGAAATGTTGACCCCTACCCCACTCCAACCCCCAGTCCTGCTTCGAAAATTGTATCAGACTCATTTATATATTGGTTTGATTGGACAAAAATTATTGCTGATAGATTTTATTTTAGATTAGTCTTACTGACTGAGAACTTGATTTGGTTTAAATTTTAGCCAGTGTGCATACATCTCTATTTGTAACTTGCTTACAGGCCAGATTTGGCCATGGTAGTTGGCTTGGATATAAACAGCATGACTTAATTTGACCCTGCCCTTTATGGTATACTCATGACAATATTTCAAACTGGAAATGCCAATGCTTTGTGGATGCCAAGCATGAAAATGTTCATTAGACATAGACAGTTGTAAACAAGAAGTTTTTTGTGTGTTTATGTGGTTGGCAGCAGCATAATGAATGTTGTGAAAAGCTGCAAGTTAAGAGTCTAGTTCTTTACATCTTTGTATACTGAAATGAATAATGGAAAAGGGGGAACAGCTTTCAGATTGGAAAGAAAGTAATACTCTAGTGATTGATAGAAATACGGTGATGTTTCTGTCCACAAAAGAAAACTGATGTGATTGTACTCTGAAGACTGCTTTTACGATTTTTCGTCTCTTCTCTTTTTCAGGTATTTGTGCAGTTTGCCACAGAGCGACCTCCGCTCTTTTGCGAACCGTGGTCTGACAGACTCCATCTTGTCCGCTGTCAAAGAGACGCCTGACCGTCCTGCAGGTCGTACATTTGACGGAGAAGGGCTCGCTTTGGCATACAAGTTCTTCAACTGTGAATCATTGTCCCTTCGCATGGCTGGTATTGTACAGATCAATGTAAGTAATAGCGATATGCACATCACCTTTTATGTGATTCTAACTCTTTAATTCTCAGGCTTTTTTTTTATTAACTGAATAAATCAAACCAGCACTTTTGATTATTAGAAGAATTGATATGTATACATGTGTGTGTATCTTTCTGTCAGTGTGAGCATGTGTGAACTGCTGTATATTTGAGATACGAGAATGGGGAGAAAGTGAAAGGAAGATTGCTTGCACGGCTGATAAGATGATTTGTTGATGCTGATGAAGGAACTGAGGTAGAAGAACGAAGAGTGTAGACTTTAAAATAATAAGCACATAGCTGCTTGTTATTATCAGTTTTTATTGATTTCAGGCCTAAGCATGAAAAGACTTTCCTTTCGTTTTGAGAGGGGGAGGGGGTCCATGAAATTCAAGTGGAGGAAAAACAAGGGGAAGAAAAAAACAAAAGTAAGAAAGAGAAAGAAAGGAAATGATGTTTCATTGCAGATCAACATATTATGGAAGGGTAGTATTCTCTGTACATTTGCACTGGACTCTTGACTTTTGAGTCCTGATCTTCCTGTCCACCTTTGCTCATTAAATATCAAGTCTGCCTGTATTGGCCATCAAGGATGGCTTTCCGTACAGATCAGTTGAGAAGGGTTGAACATGAAGACATGGCTTTTTGAGCGGTGACTTTTCCTCTTGTGGGCGGTAATTTCTGTGTGCATTAATTAAAACAAGGCAAAAATGTTTTGAAATGTTTGTGTCTACTTTGTATTGAGTATATCGCATGGAAATGTGATGAATGATATGGTATGCAGAAAACATGTGTAGAAGGTTGGAACAGTAGTTTCACTACTACAGGAATGGAAACCACTTCTCAGGAATGGGTATGTCCAGATGACGTGGAAATGTACACGTTCAGGAATGGTAGATTTTTTTTTCTCTTTTTGTTTTTTGTTTTACTTTCACCCTTGCTATTCTATAAAAAAAAATGCTGAAAGGTAATGCTAATATGTAAATCAATCATACGTTTTAAATATGAATATGAAGTTAATAATTCTGTGAGACAGAACTCAGACCTGTGCCGATTTTTGCGTATAATCTCACAAAATTTAATACAGCTATACGATTGTACGTTTCAAAACCAAATTGTACGAAATTTTGATGAACGAGCTTACGAAAATGCGCTGAACACGTAATCCGGCCGAGTCCAAGAGTCTGGTCCAACTTTTAAAAGTTCCGATGGCGCATGCGTACTTCCTCAGTTCCTGCCTCTATGAATGCATCAACATTGCTTCTCACTCAGCTTCAACTCGCGCGCATGAAACAGACAACGAAAATTCAGATTCATTGGTAGAAGCTGTGATCCAAAAGAAAAAGAAATATGAACAGAAGTACAAACCAGCGTATCATACTATTTTCAAGTTCATTACTGCGTCACAGAAGGGCGATACGTTCGCACACAGCACCACGTGTAACTGTCAAATCGCGATTGCTACAGTGGTCGCTTTGACATTCAGCGGCACATTGGTAGCAAAAGCCACAAGGGAAACAGTGATTCTGGAAAACGATAGGCAATGAACATTCAAAGCTTTTTCGTGAAGTCGAGTTCTGCAGGCACTTCTGATGAGAGACTGGAATATCGGACTACTCGCGGAGAGGGACAAAAAGCTCCAAAATCCCCCCCTCCCACCCCACCCCCCACCCCCGGCCCCAAAGGAGCACACTGTCCAGTGAAATTCTTGAAAGTCTTCTCATCCTGAAGAAGGCTGACTGTTCTTTAATAGATGCAGAAAGGCTGACTGTTCTTTAATAGATGCAGTTCATGGCCTTTCAGCTGACAATTTAAAGGACAGCGTTCGTAGGGTCCTTTGAAGTCCTTATAAATGGGATTTTGTCAAAAGGCCTTTTAAGTCCTCTGATTCAGCAAGTTGGTCCTTTTAACTCACGAGGAGGTCCTTTTAATTTTTGAAAGGTACTGTTAAGTCCTGTTTTTTCAAGAGAAGGAGGCTTGAAAACGGAACCGATACATCTTCCACAACCCAAATCGTACTTTTGCAAGTTGCAAAGAGTTGACAGATGCCGACGCGATCATCTGAAACACGGTAGGCAGGCCTATAACGCTAGGCCTTCAGTGGGCTTTCTGTTTAGTAAGCTTAGCTAGCAGACAACGCAAAGCTGCGGGCAGTGGCTTGTGTCTTCTGCTGGTGCGTTGCTGCAATCCAGCTTTTTTGACGTCACGGGTTCCACAGTGCAGACGCGGTGCTAATGTTTGCGGCATATAGCTGACTTAACATTTTCGCTCATGCTATCTATGTTAAAATGTTCCCTTTATAGAAATTCATTTGAAGAGTGGGGCAGTAATGATGAAAATATTATTACCCAAATAAATATAGGTACATAACATGACGGATTGCGAACATGCGAACATAACAAACAGCTTGGGGAACAGCTATATGCTGAGTTCTTGAGTAACATTTACAGGATAGATTCCTTTTCCCCTTGTCTACCCCCCCTTCCTCCATGTTGGCAAAGAGCTGGAATCACCAAAGTCTGAAATAAAGTTAACATCATAATTGTTATGCTCTTCAGAAAGACTGGTTAGCTTATCAACAGTGAAAAAGTGCCCATAGTAGCATATGAAAGAAATAGATTACTTCAAGATTTTTTTCCAGTTATGTCCATCAGTACAGTAAAAAGTGAAGAGAGAGTTATTTTAAAGTGTTATAAAAGAAAATTCACATCAGTAATGTTCTTGTTAATTTCCTGAGCAAAGGCTTTTGCCCATCAGAGGATACTGGCAAGGAACTTGGATTAGTTTGACAATCATTGATTGTTAAAGAAGCCAATTTAATGCATTTTATGAAAATACATCTTTTATAGTAATAAATTTTCAGTGTTTCTAATGTCTGGAATGCATTCAGTATTGTTTCCTACGCAGCTACTTTGCGCTGCAAAAGCTTACACATTTTACACACAATTGTACACATTTTTGACCCAAAACCTACACATAGAATTTCTGAGGGGTAACCAGGTCTGCAGAACTGAAGACAAAGTATGTTCAGGCGAAAACTTTCATTTATGCATTATACTGGAGCCATTGTAGAGCTGGAAGAGTATTTTCTACAAGTCCAGAATACAAGTTACCCGTTTGACTGTGTCATGTGTTTCAGAACCAGATTGCTTTGTACAATGAAGCCATTGCCTGTGGTGAAATGGAGGAAGCTCCTCGGTGGGTGTTTACAATCTATTTTCTTCTGCCTCCTGTTTGCTCGATGATTTTTTTTGTCCAGTTATTAGCTTGAGTAATGTATTATTGAACTGTCTTGAGATTGCGATGATTATTTATATTGAAGTTTCTCTTAACATGCTTTTGGATATATTTACATACAGAGCTGGTTAATGCAATGATTTTTTGCGTTGCATGCTATGATATTCAAAGGATGTTATTGACGAATAAATAGTCATGTAAGAAATATTTAAGATTCTAAATAAGCGTGCATGTTTAAAACTAAAAGAACTCGTCCCAATATTGGCTGTACAGGTACATGTCTTCAGCCCTATCTGACATATTACAGTCTTTTGAAAAGGATCACAAACTGAAACAGGTTGAATGTGTGATGGTTAGAGTTTGAAGATGCAATGATGATAATTAAGATAATGATGGTCTGGCAGGTTTGGAGCCAAGCTGGCAGACTGGCTGGTAGAGAAAGAGCTGGTGGTCAAGATCTTTGGACCCAACCTTCACATGGAGGTCAGTGTTGGTCTACTCAGATGGTCTTTTCTGAGAATATAAGTTTCTGTAACTGCTTTTTTTGTTGTTGTTGTTGGTTCTTTGTTGTTTGCTTTCTCCAAGACCATGTAAACAGACTGCACCATTTGACATACAGCCCATTGTTTGGTGTCATATACTGAACCACATTAAATTTGTTATGTCCACTTCGCAAGCTCTGTAGAGTCAAATTTTTGTGGCTTTTGTGGTGCTAAGATGCCTGGTGAAATGATCTTGTGCCTCCAGCTCAAGCACAGAACAGTATCTTTTTCCTTTTATTTTATGGTCAAACACTTTACCAGGTAACCTTTCAGGTTTTTGCCGTGCCTCATTCATCAGTTTTTTGGTCTTGAAAGGCTTGGTAATATATTGCCTGCCTCTTAAGTGGTACATTGCGTACCTTTTAAGGGCAAATACTAACTCCCTCTGTTGCAGTACAACCACGTCTTTTAAAATTGTATGAGATCTCTGTCTGTCTGTTTTCATGTCTGGTACTACCTAGGAACCCTGTATAGACTTGACCTTGTATAATGATTCAAAATACGTTTGGTTTGTGTAGACAAAATATAAATGTCAGTAAAAAAAAAAAAAGAAAAAAGAAAACAGTACGAAGAACAAATTGAAGCAAATTACATAAATATGATTTGTGCTGCTGCATTGATAGCTACCTATTTTTTTTAATTAGAAAGTTATTTCTTTATTTTTAAAAAAAATGGTTGAAGAAAAAGTCGTGTTTTTGAAAGAAATGGATGAAAAGACTTCAATAACTCTCTCTCTGTCTCTCTCTCTCTCTGTCTCTCTCTCTCTGTCTCTCTCTCTCTCTCTCTCTCTCTCTCTCTCTCTCTCTCTCTCTCTCTCTCTCTCTCTCTCTCTCTCTCTCTCTCTCTCTTCTTTTTTTTCTCCACCTTTCTTTCTCTGCCTTGCACACAAACACATGCTTTAAAAGAAATGAAAATAAAAACACTCATCATATCAGTTGTAAATACCGTTCCTCTTACTCTCAAGGAGGATCAGTTTCAGCTTCACTAGTAGCATTTCAGAGACCCCACAAAATAGAGTATCATATGTAGTTTGGGCAGTTTTGCCAGAAAGTTATCTGCAGGGCTGCCCTCGAGCATATTGTCAACATATTTGTATTGTAATACATGATTTGTAATTGTAGGGTGATTTTTTTTTCTTGTTCAGATTGTGAAGAACAGTCAGATGATCTTGACATTCCTTGCAATGGAATATCGACTCAGCGACAGAGACCTTGATTGCATCTGGAGTTCATGCCAGGTGAGCCTGTCTTCGCTGGATCATTTCAGTGCGTTAAGGTGTTGATGTGTGTTGCTGGTGGTAACGGTTGTACTTGTACGTGTGTGTGTGTTTTCCTCTCTCCCCTTGGGTGTCTCTGTGTGTGTGTTTTCCTCTCTCCCCTTGGGTGTCTCTTTCTCTCTCTCCGGCCCTGATGTGGCCCTTTGCGGTCGGCTGGGCTATAAGCAACATTATCTTATCTCTCTCTCCGTTGTCTGTTGCCACTCAACACCCTTGATGAAAAGGTGCAACTCTTTCATAGGGTGACTGAAGTTTAAGGTGATTTAGAGTTTGATCTTTGAAGCAAATGTCCATGGTCAAACGTTTTGTCACAGTGTTGAACTTGGGTCACACAGCTCATGCATAGGGACAGCCTACCTGTGTATCCCACTGTGCAGTTCCTGGGACAGTGTGAGGTTTTACAGATGACATTTTATTCAAGTAGATCAGCAAGTCCAAAACGCTGTGGCAAAAAACCTTAGCTAGTCACATCGTTGAACAGTTGAAGGATAAACACCATTTGAAATCTGTTCTTTTCTTGGGTGAAAGTAAAAAAAATCAATTCTGTCTACATCATGGAGTGCTCCATCATGGAGCGTTCGTTGCCACAACGAGTATGTGAAGATTCATACCTAGTGAGCTGGTGGAAATTTTCAGTGATTATTATAGCAGCAGTGAAGATGATGATGTTGCCGTACCCTGGCTAAAAGACTCCAGGGATCATCCGAACAGCCAAAGTAATTGAACACTATGGTACAAATGCATCAGCTGGGGATGAGAACATTACGTGTGTGATCGTTTTTGATTACACTGCCACGTGGGCAGCCACACTCCGACTTAGAAGGATTTTGGAGACTGATAATGTTATGCTAGGAGCTTGACACGACTGAAGACAATCCCTGCATAATTATGCAAAGCATAACAACATTTAGATGTAGCCTTGGTGTTCTAGCCTATGTCAGTTGGTCTGACACAGCCTTAAGCCAAGGCGGGCAGTGAGGATAAGTTCAAGGGATTTACGGTGGAAGATCTTGAAAATGAGAAAGTTGTTTAACTATCTGAATACTTTTCAAATGAATAT
Source organism: Conus ventricosus (assembly GCA_018398815.1). Classification (NCBI taxonomy): domain Eukaryota; kingdom Metazoa; phylum Mollusca; class Gastropoda; order Neogastropoda; family Conidae; genus Conus; species Conus ventricosus. The sequence goes on along the minus strand of CM031598.1, from coordinate 29,374,499 downwards.
TGGGTGCTGGAAGATTAGATTGGCCATCTTTTGTTTTAGTTAGAGATGGCAGCATGTTACCTTTTTGAGTCTGAAGAACTAAATAGTCTTTATGATTTTGTCTGTATGATAAGAACATTCTTCATTATTCAAGATAAGCATTTAGCTTGTGGATATGAACGTTTTTCTCTCGGTTGTTTCAGCTGAAACACTGTAGCAAGCAGGTGTATGACGTACTGACTGCCCTGCTGAAGAACCTGGACAGCAATGCCTGCAAGCATGTGCGAGATCTGATCAGCAAATTGGATCCTGCAGAGCACAACGAATCGGTGAGGATTTCCTTCTTTGCTTATATGAAAGCTGATGAACGTGCAGACTCTCGGTTTGATTGGGACAGTAAAGAAGTGGAAGGAATAGATTAGATGTACAAATCGTTTTGACTCGTGATAGGGTATGAGATTACTCCTGAGCTGGGAATCATCATTTTTGCTCGACTTGAATGAATGTATTGTTCTGATGCAACATACCTTAAATGTTCTTTTTTTTTTTTTACCCATGCAAATACTGATTAAGTGTCTACATACTTCATGAACTGGGTTTTAGCAATATGCTGATTATTGACTTCAGACGGTGGTCATCGCTTCAACTCTTGACAAGTTGAAATGGCACGTTGGTATGACCCACCACCACCACCTGCACTCGGCTGCCATTCAGCAACAGTTGCAGCCTCATGTGGGACCCTACGCTGCTCTCCGCAGTGAAGCTGCCAGCAACAAAGGTAAATGATGGTAATTTGTTGTTCCTCGACTCTAGAAAGAAATAATGTTTCTGTGCATGTGTGGGTTTCACAATGTTTAGCAAAGTTGGAATGGTTTGATGATGCTCCCTGCCTTATGCGTTTGTGCTGGTGAAGCTAGACTGGTTTGTTTTCCAGGTACTCCTTTGTGTTTTGTTTCATGGCCGGCAGATCGGTCGATCAGTGAATGTGTAGAGTGTTCAAGTAACTGAGCAAAGTGTGCATTCTGGTATACAAGAGAGACTTGGTTTATATATTTAGAGTGTTCAAGTAACTGAGCAAAGTGTGCAAGCAAAGTGTGCATTCTGGTATACAAGAGAGATTTGGTTTATATATTTAGAGTGTTCAAGTTTTTAGAGTGTTCAAGTAACTGAGCAAAGTGTGCATTATGATATACACGAGAGGCTTGGTTTGTATATTTAGAGTGTTCAAGTAACTGAGCAAAGTGTGCATTCTGATATACAAGTAGAGACTTGGTTTGTATATTTAGTGTGTTCAAGTAACTGAGCAAAGTGTGCATTCTGATATGCAAGAGAGACTTGGTTTTGAATGGCTGCTTGTGATGATTTTCTGACACATTTCAGTCTTGTTTCTCAGTTTGCGTTGATTGCTGTTTCCCCCACTGCTTGTTTTGCTTTCCTTTCCTCCCCACTATCTGTGTTCCCCTTGCTCGTTTGTATGATCCATTGTCATGTTTATCAGGCTGTGCACTTTCAGACAAGATTTGCATCAGGAGCAGACATTGTGAACAGAAAATTGACGCTTTCAGAATTGGTGGAGGTTTCTGGTTTACAGTTCTTTAACAGAACCCTCTGCCAATGCACCGTTAACAAATAAGTTTTTAGCCATATTTTGAGTTAATGAGGAAAATGAACCCAGTGCATAAATAATGACTTTGAGGAAGACTGTGACACAGCTGAAAGACCTAGAAAGAAAACAAATCTTCTACAAAAAAAGATCTCGGTGTTTTACAAAATATGACAAGTTCCGTTCAGGTCTTTTTTGTTGTTGTTTTTAGATGAACAAAATTTTTCATAAATCCACATTCTAAAAACAAACTAGAATCTGAAATATTGATGATGATAAGAACATGATATTAGAGAGCATGCCAGGAAGAGGAGTTTGTTTTTTAGTTGTTTTTTTCTTTTCTTCTTCCTTTGAAGGCATGAACAAAGCGGTGAAGCGTGACCACAATCTGAGCTCAAGTGACAGCGACAGGGATGAAGACTCCAGAAAGCGAACTGTTCGACAAAAAGTTGGCAAAAAGGTCAGTTACATTTTTATTTGTGTGTGTTTAAGTTGTGTTGACAGCATGTTGTTTTGAAGTGTTCATGGATTAGTTAATCCCTTGCATGTGCAGAAATTTGTTGTTACTGTAGGGAAGACAGGATGTCAAGCTGAAGTACTGTGCTTGCGCTGTTGTGATATGAACTGGGTTCTTTAGAAAGTCTCTCATGTTTTGAAATTTGCATAAGATTTCCGAATAGTATCACAAGAAAAGTTGAAAATCTGGAAACTATGATAAAGCAGAGCTTAATCTAGAGCGCGGGATTGGTACAATCCCCCGAATATCTGTTCCTTCCCGCAATTATCGAGTCTTAACGCGGGCAGACTCCCGCACAGTTGCAGGACTGCCCGCCCTGTTCACTGATTGTTGCGGGCGCTCGTTTGTCGTCTGCTTGAAAAACTGAAACTAGGACTGAGCAGGAGCGAACGATTTCTTGATATTTCATTGGCTGTTAGTGTAAATCAACCAATCGGCGGCGTTCATCTCCTCCATCTCAATCACCGACGAGAAGTTGCGAGAGTTTAAGGCGCCATATTGGATATTTTCCAAAATGAAGCATGCACCGACCCTATTCGACTTCGACTTTCGTTGAGGAAAAGTGAAAAGAAAAAAAAAGATTCTCTGCCATGCGAGGGTGGAGAAGATCATGAAGAAACTGCGACTACATCCAAAAGCTCGGAGAAGCAGCCCGAAAAGAGTGCAAGGGAACACCGGTTTCAAGACGATTGGCTGAAGTGGCCCGGGGAGAGAGAGGGGGGAGGGGGGGGGAGTGCCCCCCTTTTTTTTATATGAGGGGGGGACTGCCCCCCTTTTTCAAAAATCCTAGATTAAGCTCTGTAAAGCCAAACATATTTAGATTTTTAGTATGTGTGGTTGTCTTTTCTTTTGTTATTGTGGTTGTTGTTTTGTGTGTGTGTTGTTGTTGTTTTTTTTTTTTTGGGGGGGGGGGGGGGGGGGATAAATTAAAACTCCTTTTCTCTAAAGAAGTTTTGAAACTTTAATTCTGCTACAGTTGGATAACAAAGACATTCACCACACGTACATGCATAGCACATACCATTGTTCTGTTGTCATAGCATTTGTGTGGACTTTTGCAGCGTCGGAGGAGTCTCACGGGCAAGTGTGTGGATCGCAGCGTGGAGATGGAGAGCTCTGGGGAGGAGGAGGAGCAGTGCTGCGGAATGCACCACCCTCTGGGCGCCCATGCTCACCACAATCCAGACCTCCATGAGGACAGCCTCGGCTCGGACAGCAGTCTGGGGGCCCAGTCCGACCTCAGTGAAGACAGCATTCAGGTTAGAGGAACAGCAGCCTTACTGGTGTGCAAATGTTGATCACTAATTGTGTTTGAAGCTAGTGTCCTTCAGTGCGTTGCCATTTGCGATTTTTTTCTTTTTTTTTGTTTGCTGTCTTGCTTGGTGTGCCACCTCTGTGGCACTGAACCCGTGTTGTTCATTCCAGTTGTCCGTTCACAGCCACATCCTGGCCTGTCCCCCTGCAGCCCCAGCACTAGCTGTCCACAGGGAGCAGTCAATGTCAAGTCGTCAAGAGGCAACCCACCAGAGGAGACGCTGCACTGCTGCCGAGTCACTTCAGTGGTGCCTTTCTGATTCAACATATGCAGGAGAACACTCACTACGCCCCGTATCGACGACAATGATTGCTTTTAAGTCGCGGAGACTCTAAATGAGCTGTCCCTCTGGAGGGCTCCTCCATGTCTTGTCGAGGACAGTGCCCATGAACCTGCTGATACCTGTGATCCGACAGAATCTCACCAAGGGCATAGATGTGGAGGAGAAATGGAAACTGAGGACACCATGACAGCAGGGCATGAAGAGCCAAAGAACTGGAGACTTTGGGACTGACTGCTGAGGATGAGGGGGATGAACATGATGCAGCAGATTTTCATTCTGGTCCGAGACTGCATGACAGGGATGCACGCTGTGCTTACATTCATAATAGATCTAGGTGCCAACCAGGTCTAAGAGAAACGGACACCTTCGGTGTTGGTCAGGAAATTTGAGCAACACTCACTGAAATGCATCCATTTGATGGATGAAATTCAACCATGTGGTCCCAGTTTTCCCAATTGAGCCCATAGTAAACTCAGCTCAACATGTTGGGGCAGAAAAATCCCGTGAATGAATGGCTCTGATTGGAATCAAACCCACAACCTCCCAGCTGGAAGTCTCGGTGCTAACCATTTCATAACGGCCTTTTTCGTGATAAGACTTTGGTCAAAGAGTTGGTATTCCCACTGCACAAGTTATCCTTGCCTTTTTCAATTTTCTTTGTTTTTTTCCTTCATTTTTCTTTAAGTTTTCTTTTTGATTTTTATCTGTTGTTTTATTTTAGTTTATTAGCATTGGCTTTATTAAAGAGTTTGAATTGTCAAGATTTTTTTGTCCCCGAAGAGCCTAGTTGGCGGCAATGTTTATGGCTTTTTATCTCTTATTTTTGGCTTTGTTAGCTACTAGTGATACCTTCACCCATGTCTGCTTGTCTGTTTCTGTTGTTCGGTTTGATGTGTGTTTTTTTTTTATCTGGTAGTCTGATGATTAAAAAAAATTTTGTATTGTAAAGGTGAGCATCACACAGAGGCACTTATGTACAGAATTTGTATATCTTGTATATAGTATACCTTGTATATAGATCTATAAGAATAGTTAAAATTTGCATGGTGGGGGCTTTACTTTCACAGTGTGCACTGTCGTATGTCTTGGTCCCAAAGTTTCCTGTTGTCTTGGATCAAAGTATAAAGATGAAAAGTTCTCAGCTGTCACCAGTTTCTTGTTCATTGGATGATTTGAATTTTGAACCTTTAAGAATATAGTTTAAAATTAAAATAATTTTTAATTACAACTGTATTGCCACTGGTAAGGGCAAGCATGATTGTTAGTAGAAATAAGAAAAACTGGTCTGATGTGTTTAGGGGGTTGGTTGGTTTGTTTTTCCTGTCTCCTCTTCCATATCGCTTCAGTGGCATTTCCCACTTGCCGCTCATTCTGCCTCCTCGTTCAGAGCCATACCCTGGCTCGTCCCGCTGCAGCCCCAGCAACAGCAGTCCTCAGGGTGAAGTCATTGTCATGTTGTCATGAGGCAACCCATCGGAGGAGACGCTGCAGTACTGCCGCATCACTTCAGTGGCGCTTGTTCTGATCAAACATGCGCATGACACCACCAGCCCAGCCCCTTACTGACAGCAATAATTGCTCAGTAGCAGAGCCAGCATGATCGAACGTTCCCCTCCAGAGGGCGCCACCTCGTCTGTCTAGCGACAATCCCCATGAACTTGCCAATACTGACGACTTTGATGCGAATTCACCAAGGGCATGGCTGCGAAGAGGGGAAATTGAAACTGAGGTCACCAGGAGAGCAGGGCATGAAGGACAA
>CM031598.1:29311543-29364043 GCA_018398815.1 Conus ventricosus | reverse complement strand
AGGGGATTTCTAGTCGCAAGATGTGCAAGGGTTAAGAGTTCTTGGATCCGTGAAAGTCTCCATCTTGTCAGCTTATATTTCAAAACGGTAAATTTTGTATTTGGTATGGGACCAAGTCGTACCGTGGATGGGTGGGGAAGATTCTGGACATCTCTTTGATCAAGGCAAGTGCTAGAGACCTTTTGTGTTGTGGACACCGATGATGTCATTAGGGTGCTATTTCCGGTGTGAGCCGGAATTCCGGTTTCCGATTTCGTTCAAATATATTTTCCGGTTTTGAAATAATTCGGGAGAATGTTTCCGGTTTCCGATTCGTTCAAAGTATATTTTGCGGTAGAAATAATTTCTGAGAATTCACCGTTTTCAACATTGTTTCCGAAGAAACATCGCATCGGCGTGAAGAGAAGTGGTCTGCTTCGTGGCTCGAAAGAGATGTACATTGTTCGTGAGAGTACGTCCCTTGTTACCAAGCTGCATGGTCGAAATCGCCATTTTAAGGCCAAAGGAAGTGAAAATGAAAGAACTGACTTGGACAGTGACGTTTCTTTCCTTGAAAAAGGTGTAAAAAACAGTGGAGGTGGGTGTGGCTGCAGGAAAAAAACAACGATGGTGTGTACTTGAAAGTTGGTGCAGGAAGATTGACTTCCCGGTGTTTGCTTTTGTGTCCCTGCAACCGGACGGTAACTTACGGTTCTAGTTGGGAAAAAAAAGCCTTTGTCGGCTCATGCAATTGATATAGAGCACAAGCACATTCTAGGCACGTTGCAACAGACTGCTAAGCTTGATGGGGCTGCTAAAACTACTGTGATCCCGAGATGGAAACTGGTGATCGAACTGCCGAGTTGAACACTGTTTCTGTGTGCGATTCATAGCTGAACATTGTTCACAGCTTTACATTTCGTCCTTTTGAGACACTTAGTGAAAGGGCAAACAAACAAGGCTTTACACATTTGTAATCAATATTTTTGTTGCTGTAGTCTGAGCAAGAGGCATGTATCAAACTTGTTTCACTAGTTAACTATGGAAAATTAACTTCCCAGAAAGTGATGACGTCATTTTGCACAATATTGTGTTTGTTGTCATTGTTCTAATATTGCCTGACCACTTGTGTACAAGCTTTCATGCGCATCTATGTTATCTACAAGAAATAAACCCAGTCGAGTTTGGTATTAAAAGAATTGTTGGGAATTCGCCAATTCAGTCATCTCAATAGTGCAGAATATTAATTTTTCATGCAATAACTAATTTACAAACCTACAGCCCCATTTGTAATGGCCGCTCAACCTTGCGAACGCATTGCTGCCAGACCAGCTATGCACAGATGACTTCAGTTGGCGATACAGTGCGGTTAGCTGGCTGGTTGGGGATCGGCCTGCAGAAAAACATTCCTTTCCCTCACCTGCAATTCACAGCTTGGTCTCTGCAGCTGTAAACTCCCCTGCGACTCAAAACTAAGTAACTTGCTCTGAACAGCCGTTGTGTTTGCCGTTTTCAATTGGATTAGATTTCGTTGACCTGGGAAAGCAGTTGAAAGTTATCCTTTGACAATTAAAAGGGACAATTTTGCTGATAACTTTCAGCAAGATCAGCATGCATCAGATCTGTATCCAGAAGATGGTCCCACACTTACACCCGTATGCATTTATGGAGACGGTAACTGTCTCACAAGGAGAGCCTCAGTATTAGCCTGTGGCAGTGAAGATTTGCACTTGGAAATGTGTGCCAGAATTGTTATGGAACTGGCACTGAATGAAGATCACTGTCTATCCAATTCTGAACTGTCATCAGACATTCCTGAAGTCACAAAGGTGTATGCTCAGTACTCTGACTTTTATAACATGGATGATCTGACCACTGAAGAAATTAAGCGTGTTTTTCAAGAGGAAGTAAAGGCTGCAACTGTGAACTCGTACTTGGGCATTTGGCAAGTGCATGCTGTTGCCAGTGTCTTCCAGACTGTGGTCTTCTCCATATATTCTACATTTGGGGGTAACAACGTCCGCTGCCACCTTCATCAACCACTCCTTCCGAGAAAACTTGCTTCTCAGAAAACAGATGTACCAGGAGCAAGAGTCGGTATAGTGTGGTCACGGATAAATGGGAAGGACCTTCCTGAGGTTGTGTGGCAACCGAACCACTTCGTTGCCTGTCTCCCAACAAGAAAATCTGACAAAGTTGCCAAGCTTAAAAGGCCAGCCAAAAATGACATACGTGCTTTTTTCTCAAAAACACCCAAAACAGATTAGGAATCATGTTTTGCTATTGGATGGATGGGATGCAGATGCCAAGTGGCATTCATGTCTTGCCTTGTTGGCTACATCAGTATATTAATTACTTGCTCAGTAGTCATTCTTCTGCAATTTTGACTTTGTAAGGGTAATCTCCACAAGATGATATAATCAATATTTCTTTCCTTGTATGTTTATTTTTGTTAGGCATTGAGATGTGTGTGATTGAAACAAATGACTAAAATAAAGTCTGTTGATTTGACTTTAAAAATTGAGAAAAGCTTACAAAACATTTTTTTTAAATTACACACGAACTTTGAACACTTCCAGCACTGACACATCTTTGACCTTTTTGTTTCAAACATCAGTAATGAAACTTGTGTCTTCTTTACTTTGACTTTAGCAAGGCAAGTCGTTTTTGGGCTTAAGTTCATCTAAAGAACTTGTGCTGGTTTTTTGTGTTGTTTTGATTTAGGAAACAGTCGGAAATTATTTCCTGTTCACTTTCTTTTCTTAAATACATTCATACGAATTATAAGAAACAGCTAATATGTATAACACGGTACAAATCTTGTCTGTAATATACAAGTGGTTTATGTTTGCACTGTTTGGGGCAGCAATGTCCATTAACAGAAATGGGCTCCTAAAGTTATGGTTTGCCAAGTCACAATTTAAAGTTTTGTTCATGTATTACACCTGAAGGGAAACACTTGCATATAAATCTGATGTAAAAGAAATGCTATTCATATTTGTGCCACTGCATGCAGCTGTCTGAATTTTTCATGTGAAATACTATTTCGTTCCTACCTGATTAGATCTGTCTCTTTGTGTGTGTGTGTGTGTGAGAGAGAGAGAGATAGAGAGAGAGAGAGAGAGAGGGAGAGAGAGAGAGTAAGGAACTGATTGACAAAGGTAGACAATATTATTGTGAAAGGACTTTAATGTTGAATTTTTAAAGCTTCTACAAAAGAGGCATCAAAAACATTTGTAAACAAGAAAAAAGTTTGTGGGAAAAGGGGGTTTGCTTCATTACCCCACCACCACCACCACCACACCTATTAGGGCACTATCCCCTATCCCTGTAAACGTACCATAAGCCAATGCGCCCACTTCACCAACATTGTCCTCTCATCCCCCACACCTCCAAGGCGGCTGTCTATGCCTGACCTGTGTTAGCATTGCAGTATTACTGACTAGGCACAGCTGTTTTGTTTCAACATTTTCTTATATATGGGATTTCAGGTTTACGGTTCTCAGGATTTTTAGTTTTCAGGTTTGGCAACAGGGTAGTCCTAGCACCCATGTGTCATGGAACTGCAAGGTTTTGACTTGTACTGACAGCTGGGTGCAGCTCTTTCATGGACGTTTATCACCTTTTGACGAATGATTCCCACGTAGAAATGGGTTGTGATTGTGCACTTCTTGGGCAGAAGAGGGCCAATGGGGATGCTGGGGGTACTTTAGGAATGAATGATGTCCACATGTGGACAAATCTCTGCTGGCAATTTCCCCCTTCCCGTCCCTCTGTTTTTCTCTGCCTTCTTTTTATTTCAGGCTTTCTTTAGTGTTCACAATGTTTCTGCCATTGTTCCTTTGCTAGAGGCCTTTGCTTTACTTTAACCTGCTACAGTTTACATGCCAGCTCTTTTTGTTGTTGTAATCCGGTTTCTAGGCAGCGATACTGTCGACTCTGTGTAGAGTGGACATGGACTATCCCTTAGGCAGTGTCGGTTTGCCCATGTGGCGTAATGTATATATTTTGTGTTGCATTTAAAGTGTTTTTTGATAGGGTCTTTTTTTTATGAGTTTTTAAAGCAGAGGTGAAAATTTGCAGGGAGTGGCTTTGTTCCCTCAACGTAGCGTAGTTATATCTGCCTTCATGGTGTCAGTAGACTAGTTATCTGGCTCTAAGTTCCATGTGCATAATTTGTGAATAGTTAAATAATGTCTGTTTGGGTTTTTTTGTTTTGTTTCTTTTTTTTTTTTTTAAATGACTGGACTTTTCCCCCTGTAAGTGGTGACCACCCTGATAAGGTTCTTTGTTGTCTGGGCTATGATAACTCTGAAACAAACTGAAACAGGGATAATGTTGATGACAGGACTACTGCTAATGGAGAAAAAAAAAGGGGGGGGGACCGGGAGGAGAAAAGATTCTTTTAAATTTGAAAAATTGACTGCAGAATAAGTACTCCCTGCATTAGTGGACACCCCCATCTGAATTGTGCTTTTATTGGGGATACCATCACCTGGGTGTTGTGGGCCTTTTGGCATGTTCTTTTCGTTTGTTTGTTTGTTTTTCTGAACATTTGTTAGCTGTTTATGGCCTTTTTGTTATTCAAAAGACAAGATGGTGTTGCAGAATCTGTTCTGCTTTTCCAGTTGACAGGTTACATGTAGTTCTCTCGTACTTCTTGGACAGAAATATGAGTCTTCTTCCACCTGTTGTTTTACCCTCCTCCCCCAGTGCATTAACTTTCATTGGATCATCCCCCAGCCTCTGTATGGCAAAGATATAGAAAAAAATATTTGCTCATTCGATGGATTTTGTTTTTACAAGGCTGAACTACGTATGCGACTTACTGAAGATGTACTGACACTCAGCTGATGACATCATTTTGAAATTGTGTATGTTAAAGAAAAAATGTCTTACTGTGATATGTATTTTATGTATAAATGGGCCCAAACCGGGTTCTCGGCAGTTGTTTTGGTCATTTTGCAATAATGAGTCTTTATACATGCTGACCAGCAAATAATAGCTTCAACTCGTTAGAATTTGAGCTATAGCCCTTTAAAGGTTATCAGAGGGTCGTATGCATAAATACTTCGAGTTAGATGCAGTTGTTGTTGTTTTTAAAAAAATATATATATCAAGTATCTGTAGCTTTGAGATGGATTAAAGTTTTTATTGTCTCATATACTATACCATGTTCAGCTTACAAGCTGCAGCCAGTCTGCCAGAATTCTTCATCAAACTTATGCTGTAGTAAGGTGCACCAAAGGCCATTTTGCTTTCCTTGTGTGTGGCATGCAGCTGCTTCTGTTTTCTTTCATTTTAATTTCTATGGCCAAATCTGGAATGAACCATTCTGACAGGTTTTGTAGCTACTTCCAATTTACTTTTTTCTCTGACGGCAACTCTTTCGTTCGTAACACAACCAGGCCTTGAGCTGGCGCTATCTCCATAGTAGTTAACAGTTCTGCCAGGACTTGACACGCCGTATTTGGCAGTACCACTGGGTCTGTAACAAGTTTTACTCTTACCTTTGTCAGAATCAAATTTCTTTTCTTATCTTCTTTGTAAGTCACTAATCACATGTTTGACCCAACCTCCCCCTCCCCATGAGCTCCATCTTGATCAGCATGCTTTGACAAACCAAGAGAATTGTTGAAAGCCATGAAATGGAATTGAACATTGATCCCTCTTCCTTCTCATATCATTGGTCTTCCTGGGGCCGGATAGCTCAGTTGGTAGAGCGCCGGACTCGTGATCCTGGGGTTGCGGGTTCGAATTTCGGTATAGGGGGATTTTTCCCTCGGAGTTAACATTGGTTCTGACTCCATTCCCCATATAGTCCTTCGAATGAGACTATAAACCGAGGTTCCGTGTGTGAACGCACGCATAACATCTTGCACACACGTAAAATCCCATCACCAACTTTCGGAAGAGAAGGCCAGTTTGGCCGTTGGTATGGATGACACGTGACACATAGCATGCACCTTCCCCGAAGATGGAGTATGGCTGCCTTAATGGCGGGATAAAAAAGGGTCATACACACAAAACTCCACTGCCTGGCTATACAGGGAGTGTCCGCAGGAGTATCAGCCTGCGAACGCAGAAAGAAAGAAAAGAATTGGTCTTCCTCTCCTGACGTGAATCAAGATGAGCACTGCGATTAGTGGTTGGATTTAAGCATGGAACTGAAGGGCGTAGTCAGGACTGGCTGAGTTCAGAACTTTTTGCTGGTTAATTCTCCACAATGCCTGTGCACTCAGCCATCCAGTCAGAGCAACTTACGCCAGGTGCACTTCCTGAGAGCTTGTTTTCAAAACATCTTTCAGTGGATTTGATGACGCACAAAGCCGTGGTTCATACTGTGAAGAATTGTATGGATGAACAGTCATCATCCTACATTTTACTGTGAAATGAAGAAGGGCACTTGCACATTTGTGTGTGGGTGTTTTCGTTTTGTTTTATGAGGTTAAGTGCTTGAGTCATTTTTCAATGCGTTAGGAGGTTTATCAGATTGTAGGATTTTCAGTTGAATGTAGTGGAAAAATCTTGGTCTCCAAGCTTTCCTGTCATAGATTCTGACACTGTTTCTTGTTGAATGGATTGGATTCAGATTAGGTGCCCCCTCCTCCAAGGAGACCATTTTGTTTTGTTCTTTGATTTTATGATTATGTATATGTGTAGACTTAAAGTGCCAGATGTCATTGCCCTGCTTGTAGAAAGCATCCATTGTTTTCCTGTAGAAAGTTTTGTAAAAAAAAAATTTCTGTCTCCCAAAACTTCAGTGTATTACTATTGTTGTTGTTTTTGTTTTACCTTCCATTTCAGCTGTTCCCTTTTCCCCTATCTGGGCACTTTGACATGGCTTTTGCATTCTTTTTGTTACTTTTATGCAAAGTGATGGTCTTTTTTTTTTCAATGATTTTCACCTCTTGTCTTTTACCGCTCCCTCCCTTTTTCGATGCTCATAGGACAGTTTATTTTGCACCTGTGTATTTGTTCAGGATAGCTGCAAAGCAGTGATGAAGTTTTTATAAATCTCAATTATAATGTCCATTGTTGTTGAAGGAGCACACTGATGTGGATCTTGCTTACTCGGATGACGAAGAGGTTTTGAAAAAAGCTGAAATGGCCCAACTGACGCCGTTCCACCATGAGAGTGATACGTCTGAAGAGGATCTTGAAATGCATGTGAGTCCTTGACCTAAACATTTGCTTTCCCTGGAGGTTTGTGTCTGCGAGTTGCAAGGAGATCGTTCATACTGATGGTCACTTTTGTTAAAGCAACAAGACAGATTCACATTTTCTGTTTGTCTTTAATCTGTCTTGGCAGATAACCCCAAAACAGTTTGACAGTTATTCAACAAAATGTACAAAGTTGTGAACCAAGAGTTCCGGATGGAGGAGGGGAAAGTAGGACAGGGTGTGGAGGAAGGGGTGGGTGGGGGTGGGTGGATGACAGAATTGTTGAAAGCGCTATGAGCTCAAAGAGGAAAACCGGAAACCCTCATGTGAATTCCATCCTCTGAATGGATGCGTGTCTGAGACCGTTGCTTTGATTTTCTTATCAACACTGCAAGTGTGGGAATCACTAAGACGTGGTTGGTGTTTGGTTGATATTTAGCACAAGCCCTTTCATGAAGCCTCAGACCAGAAGGGAACTGCATAGTGTCAGTTTCGTCCACAACGTCATAAATCACAATATAAGAAAACGTCTTAAATTCTTTGGCTGTTCATGCCCTTTTCTTGTCGTCTCGTTTTTATTTCTCCTCCACATCCATGTCTGGAGTGGGTTCTTGTCAGGTCTTCAGTGTCGGCAAGTTTGTTGTGACTGATAGATGGATGGAGAGGCAGTCTCTTGATAGAGGGTGAATCACTCGTGAACAGTCTTCATGAGTTATTGATTTATGTTGTAAGGGGTGGGGGGTTAGTTCGTAGTATCTCCTGCACTTTTTGGGTTAAAAACACATCACAGAAGCAACTTGGCTGCAGTGTGGTATGTGGTATCTCCTGCGGTGGGTTGTCCCATGATGACCCTGTATTGTTCAGCTTTTGTTGTGCATTCATCGGTGACATCCTGCGGTGGGTTGTCCCATGATGACCCTGTATTGTTCAGCTTTTGTTGTGCATTCATCGGTGACATCCTGCGGTGGGTTGTCCCATGATGACCCTGTATTGTTCAGCTTTTGTTGTGCATTCATCGGTGACATCCTGCGGTGGGTTGTCCCATGATGACCCTGTCAGACCTGTTTAGTCTACACATTTGGCGTAGAATTCTACGCATTTTGACCCCAAATACGCAAATACGCATTTAGGAACCTCGCTACGCATTTCAGAATTTCGCCGGTACGCATTTTCGAAACTGAAGCTATTTTGCGTGTTGGCGTCTTTTGACAAACTTGACGCGCCATACAAGCAGCCTGACACGCTGCTGCGTTCAGCTGGACTGCCCGCCCGCCTCTGTTAGTTACTTATTTCCCTTTACTGCCCAATAACTTTAGGGGGCAGGTTAGAACGGCTCGCTGAACGCGTTACGGTCGGTTTTCATTTTCGATCAAGATGGCTGACAATAATTCGTCGAAGCGCCAAGCTGATTCTTCCGACTTTTCTCCCAGCAAAAAGAAAAAAAAAAGTTGCCGATCAAACCTTTCTGTCATCATACCATCAACGCTACCCGTGCCTTGTTTCATCCAGAAGAGGGGAGCATTATGCTCATTGCACATTGTGCAGGAAAGATTTCTCGATCAAACATGCCGGCATGTTTGACTGCAAACGGCATATCGAGAACCAGACTCACAAGGACTTTGAGAGTAAAGCAGGAAAGCAGTCATCTCTGGCTAGTTTTTTTGCAAAGCCTTCACCTTCGAGCAGTGAATCTAGTCTCAATCAAGATGTTATGAGAGGAGAAGCCATCGTGTGCCATCTCGTGGTACAGAACAACTTGCCGCTGTCTGCTGCACTGAAGAGTGCGTGCCTACAGCAAGAAACTCAACCAGTAAACTACCATGTGAAATGTGTAAATAGTGTAGATATATTGTGGTCCAGCCTCAAGGTCAAAAGGCATAATGTTGGAAAATGTAGATATTTCAGTGGATGCAATAAAAAAGAAACTTCAATCTTTAAACCCTAATAAGGCATGTGGTCCGGATGCCATCCCATCGAAAATACTAAAAGAGCTAAACGAGGAAATGGCCTTCCCACTTTATATACTCTTTTCTAAATCTGTTAAAGAAATGATAGTACCTTCAGATTGGAAAACAGCTACAGTCATTCCAGTATTAAAAAAAGGTACAAGAACAGATCCAGGAAATTATAGACCAGTGAGTTTAACATGCATTATATGCAAAATTTTAGAATCATTTATTAGAGAGGCTATTATTAAACATATGACAGAAAATAAATTATATGCTGAGTGTCAGCATGGATTTCGTGCAAAAAGATCTTGTGTGACTCAACTTTTAGAAGTGATGGAAGACTTCACAAAGGAGATAGATAAAGGAGAGAATATAGATGTTTTGTATTTAGACTTTAGAAAAGCATTCGATTCAGTACCACATGAAAGACTTTTAAAGAAATTAGAGTCTTATGGAATAATAGGAAATATACTTGGTTGGGTTAGAGACTTTTTATCAAAAAGAACTCAGAAGGTAAGGATTGGTAGCTCCTTCTCTCATAGTGCTGATGTTATTAGTGGGATACCACAAGGTAGTATTTTGGGACCAATATTATTTACGGTGTTTATAAATGATCTCCCTGTAGAATTAAAGAGTACATGCAAAGTCTTTGCAGATGACACAAAACTGTATAACTCTCCAAAATTACATAAGGAATTACAAAAGGATATTGAAACATTAGTACAGTGGTCTGATACTTGGAACCTATATTTTAATGCAGAAAAATGTAAAGTACTTCATATTGGTAAAACAAACCCACAAAAGGAGTATATAATGAAAATTGGGGGCAAGGAAATAAAAGTATCTAAATGTGAAGAAGAGAAAGACCTAGGTGTGACTTTTGACAAAAACTTATTATTTGACAATCATATTGTAAATAGTATTAATAAAGCTAACAGAATGATTGGAATAATAAAAAGAACCTTTACATTTATGGAAAAGGACACTTTTTTGCAATTATATAAGACACAAGTTAGACCTGTTCTTGAAAATGGCAACACTGTATGGTATCCAATGCTAAAGAGACAATCAGAAGCTCTAGAACAGGTACAAAGAAGAGCAACCAAAATGATTCATAATATAAAAGATTACTCATATCAGGAAAGATTAAAATATCTGCAACTTCCAACACTTAAGGCAAGAAGAATAAGAGGTGACTTGATTCAGGCATACAAGATATTTAATGAAATTGATGATGTTGATAAAGCACGCTTTTTTTGTACTCTGCAGAAGAATGTTACAAGGAACAGTGAAGATAAGATATTTAAACAATATTCTAGAACGAATTTAAGAAAATTTACTTTTACTAATAGAGTAACCAACTTTTGGAATAAACTAACACTTAACATCAAACGTGCACCTAGTATTAATGTGTTCAAGAACCTCATAGATAAACATGAATTATTAACAAAAATTAGATATGAATTTGATGGATAATAAGTCTGAGCTAGCCTATGACTGGACCAACGGTTATGAAAAAAAAAGGATATATACATACAGAAGGGGCGTAAAAAGCCTAAATAGGCTAAGTTGTATTGATACAATGCCCCTGATCCTGATCCTGATCCTGATCCTGAATTAATCCAAACTGGAATAAGTGACAATATGTATAGAGAGGACATGAACTGGTAGTGTTACATGAATCAGAAGATATTCAACTCAATGCTTGGATATCAAACAGCTAACAGGTGAGCTTATTTTATTTCTTTTTGACCCAACGGCGTCACAAACACACACACACACACACACACATGCATACACGCAATACACACACACACACACACACACACACACACACACACACACACACACACACACACACACACACACACTTATTAGCATTTTTATTTAGATTAATGTGCATGTTAGTATTTTTTTAATAGTAATACTATCTTGTGCGAAAAAGTAGACTACACATTTGACATGGCTGACTACACATTTTGGTCATCTGACTACACATTGGTCTCGAAGGGGGTAAACAGGTCTGCCCTGTATTGTTCAGCTTTTGTTGTGCATTCATCGGTGACATCCTGCGGTGGGTTGTCCCATGATGACCCTGTATTGTTCAGCTT
Organism: Conus ventricosus; assembly: GCA_018398815.1. NCBI lineage: Eukaryota > Metazoa > Mollusca > Gastropoda > Neogastropoda > Conidae > Conus > Conus ventricosus. The sequence goes on along the minus strand of CM031598.1, from coordinate 29,352,840 downwards.
TTGTTGTGCATTCATCGGTGACATCCTGCGGTGGGTTGTCCCATGATGACCCTGTATTGTTCAGCTTTTGTTGTGCATTCATCGGTGACATCCTGCGGTGGGTTGTCCCATGATGACCCTGTATTGTTCAGCTTTTGTTGTGCATTCATCGGTGACATCCTGCGGTGGGTTGTCCCATGATGACCCTGTATTGTTCAGCTTTTGTTGTGCATTCATCGGTGACATCCTGCGGTGGGTTGTCCCATGATGACCCTGTATTGTTCAGCTTTTGTTGTACATTCATCGGTGACATCCTGCGGTGGGTTGTCCCATGATGACCCTGTATTGTTCAGCTTTTGTTGTGCATTCATCGGTGACAGAATGAACAGGAGCTGAAATGAGGGGCTGGGGATAACACTGTTCAGAGGGCTAGGAACGTTAGGCAGCAAAAAAAAACACCCCAAATGACAAAAACGTTATTGATTTAGATAGTTGTTGTGAACTACTGTGACAGGTATCTTGTCAGATTTAGATACCTTATTTTGATTGTTCATGATTTAGACTTAAGTACTGATCATTGCCTTGACAGATATAGAAGAAAACCAAGCCACTCTTCTGAGCCTGACTGAAAGAGGAATGTAACCAAAAGACATCCATATTGACCACAAGTGGAAGTGACATTGAAAGAGTATGGACTTGTTCATTGAAACATCTTTGCTTTTTCATCGCCAGTTGCACCCCACTTACACCATGATATTAATTATAAAACTGGTTCATGTCATCGGCTGTCGGCTAGAAGCTACTGGTGATGAATCAAGAATTGCTTGTCTGCGTCTATCATATTCACGGCATAGACTGTGTATTCTGCCAATGACAGTAGCTTGAGTGCAGTACTGGGAGTCTTACTGAAACAGATTACACCCTCATCCGTTCAGTGATGGACCTCTTGAAGTGTCCTGTTTGACAGAAATAATCTTGATTTATCCCAGACCACGAAGTGGCAGAAAGTGAATCAACTTAGGTTGCCAGAAAGCAGGTTGTGTAAGATCCGGGATGTTTCATGCCGATGAAGGGCTGTGAGTAAGCTAAACTTGGCTGTAAAAACATGAATGGTGGCTTTAGTTAGGTGCTTGCAGTTCTGTTTTCTCCTGGTTTCTGCCAGTCAAGGAGAAACCATCCATTGGTGATAATGGTTGAATAATCATAGCAGTGTTTAAATGCTGATGATGCTGTGATTGACATCGTTGGAGTGGTGCTCGGTCAGTAACTCACTGACCTTGTGAGCAAGAAAAGCTCCGAGTAGTAGTTCATGGGTGAGTCTTTTTCTTTCTTTCCATTTTGCATGCATGGTGGTATGAGCGCTAATGTTTTGGATGAGGCGACAAACCAAAACCTCCTGTGCAGCATGCCTTGGAGAATGTTAAAAAAAGACAAGACAACAGTGGACGTGTTCTCTGCAGAATTGTGACGTTGAATCAGTTTTCCTTTGTGGACAAAATCTGTGTACAAAATAGGGAGGTAGAATGCGCAGTGTGGATGCAGAGCCACTGAGGTGAAGGGAAAATGAGACAGAAAAAGAAAGAAAGAAAAAAAAAAGAAGAAAAATAGGTAGAGACATGCTCTCCCATCGAGACTTCCTGAATTTCTCACAGAAAGATCAGTTGTGACAGTAAACCAGTACAATTCATTTAGTTCCAAACACCTTGGTTACTTTCACGGAATTCGAGGTTCAGTTTTATGTTGTCCAATTGCACATTGACATTTTGCTTGACCCAAATTCTGAACCCATCAGTTTGACGCAATGTTAGTTGTATGGGTCTTACCACGTCGCTTATACTGGGAATGAAATGGAATTCTTCCAGCAGCTTCAGACCCAAGGGGCCTCTCCAAACCTTCTGCAGCAGGCAGCGAACATTGTGATGCGTCAAAAAATGCAGTCAGAACACCCTGCGATTGGCCCCATGCCTCAGCAAGCGAGGGCAGGGCACAGCTCTATTGGCGAATCTCCTGATGAGAGTGACGTAACAGCCAGAAGTGAACGCTTAAGTGGGGACAGTAACCTGGGGAAAGGACCCTTCACTCAAGTGCCTGCCTTGCAGGTGAGTGGGTCGTTTCCAGGCTCATTGTTATCTCCCCCCTGTTCCTCAGTCCACATTAAGTGTATTTATGCTTACATCTTGCAGAGACTGAAGTACATAAAAGCAACGCAGGCACAAATAAACCGAAAGAAGAAGTTCAGCTTTGCATTGCAAAGAATATTTTCAGATGAAATGTACAGGAAACCAAGGGAAGGAACACTGATACACACTGCAGAGAAATATTACATGCAAGGATACATGAAACAGTTCGAGGGGAAAAAAACGCATAATACATGTTTGTGTGAGCATTGTATAGTTTACAGTCACAGTGTTCTGCACGGCGTTTTCATCTCAAAATGTAGGACATTCCTCTTTGAAAGTGGAATCCTGTCACATACATTATTGGAAAAGTATGAAAGCCAAGGATTCCGTTTTCAGTTCCGCATCAGCACAAAGCAGTCAGTTCCGCATCAGCACAAAGCAGGAATTGTTTGCCGGAAAAATTGGGTGGACAGAATCAGGGAATGACATTGAAGAACCATGGAATACATACAGCTGTAGTCCTTTTTAACAGAAAAAGTGTACATACTTTTATAATGCATTGACAGTATCATTGAGGGAGTCCATAAGTCAGGGATGGGTTGAAGGAGGCTTGATAACAGGATTAACATGAGATATCAGTAATTGTTGGTGTGTGAACGAGAGCTGCTGATTATGCTTGTTTTGTGATGTGGGGATCTGTGTGTCAGGATTTGGAGCATGGATCACGTGGTTCACCTCTACACCTGAGCGACCATCACCGTTTGAAGCGACAAGTGGACTTGGGAGCCGACAAGATGTGTCACCAACAGGTGGAACATGATGAAAGGTATATGCAGTGAGCTTGTACCCCAAATCCTGCTCATCTTTTTATTTTACTTCTCTTTTTTTTTTTTTTTTTTTTTTTTTGGCTAATGCATTCATGGCCTGTGCATCCCTTTGCACATGTTTTCTGATTTATAAACAAGATGTAAAGGAATGTACATATTAACATTCTTTTCTTTTACAGTGTCCAAAAACAAACAGAAAGGTTCCATAAGCAGGTGATATGTAAACCTGTCTTACCAGATTGACTTTCACCACATTTTGTATTAATTTGTATTTCTGTCTCTATTTGTCTGTTTTATTTTGCTGGGGTTTTGTTTGCTTGTTCTATCTTTTTCCCTTTTTTTAATAGAACAGTTGTTCCTGCTGTATTGATTTGCTTATTTTACAATAAATAATTTGCTCGCCTACCTGTGGGTACCACAGATATGTTTACATTTACCACAGCAACTACCCAGAGAACATAATGAGCCCCGAGAGCGGCGGCAGTGCCAGCCCTAACTCCCAGCTGAGTGACAAGCCGAGCCACGTTCTGAAGGGCTTCAGCGACGACGAACTGGAACAGATCCACGCTCAGGCTCAGTACAGCGCTCCGCATGTGGCACCGCACTTACCGATCGGAAACCTTTACCACCACCATATGCCAAAACGTAAGATATCTCCCTGTATAGGCTAGTAAATACAGCAGCCTCTCGTCTTTTTCCTTTTTTTCTTTTTGTTTGTTGATAATCTGTAGTATTAACCTTGTCCAAGCAAATATTAATAAGAACCTTTTCAGTGATTGAAGCATATGCAGATGTATTCCTTGTTCCAACCCAGCCTATCCAGTTTTCTTTCTTTTTTTTCTTGCCTCTTCTTAAATTTTTTATTCCATTGGCCCTTATGTGATCATTGTTATGAAAAACCAGTTATGAGATAAGATAAGATAATGTTGCTTATAGCCCAGCCGACCGCAGAGGGCCACATCAGGGCTGTAACCAGTTATGAAGGTCTGAAACTGAATCAGTAACATGCATAGTCAAGCTGCTATTTTTTGTTGTTGCTTACTGGCGTTGAAATTGAGTTTACTATTTCACAAGATTATTCTGATGTTGAAATTGAGTTTGCTCTTTCACAAGATCGTTCTGATGTTGAAATTGAGTTTGCTAATTCACAAGATCGCTCTGATGTTGAAATTGAGTCTACCATTTCACAAGATCGTTCTGATGTTGATTCTGTGGCAACCGACTGGGCACCCTCCCAGCTCTTTGTTGATATTTTATTACAGTTCTCTTTCGATGAAATAGTTTAAAAACAAGAAAAAGAAGAAATGGTAGAAATATTGGTAAAGAGATACTAGCAGACTGAAAGTGGTGTGACTGGGTTTGTGCAGTGATGCAGCACAGAGGCTTGGTGCCCAGAGAACGGCAAATGGTGGCCACCAACTTCACTCTGGACGAAGTGTGCAAGAAGGGCAACACCCTCATCTGGGACCTAGTGCAGGACGATGTGGCAGTGAGTGTGTCGGAAAATTACCAACACCACTAGAATTTGTGACTCTCCTGTCTTTGATTAGCTCTCATTGCTGTGTGCATTTTGGTTTCTGATCATTCCATTGACAGTAAAAGCATTTTAAATGATAAGTATTCTTAATACTACATATGTTAAGATTTATGAATGCTGTCAGTTTGCAAGAAATGTTTATGAATGCTGTCAGTTTGCAAGAAATGTTTACATCTTTCTTGCCAGTGAACATGTGATCAGTGTTGCTTTTTCGACAATGTATCACTTGGCTTTTTTCCCCCTCCAAATGCATACAGTTTAATAATTCTCTTGATCATGATAACTTATTTTCGTGGTAATGTCTAAAATCTTAGTTTGTTGCATCAAACAATTTTACTTGCAGTCATTTCATTACTTTGATTAATTAGGTCTAAATTTAGCCAGAGGAGGCAAAGAATGTATATTTAATTAACAAAATATCATATTACATGCACAAATTAACAAAATGAATTGTCTCTTCTTTTTTTTTCTTTCTTTTTTTTTTTAAAAGGCCAAACTACCAGAGGGACTTGTGGTAGATGCCGAGAAGGCTCTTCACACTCTGATCTCTTTTGGAGTGGATCGCTGCATCAGGGCCAAGTTCATTGAAGCCTGCGTACAGAACCTCGCAGACCACAGGTCAGCATTGTAACAGGACTTGTGTTTGAAATTTCAGATGGATATCTTGAATTGTGTTCTGAAATAGTATCATGCGCTTGAATCGGCTTTTGCTCTCTGATTTTGGTTTTGTTTGTTGTTAATCTGACAAGTTCTGTTATTGATGCTCTTAAACCATGGACTTTGACCCCATGAGGGCTGAAGATAGTTCAGCACATTCAGCAGCTAATGAAGCATTTTCACCCTCTCTCCAGGACCATCATTATATCCCTGAGGCTGCTGCCAAAGCTGTTCGGCTCCTTCCAGAATTATCGAGGCAGTTCTGAGATCCACAACATCACTATGTAAGTTTTAGACTATTTTATGATGCTTTCATCTTTATCACCGGAACTTATTCACTGGGTGTATGTATACTCATATAATATGATTATTTTTTGTGTGTTTTGTATTCATTTATTTATTTTTTATTCTCTGTGTAAGGATGATGACAAGGTTTGTGTTGTTTGTCAGTGTGAGCACAAATGCTGCATTATGAGTAGTTTGTTTTTGAGTTGAGGTAAAACTGCTTTTAATTGAACATTGTTCATTGACATGTATTCCTGATGATTGACCAAGGCATTTCTGCATTTATGATGCTCTGGCTGTTTGGCTGTGCCCGCATAAATGAATTCATCCTCTTTGTTTTATTATTTTGTTTCAAAAAGATCTCAGACGTTTTTTTTCCGTTTAGGGAAGATTTTTTCAAAGAACAACAGCAAGAAGAAAAGAGAGCGAGCGAAGTTTCTTTTTTTTTTTCTACATCACTTGATATGAAAACTGTGAATTACATAGTATTAATTATTTCCTAAAAATTAGGGGGTCAGACTCGGTACGAAAAACTCGCTTCCAAATTTTCAGGGGGTCACAAAAATATTTAGGGGTCATCATTAATAACTGCTAGAAAATGTAGTGAACATACACTCACACACATATGCACACACACACACACATATGCACACACACACACATATGCATGCACACACACACACACACACACACACACACACACACACACACACACAGTGTGCTCTCACTGGCTCACACACATAAATGCACAGAGAAAGGGATAAAAATACAATAGAAAAGGTGTTATGATAGAGATAGAAATACATTAGAAATGATGAGTTTATAATAAAGTTAATAAAACATTCTAGACAGTGCTAAATATTAACTATTCATATTCATGTTCCTTTGTTTTTAAAGTGTTATCAACTAACATAAGTAAATGTGAGCACGTGCACTATCAGGATTTGTGGGATGTCCTTGATTTGTGGGATGTCGTCTTCGATTATCATCGCAGAATTTCCACTATGCGAGCCGTTCTCTTCAGTGTTGAAATATTTTATATTATGACCAAATTCTAACTGCCATGCAATGATCATCAGAAGCCCGGTGGAACCTACTACGAAATTGTAGACTGGCCATTCTTGCTCTGTGAGCAACACATTCGTACGTCCAGAACGGAGCCATTTTAATTATCCGAAATGGTCATGTTACATAGATCGTTCAACTTTTGTTCCATTCACTGTTGGATTTTGATTCTGAAAAGCCGAAATTTGTACGGTTTTCCATGCATTTCCCACTTAGCTGAATCATGTGATCTTGTGGTCCAATCATAGACTGGATAGGCCTAGTCTATTTTGATGGCCTGTTTTGGTAGAGTTCTCAAGCGGTAGTGTTCATTTTTTCTTTCTTTCTTTCTGCGTACGCAGGCTGATACTCCTGCGGACACTCCCTGTATAGCCAGGCAGTGGAGTTTTGTGTGTATGACCCTTTTCTATCCCGCCATTAAGGCAGCCATACTCCATCTTCGGGGAAGGTGCATGCTATGTGTCACGTGTCATCCATACCAACGGCCAAACTGGCCTTCTCTTCCGAAAGTTGGTGATGGGATTTTACGTGTGTGCAAGATGTTGTGCGTGCGTTCACACACGGAACCTCGGTTTATAGTCTCATTCGAAGGACTGTATGGGGAATGGAGTCAGAACCAATGTTAACTCCGAGGGAAAAATCCCCCTATACCGAAATTCGAACCCGCAACCCCAGGATCACGAGTCCGGCGCTCTACCAACTGAGCTATTCCGGCCCCCGGTATTGTTCATTGATTCAGAACGTTCTAAAACGTCGAAGAAATTTACGTTTTTAACTTCGATCATGGCGGATAAGGCAAAAGCCCTTTTGCGTGATGCGCTGCTCAGAGTTATAATGCGTACAGGAGAAAATCAGTGCGTCATGATACATCTTGGTACACGTTTGTGACTCACTGGCCTGAATTTCAGTGCGTCAGATTGGAAGTTTATACGTCAGAGACGTACATTTGTGCATAACTTGTCTTGCTATTCAGACATGAATTTTGCTGCTAATAAAGTATGTTAATGAAGGAACTATGCTCGTTTTGTACTTGAAAAGTACTTCCGATAGATTTTGGTATCTGTTATTTTCAACATTGCAGACCTGCCTACCCTTCCGTAATCGTCCGTAATCTTACGGAAATTAACCCCCCATTACGGAGGTACGATTTTCCGTGCGAAATTACGGAAAAGAAAATTGAAAAACTACGCAAATTCCAGACTCGAAAAATTGTCGACTGCTAGACCTTTCCGAGACCACAGAGTAACTTCCCTTGACTCAAGCCGAAACCACAGATGGTTCGGAACTTGCGATTGGTCAATGTGGTGCTGTGGGCCAACACGACGCGCCATCACATCTGTGCGCGCCATTCGAAGCCTTTTGTTCAGCCATTGTAAGACAAAGTTTCAACCGATTTTTTGCCGGCGATTGTGAAAATGGCGGAGAAATCTTCTAAACGTTTGCATGAAACCGACGACGAGGGTTCGAAAACCACTGTGCCACAACGGAAGAAGGCGAAGAAGCAAGTGTTCCGAAGTAAATACACGCGGACTTGGCCTTGTCTTTTGCAATCCAAAAAACATGGACCTGGATTTGTATACTGCTCGGTGTGCAATTCAGACTTCTCCATCGGACATGGGGGAGCAAATGACTGCAAGCGCCATATCTCGGGGAAAATGCACAAAGAGACAGCTGCCAGTGCCTCCAGTCAGAAGATCACATCGTTGTTTACGAAATCCAGCGAGAGCAGCCGTCAGACCCACACACGGAAGATCACCAACGCAGAAAGACTGTTGTGTGAGCTGATCTGCGGAAACAACTTGTCCCTGAGCTGTGCTGACAAGATAGTGGCGAAAATGAAAAGGATGTTTCCAGACTCAGCAATCTCTCAGGCGCAATACAAGGCTTAGTGCAACACACACACACACACACACACACACATTTTTGTAGTTTTTTTTGGGGGGGGGGGAGGGGGGGTTGTACATTAGGTTCTTCATTAGTGGTGTCATCTGTGGTGACTGCTGTGTAAGTTACAAACTGTCAAGTATATCACCTTTGAATTGACCTGAAACTCCTGTCCTGAGTCTGTCATCAGCCATCATCCCAAGGTATTTTAATTCTGCTTTGTTGTTTTTGTTCCTTTTTTACTGTTTATATTTTTTGTTAAAATGTTAAAAATGTAGTTGGAGTTTTGTACACATTATTTGTTCAAAAACGCCGTGTATTACGCGTCCGTGGAATTACTGAAGGAAAATGCAAAATTACTGAAAATCTCTGTGGTTATTACTGATGAGCATAACATGAGGTAGGCAGGTCTGACATTGTCTTTGTGAGCATGCTGTCACCTCACCCCCATCCCACCCGCTCTCCCAGAGATAAGATTTGAGATTTTTCCCTATCAGTTTCCATGCATAGACCTTGCTGCTGCTGCTGAAGACATGACCCATTCTCTTCCCTTAAGCTCAGACAGCCGTTCTTGTCACCACCTGCAGCTTGTGTTTTAATATCACCACTGCTTGTGGTACCATTTTAGGATGTTGTTCCAATTATCAGCAGTTTAAATTCAGTCTGGTGATAGATTAAACTATGAACTGACAATGAAATAAATGGGTAATGTCAGCAAGGACTACTGTTCATAGAGCAGAAGAAAATGTGTGTATACAAGATTATTAAAATGAACTTTCTGTAAACTCCCTTCTGTGACTTTTTAAAAGTAGAGACTGAATGAAACTAGCTATGAATACATGTGTATATATGTGTGTGTGTATAAACACACACATAATGTCTCTAATTATTGTACACAGGTGGGCTGAATCAGAGCTGAGGTTGATGCATCACTTCTTCGAAGACTTGATCCACTTCGTGCAGACACGGAATGCAGCAGATCCCAGCGTTCTGTAAGTTTTTTGTTGTTGTGGTGTGCGTTGACTCGTTTTGTGGTATGGAATAGCGCTGTGTGCAAAATAGTGTAGTCGTTGGGCCATGTAGGGGGTGTAGGCACTAACAAATGTTATCATTTTAACGCTTGTCTGATAATTGAATACCGTGTACTTTAATGACACTAAAGTAAGGAGGAACTAATTGGATAGTATGGACTGAATCTCTTTCCCTCTTTCCTTCTCTCATTCTTTCTGCCCTGATTGGTCACTGCCGCTTCTCCTCTCCCAGTCTCTCCCTGTTCATTTAATTCTAGTTATTTCAGCAAGGAAATCGTAGACGCTTTCTGAGTTAAAGAGTTCTAGCTTCCTATTGAAATATGTAAACCTTGACATTTTAATTGTACATCAATTGTTCGTGATCAGTTGTTGATGATTGTTGATGCGTGGGTTTGTTTTAATTTTCCTATTTAAAGAGAAATACAGAAATGGCTGACATACACTTACTTTTTCAGCGATCTTTTTTTAAAAATACTGTTAGGATGTTTTGTGTATGTGAACAGACACAGCTACAGAGAGGAAGTGCAAGTGCGTCTCAGTTTTCTGACCATGATCTTTGCCAACACCAATTCCCTGATACGTTCAGTGAGTATTGTGGCTATGGGGTATGATTGTTTCTGAAGCTGCACTGTTAATGAAAGTGTATATCCAAAATTCCGGTCTGTCTGTAACTTTTGAAACTCTGGTTTACTTGGGGTGGTGTGTGTGTGTGGGGGGGGGGGGGGGGGGGGGGCAAAACGGATTCAGAAACAAGATGTATTTATTTGTTCTTTGTAACCTGAATCAGAAAAGAAAAGAGTAAATTGATTTCAGACTTTAGAATAAGTCTTCTTTCACTTTTCAGCTTATAAAATGTTGTAACAGTGACATTACTGTTGATCATACGCACTATTGTCTGCATTCCTTTGGATATTCCTATAAAATGTTGTGACGGTGACATTACTGTTGAGATCATACAAACTATTGCCTGCATTCCCTTGGATATTCCTCTGTGCCTTCGCTCCAGGAATGAATGAGGCCCAAGTGGACGTCCTGTGGAACTGCCTGGCGGAGAACCCATCCTCGTCTGATGACTGCCTGCAGTGGTTCTTCAACCAGGCCAAGAGTAAGGAGCACCACGCCATGGGCCTGGAGCTTTTCCGACACATCTTTCTGGAAAAGGTGATTTACCTTTGCCTCTCTCTTTTCTCCATTGTAATTGTAATTTGTCTTTTTTTTTTTTAAAGATTTTTTGTTGTTTAACAGTATGACTGGTTTTGAATTGTAACAATCCTTTTTGTGTACATTTGTTTCCAACCTTCATGGTTTGTTTGCTGTTGACAGATTCCTCGTCTGAACCCGGAGAGCATGACAATGATCGGCCTGAACCTGTTCCAGCACCTGTCTCACCTGACACGTATTTCAATCACACCACAGACTCCCCTGTCTGAAGATCAGGTAATACTGTGTTGTCAACTTAGGCTGCTATGAATAGTTGTACATAAGCTCACAACATGATACGATTGGTAGTCCAAGTAGAGTTTTGAGCATGCAGTTGTGGTTAATCCCACATTATGTTTCCAACCTTCATGCTTGACACCAGTGTGCATGCATTTTATTTTCATGTTATCCACCCCTCTAGCACATGATGACCTCTTCTTCAAAAGGTAAATAGGATTTGAAGTATGTACAAGATATTTCATGCATGTGTTCACACATGGGAATCGGTTCAAAGCCTCATCCACATGATCAGGAAGGGACTGGCTGGAGTCTCACAAATGTCAACTCTTAAGAGAAGATATCTTCCGTCCTGGCTTTTTCAAGTGGGAATTGAACCCCCAATCATGGACCAAAGAGTCTGATACCGTTTGGCTAGGCCAACCTGGCTTCGGTAATAGACGTTGTGTTCAGACAGTTTTTTACTCGGTGTCAAGCATGACGCCCATGCTGAATGGTGTGTGACTGTGTAGATCTGTGGAATGGACCAGCTGTGGGAGATCGCCCTGCAGGCCAGCCACCAAGAGGTGAGCATGTCGGCCACCCAGTACCTCAACAGCTACTTCCTCAACTATGGGGGCGGCCTGCTGGAACGAGAGGAGCTGTTCATCAAACGATGCATGGAAAATCTTATGACTGCCCTTGCCAACTTCAGACAGGTCAGCATCAATTTTTTTTGTTTGCTTTTTGAATGTCTTTTACTTTACAGTTTTAAAACTTACCAAATTAATATGTATAGCACCAAAATGGCTGAACACTCAGATTTTTTTTCTTTTTCATTTTTTTTTCTTTATATTTGCAAAGAAATAAGACCTTAATCACACCGTTAGTAACAGATATAGTTTGCTGTACATGTGTCTGTGTTGATGTTTATAACTGACTGTTGGGGTCCCTTACTTGATTATGGAAAAAGCAAGATTCATATGTAGTGTCGTATCCAACTTCTGAGTTGTTACTCATCAAACGGCTGCCCCTGAAGTTTGAAGGGAGTCTGCTTGGCTTTCTTAGCTGTCATTGTAGATTCAGTGGTGCCTGGGCAGTTGCCTATTGCTGTGACTTGCAGTCACACTGGACAGCAAATTTTGGGGGTTTTTTTGTTTTTTTACGTAAGAACTGAAGTGAAGCACTTTGAGAGTTACAGCCCCATTCACAACAATCTTTGACCTAATCAAAGCAACGAAAGCTTCCCAAATAACCAGAATAGGAACAAATGCAGGGTTGCATTTGACTGGTTGAGGGTGGAATAGTAGTTATTGGGTAGTGTTGGATGGGTAGTACAGGGCAGACTGAAGTGTTAATGATTATTCCTTTTCGTCCCATTTTCTACAGTCTCTCGGTGGCCTGTACCTCCTTCCCCGCCCCTCCCCATTTCATATATCTGATACATGGTCGCATCAGGATTGTTTGTAGTTTCATTGCCATGCCTAGTCTTGATGTATGAGACTGCTGTGCTGTGGAGTGATCTTAAACCATTATACATGTATTTGCTGTGATCTGGCCTGTATAACTTGAATTTCAGTGTTCTCTCTCTCTCTCTCTCTCTTGCTCTCTTGCTCTCTCTCTCTCTCTCTCTCTCTCTCTCTCTCTCTCTTTATTGAATTCCCTGTTTCTTCTTGTTTTTTCTTCACCCCAGATTTCTTGGATTTTTTCCCACATTTTGACTTTCTGAATAGGGGCCGGCAGTTTACATTCAGCGAATCCACAGAGGATTGATCTTACTGAAGAACCACCTGGAGTTGTTCAGCCGAAGGTATGCATTCCACCTGCGTACCTTGCGACTGGATGGTATGGGCATGACGCCCCATCAGGCACCCTCCTCTGGGAAGTGTACCATCCGTCTCCTGCTGCAGCCCACAGGCATTACTGAAAAGGTCAGGGTCACCTTTGGTTTTAAGGTATGGGTGCTACCACAGTTGATGTGTCATGTCAGTATTGTTTGTTTGTTTTTTCTCTTTAATTAATGTATTTATGTTTATAAATCTGACAGATTGTCTGGATTGGGATTTTTTCTCTTTAATTAGTGTATTTATGTTGATAGATATGGCAGGTTATTTTGTGATCTGGCAGGAAAATTAAAGACTAATATTTATTAAGCACATTGCATTTAGATAACAGCAACCTCATGCTGTAGCACTACCCAGAGGCGGTCTGCATCCGTTTCTGGCAATTTTCATAGGGTGTGTTGGTTGGTTGTCAATGCTTTGTTTTGAAACAAATGGCAATATGAAGATGAATCCAGTCTCTTATGAATCGTGTATTTTTAGATGTATGACAGGTGTGTGTTTTCTTACGTGTTGTGGAAATACATACAAGTCCTTGTTGGTCTGCAGCCTCTAATTGGAATCAGTTTGGCTTTATCACAAACAGCAACTTCAACTCGACCAGATCAGCTTCTTCCATTCACATCAGAGCATATTTTGTTTTTTGGCAGAAACTGCATAAATGTCAGAATGAAACACTTCTAAAACTTTGTCACCTGTTCTGTTTTGATTTACCATGTTGATCGGTGAAATTCACGCTAGTGTTGCTGCACCCACTGCTCACTAAAATTTTAGCTTCCGCCATTCGCAGTCGTCCATGTTTTCTTTGTGGAAAAAAAAAGAAGCCCAATCAAGGTTGTTTGTGCTCTGAATCTGGGCACCTTCATTTGGTGAAAGAAAGGCAGAAGAACAAAAGCAATCTCCCTGAACCATGAATGATTGTTGGTTGTAGGGAACTGGAAGATGAAAGTAAAATTGAAGTGTGTTTAGTGAAACAGAACACGGCCTGTTGAGTAATTGTGTGTAGTGCACCCTTCCAGTGATAATGTAGTTGGGAGAGGAGGCTGGGGAAAACCTTACAGTTTTTTTTTAATCTCTAGATTGCCTAGCTGATTCTGAAATTTTTTTGTTTGTTTTGTTCTTGAATAATTGTGGGGGGTTTTCCTCATCCCTCTTCAGACCCAGATCGACATGCAGGCAACAGACCTGGTGTCAGAGTTGCGAGCCGAGGTGACGAGGTGGTGGGAGATCCTTCAGAGGCAGCAGCAGCAGCAGCGCCAGCACCTCAGTGAGCTGCCAGCGGGTCATCCGGGCCATGGGGGCCTCATCTCGCCCATTCTGGGGGCCATGCTGGGTGACGGACCCATCCGCATGATCTTCCTGGGCCAGGAGCTCACAGTGGATGTGGACGACAAGACTCTAGGGGAAATGCAGCTGAAAGACAACCAGGCAAGTCGGGTTCTACCAGGGTCATGTCAGATGGGTCTGTGAAGCTTGTCCTTTGAAGCTTGGTGGTTAGGGGCGTTGTAATTGCTTGAGCCCTTCTTCTTGTGGGAAAGAAAATATTCACAAGTTTGTAAGGTTTTATCTTTTGAGGGTGGGGATTTGCTTTTATGTATTTGTTTGATGAATAATCTATTTACCTCTGAATATTTTTTATAGCCCCTCTCTCTCTGTCTCTCTCTCTCTCTCTCTCTCTCTCTGGCAATAAAAATCTTCCATAAATAAAAAGACTTCTGTGGTAGTACTCTAAGAAGAGGGGAGTCAAGTCTCATCAAGCAGCCTGTGTGACACCTTAGCCTGTGTGCTGCAGTTGGTCTTTGTGTCGGTTGGAGCCAGCCGTCCACCCAAGAAGCAGGATGGATCCGTCCCATCCTCGTGCCTCCCGGCCCCAGATCGCTCCAAGATGCCCCTGGCCTTGCTGACCCAGGAGCCTCACTTTGGGAACCTCTTCACCCTGCTGGAGAAGCTGAGCAATGTTGGATCTGAAATGGAGAATTTGGTGAGTGGATCTTGTGTCTTGCATTTGCTGTGTTGAGACACATTGATCTGTAAATTTGATGAGTGGATCTTGTGTCTTACATATGGCGTGTTGAAATGGATTTATCTGAAATAGAGAATTTGGTAAGTGGATCTTGTGTCTTACCTATAGCATGTTGAAACGGATTGATCTAAAATGGGGAATTTGGTAAGTGGATCTTGTGTCTTACCTATAGCGTGTTGAAACGGATTGATCTGAAATGGAGAATTTGGTAAGTGGATCTTGTGTCTTACCTATAGCATGTTGAAACGGATTGATCTGAAATGGAGGATTTGGTGAGTGGATCTTGTGTCTTACCTATAGCATGTTGAAACGGATTGATCTGAAATGGAGAATTTGGTAAGTGGATCTTGTGTCTTACCTATAGCATGTTGAAACGGATTGATCTGAAATGGAGGATTTGGTGAGTGGATCTTGTGTCTTGCATATGGCGTGTTGAAATGGATTTATCTGAAATAGAGAATTTGGTAAGTGGATCTTGTGTCTTACCTATAGCATGTTGAAACGGATTGATCTAAAATGGGGAATTTGGTAAGTGGATCTTGTGTCTTACCTATAGCGTGTTGAAACGGATTGATCTGAAATGGAGAATTTGGTAAGTGGATCTTGTGTCTTACCTATACATGTTGAAACGGATTGATCTGAAATGGAGGATTTGGTGAGTGGATCTTGTGTCTTACCTATAGCATGTTGAAACGGATTGATCTGAAATGGAGAATTTGGTAAGTGGATCTTGTGTCTTACCTATAGCATGTTGAAACGGATTGATCTGAAATGGAGGATTTGGTGAGTGGATCTTGTGTCTTGCATTTGGTGTGTTGAAACGGATTGATCTGAAATGGAGGATTTGGTGAGTGGATCTTGTGTCTTGCATTTGGTGTGTTGAAGTGCGGTTCATGGTTTGTTTATTATTATTATTATATAGGGTACTTATTATTATTATTATTATTATTATTATTATTATTATTATTGTTTGGTGGTGGTGTCCTGGACTTGGTTGACGGGTTGGTTAGTAAGTTATCCCTGCCAAGGAATCCACGTTATACAGCTTGGTTGGTAAGTTGCCCCTGCCTAGGAAGCCGTGTTTTGCATTCATGCCCGTTGTTTTATCTGTCTGTCGGCAAGATTAGGCGAACCTGAAGAATAGATTTTAATATAACTTGGTGGAAGATGGGATGTGGTACAAGGACATAACCTGTAAATCCTGTTGTAGATCCAGTATCCAGTCAATCTTGCTGGAGTATCTTTCTAATTTGCTTAGTTAACATCATTTTGATATGGGGGAAGAAAAAAACCATCTAGAAAGTATCCAACAGCTTTGAATATTCTGCATCAGCAATAATTGTGCGATTTTCATGTTTTTTTGTAATGGTTTGTTTTGTTTATTCTTTTTTTTTTTCTTTTAATGAGGTTTATTCTTTTTTTTTTCTTTTCTTTTAATAAGCTATAGATGATTTTGGAAGAATGATTTGAAGCTCCGCAGATTGTCTCTTGCCATTTGAGTTTATTGTTTCCAAATTGAATATAAACAGCTGGTGATTTTGTGTGTGTTAGTGTACTGTTTGGGCGTGAATCTTACTTGAAAATAGGATCATATTTGGATGTAATTTTTCAATTGTGCAGGACGCTCAAGTGCGTGCGCGACTACAGGCAGAAGCCCGCCGATTGTCTCGTGTGGTGTGGGAACTTTTCATGGTGTTGCCAACCAGCCCGTCTCACCTGCAGGGCTTCACACAACAGGTAAAGTGTTTTCTTCTTCTTTTCAATGTTGCTCATGCATCAAAAAGAAAAAATGGTGTGTTTGTGTAAATGAAATTCTTATTGAAGTTATGCTTGGGGGAGGGGGGGGGAGAGATGGAGGGTTAATTTTTTTGATTGATTGATTGATTGTTTTTCATTTATGATTATATAGTTGGTTTGTGGGGCGTGAGACCAAGAGTTTCTCCTTGTATGTTTAACTTTATAGTTACCAGTTTTCTTTTCCCTCCGAACAATTACATAATCACCAAAGAAGTTATTGAGAGCACATTACAAACTACGAAACTAAAGGGCAGTTTTAAAGAAGAAAAAGCCAAGTCCAAATTGCTGTATATATATTTAAAAAAAATAGATTTAATAGTGGATGTTGTTTACAGTGCGTGTACCATTGTTAATGTATAGTACTAACCCTTAACGACGCATTGCTACGTCCGTAACGGAGCCACTTTCATTATCTGAACCAGTCGTGTTGCATAGGTCGCTTCACATGTGTTCCATTCGCTGGATGAGTCCCCCCAAGCCATGGATGAACTGTAGATTTTGTCTCTGAAAAGCTGAATTACATTCGGTCACCCATGTGTTCACGCATGGCTGAATCACATGATCTTGTGGTCCAATCATAGACTGTTGCTGGTTTTCAGCAGAGAAGAGTTGTAAAGCGGAAGTTGTTCATCGATTCAGAATATTCTAATATGTTGAGGAAAGATGTTTTTATCGACTTCGATCGAGGTGGATTGGAGGAAAGTGCTTTTACATGATGCACTGTTTGGAGTTGCAATGCCTGCTGGAGAAAATCATTGCGTCACGGTAAATTTTGTTACGTTTTAGTGACGCCACGGACTGAAATCCAGTACATCAGACAGGATTTTTATGAGTCGAGACGCACATTTGTGCGTAAGAATAATTACTGGCAGTTTTAAAAAAGAAAATCCAAGTCCACATCACTCCAAATTTGTTTGTATAAAGATTTAGTAGTGGAATGTAGTTTACTGTGCATGTATGTTGTTAATGTGTAGCACTGACCCTTACAAACATTCGTTTGCTTTCTAAAAAGCTGGAATCATCTCGCATGCTATAACTGCAGTGTGAAGGTGTGCGTGCTTTCTAAAAAGCTGGAATCATCTCGCATGCTATAACTGCAGTGTGAAGCAAGTGCAAACACATACATGTATAGTCTAGCTAGCTTTCAGAGCCACAATGATCGATGAAGCGGCTCCTGGACAGCAGAACTGCCTACAGTCATTGTAATTGGACTGTGACCTACCATTATAGCACATTGCTACACTTTAAATGAATTGTAAAATAACACTTTGAAACTTTTTAGGTTTGAATCACAGCACTTAGCAAATGATGGCCACTTAGGATTTAAAGCAAATGATGGCCACTTAGGATTTAACATTTGCATCTGCTCAAATGGCTGGTATGTGAATAAAACGTTGGGTCACAGTCAGACCTGTTTACCCTTAAGATTTTGCCGCAATTTTTGCAGAAAAAATCGAAATTACAGGAATTATGGCCTCCCCCCAAAAAACATTACGGGAAAAAAATCAAAGAAAGAAAATTGTTAAACACCAAGTTTCGTCTGCTACCGTTTCAGTCAAAAGCAGTAAGAAGACATTTCCAAGCGTGCCTTGCGTCTTTTACCTTGCATCTTTTACCTTGTCAGAGATGGTGACGAAGCGGTCTTACTGCTGGCTCTTCCAAATCTTCAAAAGTTGCGAAAGTAATGAGATTATGAAGATTACTTCTTTTTTTTTTTTCAAATTACAGGTTTTTCTCTGAGATATTACAGTTACACAAATTTGGGGTAAACAGGTCTGCACAGTTGAATTGGGGGAGGTTGGGGGGGGGGGGGAGAGTCTGTAGTGATCTGGTAATGGAGGATTGGTACTGTAGAGGTGAGTTAGTGTAATCTTGGTAGTTTTCTTGTTTCACTCTGATTTTTGCATGTGCACTTGGTTCTCAAGTGGTTGAGCAACCAGGCTGTTCCGATTGTGTTGTTAAATCGACGACAGAGTGGGGAGAAGCAACCAGGCTGTTCTGATTGTGTTGTTAAATCGACGACAGAGTGGGGAGCCCGGCAGTGGGGACGCCAGCAGCAAGGTGGACTGGGACAGGCTGCTCCCTCCAGACAGCCCGCATCGCCTCTACTACTCTCTGCAGATCCTGGAGCAGCTGGCCTATGGGAAACCGCCCAGCAAGAAGACCCTGGTCAGTGTTGTACTTGACCCCTAAGGTGGTGGTTTGTTGTGGGGGGAAAAAAATTGTACACTGATGGATCAGATGTATGTTTGGGATAATAGCAGTTGTCTTAAGGATCGAAGGGAGAGAGGGGAAAAAAAAAACAACAGAGAAAGAAAGAAACCCCCCCAAAATCCAACAGTGGGTCTGTTGTGAAGAATTTATTTATAGACAATGGAATGGGTAACAGACCTGGTTACCCCTCAGAAATTCTATGTGTAGGTTTTGGGTCAAAAATGTGTACAATTGTGTGTAAAATGTGTAAGCTTTTGCAGCGCAAAGTAGCTGCGTAGGAAACAATACTGAATGCATTCCAGACATTAGAAACACTGAAAATTTATTACTATAAAAGATGCATTTTCATGAAATGCATTAAATTGGCTTCTTTAACTAACAATCAATGATTGTTAAACTAATCAAGTTCCTTGCCAGTATCCTCTGATGGGCAAAAGCCTTTGCTCAGGAAATTAACAAGAACATTAACTGATGTGAATTTTCTTTTATAACACTTTAAAATAACTCTCTTCACTTTTTTCTGTACTGATGGACAAAACTGGAAAAAAAATCTTGAAGTAATCTATTTCTTTCATATGCTACTATGGGCACTTTTTCACTGTTGATAAGCTAACCGGTCTTTCTGAAGAGCATAACAATTATGATGTGAACTTTATTTCAGACTTTGGTGATTCCAGCTCCTTCAGGGTTCCCAGGTGATGGGCATGAGGCCAAAAAAGGACCTTACTTTGCCAACATGGAGGAAAGGGGGGGGGGGGGGGGTAGACAAGGCGGGAAAAGGAAGCTATCCTGTAAATGTTACTCAAGAACTCAGCATATAGCTGTTCCCCAAGCTGTTTGTTATGTTTGCATGTTCGCAATCCGTCATGTTATGTACCTATATTTATTTGGGTAATAATATTTTCATCATTATTGCCCCACTCTTCAAATGAATTTCTATAAAGGGAACATTTTAACATAGATAGCATGAGCGAAAATGTTAAGTCAGCTATATGCCGCGAACATTAGCACCGCGTCTGCACTGTGGAACCCGTGACGTCAAAAATGCTGGATTGCAGCTTTGCGTCGTCTGCTAGCTAAGCTTAACTAAACAGAAAGCCCACTGATAGGCCTAGCGTTATAGGCCTGCCTACCGCGTTTCAGACGATCGTGTCGGCATCTGTCAACTCTTTGCAACTTGCAAAAGTACGGTTTGGGTTGTGGAAGATGTATCGGTTCCGTTTTCAAGCCTCCTTCTCTTGAAAAAACAGGACTTAACAGTACCTTTCAAAAATGAAAAGGACCTCCTCGTGAGTTAAAGGGACCAACTTGCTGAATCAAAGGACTTAAAAGGCCTTTTGACAAAAATCCCATTTATAAGGACTTCGAAGGACCCTACGAACGCTGTCCTTTAAATTGTCAGCTGAAAGGCCATGAACTGCATCTATTAATTTAAAGAACAGTCAGCCTTCTTCAGGATGAGAAGACTTTCAATAATTTCACTGGACAGTGTGCTCCTTTGGGGCCGTGGGTCGGGGGTTGGGTGTGAGGGGGGGATTTTGGAGCTTTTTGTCCCTCGCGAGTAGTCTGATCAGAAGTGCCTGCAGAACTCGACTTCACGAAAAAGCTTTGAATGTTCATTGCCTACCGTTTTCCAGAATCACTGTTTCCCTTGTGGCTTTTGCTACCGATGTGCCGCTGAATGTCAAAGCGACCACTGTAGCAATCGCGATTTGACAGTAACACGTGGTGCTGTGTGCGAACGTATCGCCCTTCTTTGACGCAGTAATGAACTTGAAAATAGTATGATACGCTGGTTTGTACTTCTGTTCATATTTCTTTTTCTTTTGGATCACAGCTTCTACCAATGAATCTGAATTTTCGTTGTCTGTTTCATGCGCGCGAGTTGAAGCTGAGTGAGAAGCAATGTTGATGCATTCATAGTGGCAGGAAGTACGCATGCGCCATCGGAACTTTTAAAAGTTGGACCAGACTCTTGGACTCGGCCGGATTACGTGTTCAGCGCATTTTCGTAAGCTCGTTCATCAAAATTTCGTACAATTTGGTTTTGAAACGTACAATCGTATAGCTGTATTAAATTTCGTGAGATTATACGCAAAAATCGTAAAGTGCACAGGTCTGGGGTAAGGAGGAAACTCTGAGATATAAGAAGCATTTGAACACTTTGAAAAACAGAAAGACCTCCCAAAAAGCCAAAACTTTGGAAAACAGAAAGATCATACCGCATAAATATGAAAGATGGATCATTGAGAAAAGAGAGAGAGAGTGAAAAACAGGAGACGTTTAAAGAACGTGATTATAAAGGAATAGGCTCGTAAAATTTGCAAGCGTTCATTTAAAAAAAGTTTTGCATGTCCACATATACATACTTTCAAAGTGAAGTGGTTCTGTTGAACAGATGAGTGCGGGAGGGGGAGACATGCTGGCCTTTGCTTCAGAGAGCAGCTCGGGCTCCACAGAATGGAAGACCAAGGTAGGCACAGTGTACAGTGATTTGTGGACTGACTTGGTGGTTTTGTTTTTCACCGAAAGAGCTGTGGAGTGACAGGGTGTTTGCGTCCCTCAGTTTTTCGATGAGTGAACTAGAGACTGGCTTGGTGGTTTGCCATTTCATTTTTTGCTGAGTGAAATGTGGATTGACTGGGTGGTGGTGTCCCTTTATTTTTTTAGCTGAAACGGCATTGGAAGAAACGGCTCCTATACAGTGTATACAAAAGAGAATGCTGAAATCAAGAGCCAAAAAGAAGGAAAAAAAAAGAAAGAAAGAGAAAGGTAAAGGCCAGGCAAGAAAATTATAAGAAAAAGAATTGTTTGCCATTGTAAGCCAAGAAAGTTCACAGCATTGAGTAAGCAGAGCTCTTGTGTGAATCTCGATGTTGAGTGATGAAAATGTCAGGTGTTGAAGCAGTGTTTGTTGAAAATACTGAAGCTGCAAAATAGACTTGGTAAAAGCTTTCATCAATAAGATGAAGACACCTTTGTGAATTTACCACAGTGTTGCCTTTCACATAACAGTATGTTACCGCTTTTCATATTCAGTATATTTTTTTATGATGAATTTCATACATTTTTTTTGTTTTGTTTTGTTTTGCAGTTTGTGTCCAAAGGAGGTGTAGCACACTTGCTGAAAATAGTGATGAGTGGTGCGTTGCAGCCTCAAGAGGGAGATTCCTGGAGCCAGGTTAGTAGGAGTCGGCAGGGGGAAGCCAGGCATTTGTCAGAGATACTTGGGGGAAAGGAAGAAAGAGTGGATGTCATCCTGTGATATTTGTTCTGTGTATTTGTATATGAAATTGTCTTTGAAGAGAATGTAACATTACCCATGCTTTAAATGAACTGTGTTAAAAATCTTTTGCTGATGGTCTTTCTACTTACATTAGGTAATGTTTGAAGTGACAAGGAAGTGATACTGGAAATAGTTGTGGTGTGAGAATGTTGAAATGTTCTGTGAGATCAGATGATTTCGCTATCAATGTGTTTAGTTTTTATTCTGAAAAACGAATTCAGTTGTGTTCGAAATGGCATTGATTCTTTTATAGTCGAAACTCGCCTCTTTTCCTGTCGGACAACTAGAGCAGTCTAGCAACAAGGAATATGCTTTTAGTTACTTATTATTACTTGATCATTATCATTATTCAAAAACAAGACTTTAGTGGATGAAATGAATGGCATACCAGGGGGGTGGGGAGGAGGAATGGAACAATTTCTTTGCACACTGGGTGTGACTTTTCAGTGGAACCAGGAGTGTCTGGCCTACCTGCTGCGCATCATCACCCAGTTCTCAGCAGAACCCCAAGACAAAGATTCCTTCATGGAAGACACCGACACCCAGGACAGCCCTCGCAAGAAACTGCGTCGCCTTCGCGATGAAAAAGTGGTCATTCCAAGATTAATGCAGGTAATTGCATAGTTTATGTTTTATATACATCATCAGTTGGATTTCTGTGTGAGAAACTTTTCCACCTCCATCAGATTTCCACCATTTCATGGTCAGGAAATGAATTTCTTAATTCGCCCTCTCCCCTTCCCTCTCTGCCCTTCATGCACTTTCCTTATTTTCAGTATCGCCCACTTTTACCTTTGTAACATATTCACAGGTTTTAATGTATTTCAAGATTCACCATCATACGGCTGCTTGATTTCTACTTGAATTAAAGCGTAAGTTTGTGTGTGTGACATGTCATCAGGTTCTGGTTGAGGCCAGGGTATACTATGAAAGAAGAAAAGATAGAAAGTAGGTCAATCAAATTATCTCAAAACAAAATAGAACCTGCATAGGAACGTTCTTTATCACATGGATGATCTTTGTTAATCTTACATCATTAATTTAGATGGCATCAGTTTCGCTTAAGTAGTACTTTTCAATGTCTGTGAAGCTGAATGAACAAATGGTTTTTACTGGCTCTGGGGACAGAAAAATGTTTAGATAAAATAAAACTAGTATGTGATCAGTTATTGAAAAAAAAAAGAAAAGAAGGAGAAAAGGTTGAATATGGATAAATACAATGGCTTTCCTCCTGGACTGAAATATGGGGAGTTTGTATTATACTCCCTGTTTGGCTAGTATACTTACCATGTCAGACCATAGCATTCCACAGCAGTTAGTCAGCTCTGCCAGGCCGAGTTTTTTGTGGCTAATGCAGTAATAAGACCATCACGTGACGCCCACACTACTTCTGCCAGGGAGTGAACAGCATTTTAAAAATTGTCCTCTTGGTATCAATTGCTGAACATTTAGTGCTGTTTGTTGCAATGCTTATGGTTGCGATACTCTGTTTCAGTCAACAATGGATCTACTGAATGTTGAAGAACTGCTGAAGATACTCATGAAGATCCTCTATGAAGCTGCATATCCAGCGTAAGTCTCTGTCCTTTCCCTACATCTGGCTGTTTCCTTCCACTGGAAACTTTAAAACTGTGTAGGTTTCTGAATGACTTTTGACTTCATTCACTGTCTAAATCGGTTCATGTTGGCTTTTTTGTGGTGTAAATGCTTGTTGGTATTGTTATTTATTTCAGTTAATGTAACGATATATGAATGAAGAATAGGGATGAGGTGAACTGTATGTATTTGTATTTTGTAAGGAATGCAGTTTAATATGTTCTGTTCATTTTACAGGGTTTGTATGCTTGAAACTCTGTGAAACCCTTGAATTCTGAGAGTGAATTTCAAGGCCTTGAAAATCAGTAAAATGAGGTTCTGTTGACCAAACCTCCTTGAAAACCTTTGAAAATCAAGCTATCAGCTCCAAAAAATTTTAACTTGGCAAAAAGAAATGGCAGTTTGATTTTTCTGTGTTACCCTTCTTGACAAGCATGCATCCGCTAGCGCCCGACCGGAAATCACACTGCCAAAAGGCTGAGCGCCTGCCAGCGCCCGGTAAAAACACGTGGCAACAATGGCCGCCGCCATGTTTCTCGTATAACAGGAAATCTCACGAGAACGTGACTTCCTTCTTCCTGTAGCCATTTACTTCCATTTGCAAAAAAACACGAGTCGATACTTGCCGTAGTTCTCGAGTTATGAATTTTTTAAGTTTTGTGGTTGAAATGCTGTTTTTCACCATGGCTAACCTTGATTTCTGCTGTTCTATAATAAGATTTAGTAATGAAGATACTGTGATTTGTGGGATTTACGGCATAAGACTTAGTGAAAGTGCTGGGTGATGAAGCTTAGAGTGACCTAGATTTCGACTGGGATGAGGTTCCATATATGATAAACAACGATTCGGAAGAAAATTCTGAAGAAGACGATTTTTTCCCCCGAGTAAATGGCTCATGTGACATTCTTCAAGCTTATGATATAGCAACATATATATTCTTAGGAATTTTTAAAATGATTTTCATTTCATTATTTCCTTTCCTCTCTTTTAAATTAATTTTGGTAACCATGTTCAAATTACGGAGTTACTTATCTTGCCGATGGTTTTCGGCACAACTAAGCTCAGGTAAGTGCATACTGGAGAGGGTTAAGACTGATTTTAAAATGATTTTAAAACAAATTCTTACAACATCGTCGCGATCCCCAATTGTTGTCGGCGACTTAACCAAGGGAGATAATTTGTAACTTCATTAATTTTACGCATGTATTGTGTAGCCTTGAATTTTTTGTTTAGAAATCTTCTTGATAACTCCTAGAATTTTGTTCTTGGGAGTCTGTAGGAACCCAGTTTTATAGTATGAGGTATAATCTCTTTGTGATTCCTTTCCTCTTCACCAAAGTTTCCAGAGAGATGGACATCTCTTGGCAGATGGCAGCCAATCTAAATTCATGCTGGTTGGCTGATACTTTCGTTTCCCCCAGGTTTCATGTCCCAGTCACATAACCATGATGTTGTTGCTTCGGTCACGCCTTGATTTCATCAGCAACCAAGAGAATGCTGTCTCTACTGAGTCAACCATTTGACATCTTTGGAATGAGATGGGATATACTATTTTGTTACATTCTCCACAGTGGAAGATCATTGTAAACCGTGCTTTACTTGCTCCTATGCTCACTTTGGCCAGCCTGGCTCTAATTTCATGCCTTTTAGGGTTGATTAAGTCCATGTCATGCATCAAGTCCCTTGGTCAGATGCTGAAGAGTCCTATTCAACAAATCTCTCGGTTGCCATTTTCCGAGTGGACCCACTCCAGGCACACCATCATACTTTTGTATCCTTAGCTTGATCCTTCTTTTCTCATTACCAGGATGTCCCTCTCTTTTCCCAAACACCAGCTGGCTCTCAATATGGATGTGCCCACCTCGTTGGAGAGTACACATGGGCTCGCTCCATGCTTCCAGGATTTCAGGGGCAGTGAATCTCCAGTTTTTAACACCTTGGAGCTTGAGGCAGTAGGAGAGTTATCCCTTTTTCTGTGCAAGGCCTCAGGAAAGCCTGTTCATCTGTTTACAGACAACACGGCAATCATGTGGCGTGACGGGGACAGGGAAGGAATGGAAGGGCACTTGTCTCACCTCTCCCTCCTTTTTGTCATTAGCAGGGGATCAGTCTTGCAGCTAAGCACGTAGCAATTCTCTGTGTGGTTGCAGACACCCGCCGCAGGTCCAGTTAGGTTCTCTGTAGGGAGTGGTCTCTCGGCAAGGACTCACAGTTGTGTGAGATCACTGGTTTCGCTCTGTTGATCAGTAAGAACAAGTTGTGATTCAACACTTAAGTGGTCAGTTTAACATCTCCCTAGTTCCAGACCCTGAATCATGGGCAGTCATCGCCTCGGTCCTCAGCTGGAAGGTTCTTTTCATAAATGCATTCTTGTTCCCCCCACCCCCACCCAACCCCCTTTCTCCATTCTGCAACAGGCGATCAAGGAGGCCTAAGTTGGGACAGCTGCAACTTATTCTCATAGTTCTCCACAGGTCTGCCTAGTCGTGGTGCGTGGACTCTGGAGTTAAACCTGTGTCACAGTCATCTGTGAATCTGTTCTGGAGTTCTCCACTCCAACCCACAAGTCCTCTGCCTTCATATTTGGCTCCTCTGGGATCCCCGCCTCAGACCTTCTACAGAATTTAATGTGTACATATTGATTGTTGTAAAGAAATGCTCACTGCTTGTTTGTTGAGAAGTAAGTGCTGAGAAAGTACCTCCCAAAGCTGCTTTAGCTGCATCACAGAAAATGTTATCTTCAAAAGGCAAGTATGCAGAACCAAGGCAGGTAGATCATTTTTTCTTTTTGTATTTTTTACAGGGAGTTCCTTACTACAACAATGCAAATGATGCAATGCTGATCAATGTTTACCTGCCAATACTTATTAATATGTGGCTGTTTGCAGTGACCTGAACCAGTTGTACCTGTGCTCATGGGGGAGAGCTGAAGGTGAGTAGAAAATCCACAAGCCTGCGTTTTTTTTTGTTTTTTTTTTATACGTGGGAACTCGAGCAGTTCTAAAGATCAAAAGGTTAGGTCAGGTCAGTCAATTGTTTGTGGTATTTTTACAGTTCCTATGCATTTGGGTTTTGCGCGACGTTGCTCGTTTGTGAGGGTGGCATTCATGGTGTGGAAGAGCACAGTTAAATTTCTCTGTGTTCTTGTTTCTCTTCAAGTGTTGTAATGAAGACTGTGGTGCTGAATGCAAATTTTCTGCTAGTGTAGGTCTCTTCCAGATCATTTTTCATTGTGTGTTGAATTTAATCGTCAAGCTGCATTCTTCACCCAGTGGGATTAGATCTACATTTTCCCACCCCCATGCATGTGTTAACTGTAGGCGAAAAGTGGTAAACATTCTGCTTGTTTAGGATCAAAATAACTACTGAGCTGATTGACCACACATTTTGATTTGTTGTTTGCTTTGAGTTATAAATGCATAGTGGTTCGCACAGTTAAATGTGATTGCTTGTAAGAGTGGATAGGATTTAGTGATGGGTTGAAGACTCTGGAATTTAAAGGTTTCACATTACATAGTTGACAGAGGATCGAATAGCCATAGTTAAAGTGTTGTAAACATGATTTTGAAGTGGCAGGCATAGTTGTAAAGCAGTGCACTGTGACATACACTTGGCCTGTGTTTGCAGTTGTAAGCACTGCCTTGTCCTTGCTGGTGTCTGTGGGCTACTCCAGCCATGAGGTCCATGAACTGCAGTCCGCCACACCAGACCTGACGGCCTGGCTGAAAAGGCTTACGCTTGTTGCCCCTGAAGTAAGGCGGTCTTCGTCATCATGAAGCTGCAGAAAAGCCTGTCCCTCTGCTTTCCTGTCTGTGACTGAATCTCTTTCCATATTTCTCACACTGACCTATTTTCATTACCCCTCCCTTTTCTGTTTTTTCTTTTTTTTCTTCCCATGCTCACTGAGTATTGTCACCCCCGTTCTGTTTATGGAAGCTACCCACACACTGCCACATCCAGCTTTGGTTCTCTCTCTCCCACTTTTGCTCTCCTTTTCCCCTTTTTTACCATTGTCTTGAATACTCGTGCAGCTCATCCTCTTGGTGTTTGTTATTGTTTTCTTTCTTTCTTTCTTTCTTGTACATATATTTCCTATACTTTTTTTTTGTATGTCTTATTCATGGAGAAAAAAATCTTGGTCCAAGATTCTTCAAGTAAATCTTTTGGTTTTAACAGACGCATGTGGAAATCATGGGTTGACTGATCTTTTTCAGCCGTATGTGCGGAAGGAAGCGGCGATGGGTCTGTACCGCCTGTGTCTGGGCCACACGGCAGACACTGACCACGGCCAGAGGGGCAGGCACTACCTTGTGCCCATACTGTCCAGCATGCTCACCTTTCTGTCCGATGCCATCGAGTTCAAGCCAGAAAGACACAGCGAGGTAACCCAGAAAGAAAGGGAGTGTGGAGGTTGGGTGTGGATTTAATGGACAGATGATAGTTTGTTCACAAAGTCCAAGATTTTGACAGAAGCAGCGTAGATGAAGAATAAACATAAAGGCTGTTGAATGACTAGTTTGGTATGTTTTTGTTCCATGGATGCATTTCTAATATTTTATGAAAATGTTTCCCAGAAAAGGATGAATTTATTACAATTTCCATTCCACAATTTTTTCACCAGAATGAGAACAGGATGTTATGGTCTTTTGGGTTATTTTGTAAAGTTGTACAAACATTGTGATATTGTATTTACTGTTGATATTATCTCCCATGAATTTGTTTAGAGCTTGAAAAAGATTGTAAACATCCAGCAGACATGAGTATTTAGCTCAGTTGAACAAATAAACAGAAGTGTCAGATTCTCATTTCCGGGTCCATTTGGAATAAGTAGAATTTTTCGATATTCTCTCGCAGGAACTTGCAGTATTACTGAAGTGTTCCTGTTTTTACATCTGCTGCAAACATTAGACAAATTTAAATGTATGCTCATCTGTATTAAAGCGGAAGAAATGATTTACTTACATTTACTTAAAACTGTTTTACAATTTTTGTCCATTTTTTTTTTCAAAAGTAAATCTTTTGAAGAAAGTCTGCAACAGTTGTACATGTTGCAGTGTAATCGCTTTCCTGGTGAAATAAAGCACAAGTTTAACGGTGCGTCTTTGTGGAACAGATTGCTGGCAAAGAACCCTTTGGTCCAGGGTGCAGAGACTACTTCTGGTTCCTTAGTCGCCTGGTTGAGGGATACAGCAAACAGCAGGCAACTGCTGAGCAGGTATGTCCTGTATTTCTACTTATATCAGTCATTATACTGATACCACTTGATGCAAACATTTTTTGTTTTACAAAACAATGAAGAATGGGTTGGGCCGTGCCTTCAGTAATGTCATGTCCAGACATGGTGACCCTCTGATTGTCTCAGGGGTGGGAATTCTTCAAGATTCTTCCTGAACTCTGTTTATCTACCTGAAATCTTTTTTTTTTTTTTTTTTTTTTTAATTGCAGCCAAAGTTTTGTTTTTTTCTGATACAATTGGTTCTTATCCCACCAACGTGGTAAATGGACATTTTTTTAATCCTGCATTATATCTTTTTATTGAGAACGATTTATATCGTCATTAAATCAACTTTGAAAATAATTTTTGTGTGTGTGTGTGTCAGCTGTTTCCAAACCCTTCATTCAGTCCCTTTTACCTGTCTGCCATCATCTTGAAGGCTGTGACATCACACACACAAAAAAAGAGAACCTATATTTACAATACACTTTATTGACATTACAGTCATTAAAATGTTGATATGAGTAGTTACATTTTATCTGCCATCAAAACTTGAATGTTTCCTATCAAGTACTTTGGCTTATAAGGTATGTTGAATATTCGTCCTTTTGGCGGAAACTCTTCATTTTTGTGTATGCCATAGTATTTCAGAGACCACTTCATTTCTGTGTAAACAATTTCAAGAGAACCAGCCGCCGTGGCGAAGTGGTTAGCGTCGCGGACTCCCGGCTGGGAGGTCGTGGGTTCGAATCCCATCAGAGTCATATGGGTTTTTTCTGCCCCGACCGGCTCCTACCCAGAGTTGAGTTTGCTGCGGACTCAGTTGGGAAGACTGGGACCACACAGTCGAGTTTCATCCACTTAATGGATGCGTTTCTGAGAGTGTTGCTCAAATTTCATGACCAACACTGCAGGTGCCTGTATCTCTCGGGCCTGGTTGACACCAGGATATATTATGAAAGGAAGCGTAGAGTACAGCCCTGTCATGTAGTCTCAGACCGAAATGGAAATCCGTAGCATCATCTTAATCATCCTCATTCCCATTGATCAGCATTAAAAAAAATGTCTCAAATTCTGTGGCCCTTCATGCCCTGCTCTCATGGTGACCTCAGTTTCGATGTCCTCTCCGCGTCTGTGGCCTTGGTTTGCTTCCGTCGGGGTCACCGGTATCGGCGAGTCCATGGGGGCTGTCGTTGGACGGACGTGGTGGCGCCCTCCGGAGGGAGAGCTCACTCACGCCGGCTCCGCGACTAAGCAATTATTGTCGTCAGTAGGGGGCTTAGTAGGTGGTGTCCTGCGTATGTTGGATCAGAACAGGCGCCACTGAACACCACCGAAGTGACTCGGCAGCAGTGCAGTGTCTCCTCCGGTGGGTTGCCTCATGACGACTTGACATTGACTGCTCCCTGTGGATTGCTGGTGCCGGGGCTGCGGCGGGGCCAGCCGGGCTATGGCTGTGGACGGGGTGTCGGAATGAGCGGCGTGGGTGCACTGCCTCTGAGGTAGCGCAGAGGTTGGGACAGCGCAAAAAAAAAAAAAAAAAAAAAAAAAACAATTTCAAGAGACCATGGAGCAGTGTTCGTCTTAGTTCTTCGTTCCCAGTAATTCAAGTGGTGAAAGACCATAGATGTCCTCTCAGGGGTTTTAGTAGCGAAATTGAAAATTTTTGAAACTAATTTGTATGGATTATCGTGGCTATGGGCTACAGGGCCACATAGAATCAAATGACCGTAAACATGATTGGCTGATAAGCACCATCTGTGGTCAGAACCCAGACATCGACTTGGACGACATCGCCAGCCGCTGTGCTAACCTGATTCTGACTCGGCAATACAATGAGACAAGGCATGGTGGCGAGGAGGATGATGGCCTGTGCGGCATGCTGGGTCTGCTCACGTCCATCTTCAAAAACAACATGCCGCTGAAGGAGTCCCCCATGGGAAGGGTGAGTCACCTGCTGTGCAAGCATTGTGGTGGTGGTATGGGAAGATCGTAGGCCGTCATGGGGAGGGGAGGTAAACATGTTGTCACGACCGACCCCTGGAGGTCTGCCCTGACAGGATCGGTCTAGGTGGGAGTGAAGGGAGTGACTGACCTCACACGCCCCGCAAGAGACCACACAATAAAGATTACGATACAACACCCCATTTATTCACACCAGCAAAATAAGCATTCCAACACACACAACATGCACAATCACAATCAAGCACTCCAACGCACACAACATGCACAATCACAATCAAGCACTCCAACACCACAACATGCACGATTATAAATAAACATTTCACCATACGACGTCAGGGTTCGTACGGTTTTTAAAGGTCGGTAAAAGTTTGTAAAAATCACCACCTCATTTTTAAGCCTTAAAAAGTCAGTAAAAAAACAGCATTCTAGTCAAAGGTTTGTAAAAGTCTTTAATTTTCATCAACTGAGCAGCTATTTCATCTTCCCAGCTTATATTCTGCCGTCATCTGCAAACGAAATCAAACTGCTGCCGCAGATTCTTTTAAATTTTACAGAAAAACTTGATAAAAAAAAAAAAAAAATCGCGAATCGTTTCTGAACTTGACCGGTTTTGAACTGGCTTGGTAGCAGACGACGCAAGGGAGATAATTAACGAGGCCTAACGCTCTTGTCTGTTTGTGCACATCCGGGTATTCGATGTGAAAGAAAAAATGCCGGGCTCGTGCCTATTTAGAGCTTCTTGGCTCACAAAGCCGGAATTTTCTCAGTGGCTGAGGCGTGACCCTGCAAATCCAAGGGCTGCATACTGCCACATCTGTGCGAAAACGATCAACGTTTCGTCAATGGGGCGAGAAAAGCTGTGTTGTTCACGTCAAGGTAAGCATCGATTTTTTTTTATGTGCGATCTTCTAGCTGAGGCACCCCCCCCCCCCCCCCCCCCCCCCCTACAGTGAAACCGGGTCGGCTTCTATTTGCCACTAAACTTCAAGACGCTTTTGCTTCTCCGTCAGCATAGGGCTATTAGGCTAAAGGGTTAGTGTTAGGGTTCCTCTATCTATACTGAAAAAGGCAATTTTGAAAAAACAGAAAGAAGCGAGAAATTAGGGGGGGGGGGGGGGGGGGGGGGGGGGGGGGGGGGGGGGGGGGGGTGCCTCATCTAGACGATTGTCACTTTTTTTGCCGTTGACGCAATCTCAAATCTGGCAAACTTCCGCTACATGCAGATTCCGATTTCTCTCTCCAGCTCCACTTGTCTGGTTGCGCTCACTTGATTACACATGCTCATAAACGGCACACATGCTTTCTCTGTCTTTCTGTCTGTCTGTCTGTCTCTCTCTCTCTCTCTCTCTCTCTCTCTGAGTCTCTCTCCCCCCTCTCCTCTCTCTCTCTCTCTCTCTCTCTCTGTGAGTCTCTCTCTCAAAACACACTTGTTTCTGAGTAACTTTATCTTATCTTTGCAAGTTTCTCTCACACTCTTTTCATCTCTGTGCCCCCCCTCCCCTCCATTCCACCACCTCCTCCTCTCTCAAATTCTGTCTTTACTAGGTGTTGCCATGCATATCATAACATAAACAGTACTATAGACTATTTAAGCATTTGTCTTGATGGTCACACACACACACACACACACACACATGCACACAAAGCGCACGCGCACACACACACACACATACACACGCATGCACGTATGCAGCACGCATGCACACACACACACACACACACACACACACACACACACACACACACACAAATATAAAGTTTCAGCATACCATCAAGAACATGCATGTTTATTTACATTTCTTCTTTTAATATTGAACAGGCCAGAAGCACAAGAAGAATGTATCTGCAACACAAGCTTTGGCTCCCATCAGTAGCTACAGTGCTTCCTCTGGGGTGATGCCAGCGAGTTCATCCAGCACCCGGCCACAGGTATCAACGTCGACAGCTAACCCAACGACATTGTCTCCAGGGACTCTTCATGGACATGTACAAAAAGTGACTCTCTGAAAGCAGAAATGCTGTGGACACTGAAAGCATTGATAGTCATTACAGCATGAAATCAAGTAGTGACATCGGGGATGTGTTTGCTGCTATGTTTCCTGATAGTGCGATAGCTCAGTCATTTCAATGTGCGGAAAGCAAAACCACATACCTCTACACATTTGGACTTTCCCCATACTTCAAAAAACAACTGAAAGACCAGATCAAACAGCAGACTGAGTATGTTCTTCTGTTTGACGAGACACTAAACCAGCATCTTCAAGAGAAGCAGATGGATATATATATCCGCATATGGGAGAAAGAGCATGTCAGGACTGCCTTCTTGAGCTCCAAGTTTCTTGGCCATGCCACTGCGGAGGACATAAAAGGTGCACTTGGTCCAGTTATCAGGAAGTTGGGGCCATTCCCGTCTCCTACAGATATCTATGGATGCTCCAAACGTCAACAAAAAAGTCCACAGACTACTACAGGAGGAGGTTGAAACCTCCACTGGAAACAAAAAGATCCTGGTGCGTGTGTCATGCCGCATGGGCCTTGAAATTTTGTGAAAGGGTCTTTAAAAAGTATTTAAAAAGTTTGTAATTTTTAAAGAGAAAAATGAGTAAGAACCCTGGACGTACACAATCACAATTACCGCATTCCAGCACATATAACATATACACAATTATAAAGAAACATTTCCAGCATCGATCCCTTCTAACACCATGGAGTGCGTCCACACCCCTGCCTCTGTCAAGTCTACTGGGAGCACCCTATCGCACTAGGTGCTCCGAACCGGGTCGGTTCTCGCAGGGAGTCGCTCAAAGCCGACACCCTCGACTCGCAAACAGGCAGTGAAGAGCGCGTCCCGGAAGGGGGGGGGGGGGGGGAAACGTGGCGCTGTTACTGGAGGTCCTGGACGGGGGTCAGGGCCGGCCAGTCAAGACGGCGGGCTCCTCTACCAGTCCGCGGTCCCGACCCGAGCGTGGCCTCGACCAGCGCGTGGCACCATCCAGTCCGTGGTCTCAGCCAGAGCGTGGCCTCAACCAGCACGTGGCACCATCCAGTCCGTGGTCTCAGCCAGAGCGTGGCCTCAACCAGCACGTGGCACCATCCAGTCCGTGGTCTCAGCCAGAGCGTGGCCTCAACCAGCACGTGGCACCATCCAGTCCAGACTCTGGGTGAAGCCCCCGGGAGGGGGGGGGGGGGAAACGTAGCTGGGAGGAGAGAAGAAAGGGAGGGAAGGAAGGAGGAAGGAAGGAGGAAGGAAGAAGGGTACTGGAACCCCGCCGTCAGTACAGTCTGACCCATGCTGTCAAATCTTAACAGCCACTCGCATGATGGGCGAGGGGAAGTCTACTAAACGCACACAGTAAACCCATCGAACCAGGAATGTTCACTAGGGTCTTCTCACACGATGCAGGTAAAAGACTGCATTAAATCAACAGGTTATAAAACAAATATGAATTATCTTCACCCTTCTCTCACTCACATTTAACATTCACCTTTCTTAGGAAATAACCAACACAGCGACCATCGCTTTATAACTGCCACCACATTTGCAAATAATAATTCAATGCATAATTGTCACATTTTATAGCCACATTTCAAAAAACACAAACTCCAACCACGCATCCAAACGACCAAATCATGCGTACGCACGCTCGCGAACATAAAACTCGTTCTCCTTGCACACACAAACAGACGGTGGCCGAAGGATAAGAGTCCGGCGAATGTGACAGGGCGGACGAGCGAGACCAAGCAAGTTCCAACCCTGAATCACCAGGTTCTCTCCCATCCCACCGACTACCGCATACAGATGCATAAACAGGAGAAAGAATTTTGGAAATATTTAGAATGGCCAGGTTAAAGATTGAATTAACCAGAGAAAAGGTCTCACACAATATTTCTCTTACAATTTCGAAAACAAAAGAAAATTGCGCAAAAGAGAAGACTAAGCCGCTAACAACAACAAACCAAAACAACAAACCACGAAACTGATGCTTACCAGCTACCCGTGGTGACCAGAAGAGGCGGGTCAAACGACTCTCTCTGCCCTCTGTCCAGTCGAGAGGACAGAGGCACAGGTGCGGAAAAAGAAGAAGTGATGTCCCTCTCCTACAGCAAACTGTAGGAACTGAAGATACCGACTGTACCCTCGATGATACGGTGAAGAACCAAGACCGGAGCAGGCGCTCCAGAGACATCTTCCGCTCGAGTGAAGAGCTAACCTCCTCAGCAATGGCGGCCAACATGCCATGCTGCGTCACAGAGTGAGCATACTTCAAACTAAAAGAAACGAAGCACGTGCGACAGGTAAAAAGACAGGCGAGAGGCCGATAGACAGCAAGTTCGAGAGAAAGGTACCAGCCACCGTGAACCTACAGGATGAATAGCACGGGCAGTGGAATAAGAGAGAGAGAGAGAGAAAGCAACCGAAGTTGAGCTGAACTACACCAAGGTGCAACCGCACGCAAGCCACATCAAGGGACGGATACACGACAACAGCAACGACAATAAACGAATGAATAATTCCGCCACCCTAGATGGGTCAAACGTCGTAGGCCTCGTGACAAACTCGTGACAAACCCCCTTCTAAAAGCATCTGTTTCTCTGAGATACAGTGCTCCTTTGAACCTTGACGCATGTGCAAATTCACAACAATGGGACCGAACCCAACTCTCTGTGCTCGACAGAGTACGAGGAATCCAATACAAACATTCCACGATAGAATCACACCGAGAAATACATAATACTACATTTATCAAACAACTAAGCGAACCTTCCAACCATGAAAGTAACAATCCGAACACCGGTGATTCACTACCGTTAACAGCACTGAAGTGAAAACTGTCACTACACCTAATACAGAGACCAAAAGGGATATAACCCTGGTTGAGGGGAAGTGTCCCTCTGACCGATTTTCCAATGCGCTGACTACGGAGCTCGGCTAAGATAGTCAGCATCCGTATTACAGGAACCCTTGATATGACGGAAAGTGAATGCATGACTCTGCAGTTCCACTGCCTAACTCATGATTGACGACTGACTGGCCGGATCCGGTCCAAGCACTGGAGGATGATGATCGCTCTCCAGTACAAACTTCCGGCCGTACTTCTTCTTGGGCACGCCAGTGCGCCGTCCAAATCTGCCTGAGAGATTCAGCACAGTAGGGCATCGATAGTCCTAAGCGGGACAGCCTCTGGGTGTCGACTCGCAGATTCTACCACTACCGAAGTGTAGCGGTGACCGCGATCGGATGGAGGATTTAATGGGTCCACCAGATCGACCCCAACTTTGCTGAATGGCTCCCCAACCAGTGGCACTGATCCCAGTGGAACACGCCTCAAGCGCCCCTTAGGCATTGTCCGTTGGCAGGAATCGCAACTGCGGCAGTAACTGCCTAACCTGTGAGTTCATCCCTGGCCAGAAGAAGTCCTGTCTTACTCGCTCGAGAGTCCGCTTGGAGCCCATATGACCTGCCATGGGGAATCGTGGCCTGCCGGAGAACAGATTCTCTCAAGCTTTGTGGAACGACAAGCTGCTTGGCCACACGATCTGCTTGAGTGAAAACCAAAAGAGGATCCCTTGTGGAGCTTGAAGCTCACCTTGGCGTGTCGGGCAGACTGAGCAGGACGACCTACCAGTTGTCGCAGGCGTTGGACATCCAAGTCCCTGGCCTGAAGACGGACCATGGTAGCAGGATCGGCCCTGGCCAGAACCTCGTCAGAGATCGGATGGAGAACGGACGCAATTCCTGTTCCTGCTTCTTAGCTTTGGCGCGTGTGGTGACTCCCACACACGCCTGTACGGGCAGATCCGTAGACACGGACTGACTGCGTCCGTCAGCAAAGGTGACAGTATTCCCTATGAGAAGGGAATACATTGGTCGCTCCACCGCGATGGCCCATACTTCGCCACAGAAGTAGGGGGTGGAGATAGAAACGAGTACTGAAGGACGGGTGGAGGTAAACCAGCCTCCAACCCGCACACATCGTAACTACGCCCCGCGGGCCTCAGGGGAAACCAAATCCTTATCAACAAAGAGCGTTGATGCTCCCGAATCCCTGATGGTGTCGACCAAGGAGGAACCAACAACAGAGAGAAACACTGGGCACTCTGAATCACCAGAAGCTGGGATGGAACCCACGTTAGCCGAGGCACGAGGATGCTGGAAAGGACTAGCCCATGACTACCAGCGGCTTTAGGGCAATCTTTCCTGATGTGGCCGGACGACCACAAAGAAAACAAATCGAGGTGCTGAGGTCCCCGATGGACTGCCTGCCTTGTTCACCCCGCTAGCAGTTGTCGGCGCCTTACCGCCACTAAATCCTGTGGAGGGCTTCCTCTCCATATCTGGGCGATGCCCATAAGCCCTGCGAGCTTCAGCAAACACCTCAGCGGTGTGAATCGCAGCCGCGAAATCCTGAGGTGCTGTCTCGCCTATCCGGATCCTCAACTCTGGGGACACAGTGTTGGTGAGCTGTTCAATGAGGATCAGATCCTCCAGCTCCAACTTGGCCAACTGACGCCAATACCCTAGCGTTTTGCGCAGCCTATCACCAAACTGCACGAAGGTCTCGTCGTTATTCTTCTTCATGGACCTGAACTTTCGCCTGTACGTCTCTGGGGTAAGGTGAAACGCTTACGCAGAGCCAACTGCATGTCTGCATAAGACGCACCTTCATTTAGAGTGAGCACACACCCCTTGCAGCACCAGATAATCCAGAAAAAAGGTGCATAGCCTTTGTTCCTCAGACAATTGGTATGAACTAGCAACCTTGTCAAAATGCAATCAAGACACACTTTAAAATCAGTAAACGTCGGTCCTGGAGAAGCTTCTGCTCCAGGCTGACATCAAAAACTTCTAAGAAAAAAGTGTGGAACATCATTAAGAAAATCAAAGGGAAGAACACCTGTCCCACTGTGAACCATCTCAAGTATTCGGATTCTTTAATAACAGAAAAGAAAGCAGTTGCTAATCTGCTTGCTTCAACCATTGAAAAGAATTCCTCCTCTTCTAATAAATCAGTCACTTTTGTCAAACACAAAGCCCTAAAAGAAAAATCTCCCTGCAACTTTTCATCCGACAACATGGAAGACTACAATCTTCCTTTTACATTAACGAGCTGAAATTGCCTTACTCTCTTGCAGCGATTCCTCTCCAGGTATAGATGACATTCATTATCAACTATTGAAACATCTTCCGCAAGAAGGTCTGAACATCCTGTTACAGGTATACAACCACGTGTGGACTACAGGTTGCTTTCCACCCTCTTGGCGGACAGCCCTCATTATTCCCATCCCCAAACCTGGAAAAGATCTTTCTAATCCATCTAACTACCGTCCCATAGCTTTGACCAGCTGTGTCTGTAAATTGATGGAAAAAATGATCAATGCTAGGCTCATGTGGAAAACTCGAAACCGATGGCCTTTTGGCGAAAGAACAGTGTGGTTTCCGCAAACATCGTAGTACAGTTGACCATTTGATTCGTCTGGAATCTACACTTAGGAACGCTTTTTTAAACAGACAGCACGCAGTGGCAATTTTCTTCGACTTGGAGAAGGCCTACGATACCACCTGGAAGTCGGGGATACTTCATGATCTCCACGATCTGGGTTTTCGAGGTCATCTTCCGCTTTTTATTCAAAATTTTTTGGCCAGAACGACAGTTTCAGGTCCGGGTTGGCACCACTCTCTCTGATGTCCACGAGCAGGAGTTGGGTGTTCCCCAGGGGAGCATACTGTC
The DNA here is from genome assembly GCA_018398815.1 of Conus ventricosus. Classification (NCBI taxonomy): domain Eukaryota; kingdom Metazoa; phylum Mollusca; class Gastropoda; order Neogastropoda; family Conidae; genus Conus; species Conus ventricosus. The sequence goes on along the minus strand of CM031598.1, from coordinate 29,314,371 downwards.
TCCTGCCCTCTTTAGTATTAAAATCAACAACATTGTGAAATCAGTTCAGCAGGGTTCAGACTGCTCATTGTTTGTGGATGATTTTGCCGTCTACGCAACTGGAAGCCTGTACCCGAGTGTCCAGCGCAGGCTCCAGCTTTGCGTAGATAAAATCCATCGGTGGGCGGATGAAAACGGTTTCACCTTTTCTGCTACAAAAACCCAGTGTATTCACTTCCATAGTTTCCGTCAGTTTTTTCCAGATCCGGAATTTCAAGTAGGGAAATCTCCCATTCCAGCTGTTAAAGAGGCCAAATTTCTGGGAGTCATTTTTGACCAAAAACTTAACTTTCTCAGCCATATTAAAAACTCAAAACTGCTTGCCAAAAGGCACTGAATATTCTGCGGGTCGTAGCACACACCGACTGGGGCGCTGATAAGAAAACTTTGTTGCACCTCTACAGAGCCCTGGTCCGTTCTAAACTGGACTACGGTTGTGCTGTGTACGGCTCCGCAAGATCATCTTACCTCAAACTCTTGGACCCTATCCACCATCAAGGGCTTCGTCTCTGTCTTGGAGCGTTCCGCACCACCCCTGTGTACAGCCTGTACGCAGAGGCAGGTGAACCTTCACTGTTCAATCGCAGGCTGAAACTGTCTTTGAATTATTATATCCGACTGTTCTCAGAACCACAGAATCCTGCCTATGACTGTGTTTTTGACCCTCCGTTCCAAAGTAAGTTTAAAAATAACCCGAAATGTATTCCACCGTTTGGGCTTCGTATGCAGCCTCACGTGCGGAATGCAGGTATAGACCTGGGAGTAGTTTCCGATTTTTCCAAGTTTCCGGATCAACTCCATGGACCTTTTTCACACCAGAGATTCGTTTTGATCTCGCAGCTTTCCGTAAGGAGTCTACCAGCTCTCTGGCGTACAAGGCTTTGTATGCCGAGCTCTGTTCTAAATTCCCATCCTATCAAAAAGTTTTCACTGACGGTTCCAAGTCTGAGGATGGAGTGGCCTGTGCAGCCTACTGCCCTGGGCTCCTTCTCAGATACTGTTGGAACATATCCATTTCGATGCTTCTGTCTATTCTGCTGAACTTACTGCTCTGGTACTGGCTTTGAAGATAATCTCACATTCTTCAAAGAGGGACTTTCTGGTTCTGTCGGATTCGCTGTCAGCTTTGGAAGCCATAGCTGGCCGCAACCTTCAGCATCCAGAACTTTTGCATTTCTTTGAACTTTTTAGCAAGTTGAAAGCGGACGGTTACAACATTACTCTTGCTTGGGTTCCTGGTCATGTTGGCATCGGCGGGAACGAAATGGTTGATCGTTTAGCCAAGAACGCCACAAGAGAGAAACTGTCCAACATTTATATCCCCTGTTCAGATGTGAAACCCAAAATTAACGATTATGTGAGAGACCTCTGGCAGGAGGATTGGAACACACAGACGAGTAACAAACTCTTTCAGATCCGTCCAAACCTTAAGGACTTCCTCCCATCCACGTCGGGAGGTCGTAAAGAGGAAACGGTTCTGTGCCGGCTGCACACCGGCCATTCGTATTTTACCCATTCCTACCTTTTGGGGAGTGAAGAGGCTCCGTGGTGCATTCCATGTCATGCGCCACTCACAATGAAACATGTTCTTTTAGAGTGTTGGACTTGCACGATGTGAGACACAAACATTTTACGGCGGAGTCCATGAGGATCCTGTTCAGGGATGTTCCGCCTGATGTGATCCTCGAGTTTTTGAGAGAGATTAACATTTTTCATCTGATTTAAGATTTTACGGCAGAAAGATTTTTAACAAAGTTTCTGGTGCGTTTGTAGACGATGTCATTTAACAAGATGTGTGAAAGGTTGGATTTTTTTTTTTTTTTTTTTTTTTTTTTTTTAATGACTGGTGCGTTGATTTTAACGTGGTGACAGCCCTGATATGGCCCTCTGCGGTCGGCTGGGCTATAAGCAACATTATCTTATCTTATCTTATCTTGTCCAAAATGCTCTAGGAACATATCAATGTCCTCACTAGGTCTGAACTCTGGAAGCTTTAACTTTGGGCTCTAACTCTATCACCTGCCTGGTGATTAACCCCCTGACTTACAGATGCGGGAGACCGCGAAAGAAGTTGTTCCATCTCCTCCCTACGCAGAGCCTCCATCCTGTCTAGTTCTTCCCTACGGAGGGCAGCCTCTTCCCAACGCTGATCCTCCTGTCTGGCAGCCTCCTCTCTACGCTGAGCTTCCTGTCTAGCAGCTTCCTCTCTGCGCTCTTCCCTACGCAGAGCTTCCTGCCTAGTAGCCCACGGCTGTTCAGAGCAAGTTACTTAGTTTTGAGTCGCAGGGGAGTTTACAGCTGCAGAGACCAAGCTGTGAATGCAGGTGAGGGAAAGGAATGTTTTCTGCAGGCCGCTCCCCACCAGCCAGCTAACCGCACTGTATTCGGCCAACTGAATGTCATCTGTGCATAGCTGGTCTGGCAGCAATGCGTTCGGCAAGTTTGAGCGGCCATTACAAATGGGGCTGTAGGTTTGATAATTAGTTATTGTCATTAAAAATGTAATATATCTGCACTATTGAGATGACTGAATTGGCGAATTCCCAACAATTCTTTTAATACCAAACTCGACTGGGTTTATTTTCTTGTAGATAACATAGATGCCGCATGAAAGCTTGTACGCAAGTGGTCAGGCAATATTAGAACAATGACAACAAACACAATATTGTGCAAAATGACGTCATCACTTTCTGGGAAGTTAATTTTCCATAGTTAAGTAGCACACAAGTTTGATACATGCCTCTGCTCAGACTACAGCAACAAAAAATTTTTTTTTAATGTTTGAGCCG
>CM031598.1:29282005-29305711 GCA_018398815.1 Conus ventricosus | reverse complement strand
AATTGAATATATTCATGAATGTGGCTGGTTGTGTAATCTTTGTCTGAAAAGTGGCAAATTTTGCTGCCAAAAATGGCGCCCCAACAACTATGCACCCTGTAAGCATCAAAGTTAATCAGGATTTATTTTCTTCTACTGTAATAAAACCGGATGTCTTGATCAATTGTAAACTGTTCATACCAGCAATGAAAGTGGTTTTACATGCAGGAAAAAATTGACTTTTTTAATGTCGCACCTCAGTGGTGGTGTAAATACATTTCTTCTGGTCTCCTGTCAGAATGTCAACATTGAGCCAAGTTCAGAATGATACCTGATTTCAGCTTGCTGATAGCACTGTTATATCAGCAGAAAAGAAATAGTTCTTTGTAGGTTATTTTTTTTTCTTTTTTTTTCAGAGATTTGTCAGTCAGTATTTCTTGTAAGAAATTATGTGTGACAGTTTGTCTGAAAAAAAAAGTGTACGTCTTAGAGAAAACTTTTAAATGTTTTCAGTATTTCTGATTGGTCACGTGATGTCCATCATTTGTATTTGTCAGAGTGAGTAATTGTTGAAACAAATCATGCGTGACAGTTTGTCTGGAAAAAAAACTGTACATCGTAGAGAAAACTTTTCAATGTTTTCAGTATTTCTGATCAGTCACATGATGTCCACCATTTGATGAGTGTGGGTAAAATTACTGGCCTTTGGTTGCTAAACCATCAAAAAGATGTAATCATGGTGGGAAACGAGATGCAGTCACTGATGATACAATACAAGATCTGTTACACATTTTTGGAAGATTATAATGGTGTGTTTTTATTCTTTTTTTTCTTCTTTTTTTTGTGTGTGGGTAAAATCCTACAGATATAGGGTTAGAAATTCCAAAGTAATTTTTAATTGTTCTTGGGACAAGTGCATAAGTAGATACGAAAATTTGTACTTGCCATTTCTTCCCTTAATAAGCACAATGTTTATATGCTACTGACTGTTTGATACAAAGACCACTCCTTGCCTGAGGAAGACAGCACTCGGTTAAGATTCCATCACAAGAAAAAACAGGAGAGGGTAGAGTAGTATAGCTAAGGTGTGACAGTGAGAAGGAAAGACAGAAAAGCGACTGTTCTACACTGAAACTAATTTCTCAGCCATCCTTTCATTTGCACCTTTTAAAGAGTGAAGAAGCCGTGGTGCATTCCATGTCATGTACCACTCACAATGAAACGTATTCTTTCAGAGTGTTGGGACTTGCATGACATGAGACATATACGTTTTACTGCAGAATCCATGAAAACCTTGTTCAGAGATGTTCCACCTGATGTGATCTTTGAATTTCTGAAAGAGATTAACATTTTTCATCTGACCTGAGATTTTTAACAAATGTTTGGGTGTTTTTGTGGAAGATTTGTTTTATAGGGTTGTGTGAATGAATGACTTGTGAGTTCAACACGGTGACAGCTCTGATATGGCCCTTTGCGGTCAGCTGAGTAATAAGCAACATTGGCTTAACTTATCGGAGCCGGAATAGCTCAGTTGGTAGAGTGCAGGACTCGTAATCTTGGTGATCCTGTGGTTGCAGGTTCGAATCTCCGCCGGGGCGTTTTGGTTCAGGGGGATTTTTCCCTGGGAGTTAACATTGGTTCTGACTCCATTTCCCATACAGTCCTTTGAATGAGAGTATAAACCGAGGTTCCGTGTATGAATGCACGCATAATATCTTGCACACACATAAAATCCCATCACCAACTTTCGGAAGAGTAGGCCAGTTTGGCCGTTGGTATGGATGACATGTTACACATAGCATGCACCCTGCGTGAGAAATGGAAAGAATGAAGGAAGTAAGGAAATTGAGTGAACGATATTGACTGGATGACACGGGAAACGACTGAATGAAGCGCCAGCTGGCAGCTCTTCAGTCAGTACTACCAGGTAGGCAGCCCATTGTGTAAACGAGTGTTGATTGTAAAGCGCTTAGAGCTTTGTCTCTAGCCGAGAATAGGCGCTATATAAGTATTCATTATTATTATTATAATTATTAGCTGTCCTTATGGTTGCCTGATGGATTGTCCTCCAGATGATTGCGTTGTCACAGAAAACCAGAAGTGTGGGTATTTTGAGCCCTGAGATGTGTCAGTAAGATCTAAAAAAAAAAAAAAAATGTGCAGACAATCTGAATGATTTGAAAGAAAAAAAATGTTCTCCATTTGCACCTAGGGCTTAGTTTTTGTAAACGTGCAGTCAGATTTTGCCTGTAATCACTGTAACATGTTTGAGGTGGGTGTTATATTTTCTTCTTGTTTTGGTGTGGTTTGTTTGTTGATTGTTTCTTTGTTTTGTTTTGTTTTTAATTGTAAATATTATTGTTGTGTAGCACCATTGATGTATGTGTCTGTTCTTTTTTTTCCCAATTTATTGACACAAGTATTGTAATATGATGCTTATAATGTGAATTGGTGTGAATACTGCTCTATGACATGTTTTTTGTTGTTGTTTTTTTATTTCCTTCATTGATCTTTTTACTATAGACACAAGTCAGTTTATGTTTTTGAGCCCCAGGCAGATAGCCAAACCATTCAGAGTCAGAACCATGCAGATTTCTATTGCCAAAGAAATTGTCAGTCAGTGGCATGTGTGAAACTACAGAAACATGCCAGGTACTTATCATTTGTTTCGAAAGAAATCTTGCAAATGTGATGGAAGTAATTGTTAGTAACGTTATTTTTTATTCATTACGATGTCACAGGCCAAGAGGTAATACACCTGGGATGATGTGTGTGATTTGTCTGCACAGGGACGACATTTCGGAGATAGGAAACAGATCCTGTATCACCCGGTTTGTCAAGAAAGTACTGGCAATAGTAAGTCGGTAGTGGCTTTTGTTTTCACAGGATTTGTTTGGTGTTTTAAAAGCCCCTCAGATTTGAAACCTGTACACACACACACACACACACACACACACACACACACACACACACACACACACACACACACACACACACACACCCCCCATTTCATAGCGTTGAAAGTGCGTGAGAACAAGATCTCTTTCTGGAGGTATCTGAAGAGACCTTGAAGTGTGTCATCACTGTCTTGGGAAAATAAGGGATGATTGGAATTATACCTCATGTTATGTCACACCAGTAATTGTAGATGTAATGCTATCTGATGTTATGTCACACAGTTAATTGTACATGTAATGCTATCTGATGTTATGTCACACAGGCAATTATAGATGTAATGCTGTCTGTTGCATCACACAGGTAATTGTAGATGTAATGCTATCTGATGTTATGTCACACAGGTAAATGTAGATGTAATGCTTTCTGATGTTATATCACACAGGTAAATGTAGATGTAATGCTATCTGATGTTATGTCACACAGGTAAATGTAGATGTAATGCTATCTAATGTTATGTCACACAGGTAAATGTAGATGTAGTGCTGTCTGATGTTATGTCACACAGGTAAATGTAGATGTAATGCTTCCTGATGTTATGTCACACGGGTGAATATAGATGTTGAGACAGAATTTTGATTTTGCACTATTATTGTCAGTAACTAACACACACACACACACACACACACACACACACACACACACACACACACACACACACACACACACACACACACACACACACAACACACACACACACACACACACACAACACACACACACATACACACACAGGGAGAGGGGGGTAGTGGTAATGGAGGGAAGGTGGGAATGGAAAGTGGAGAGAGAGAAAGAGACGCATATTGACTGAGGCGATGAGTGAGAGGAGAAATGATGCCTAGCAGAAGGCTGGTCATTAATTTGACTGAAAACATAAAGTGGAAATGTGTGTAAAAGATCATGAAGCATCTACATAATGACAGTTTTGTGAAAGAGTATTTCCTGACAAGAAGTGCCTCCTTAAATGATCTTCAAACAATATGCCGAGTGGAGATAGTTCTAAAACAAATTCATGTAACATCAGATCAGTGTTTTGTCCATAATGGATTGCATGAAATTCTGCATGCTAGACTTTAAAGTGGTCTGCCTACAGAGTAAAAAACTAGCAGGGTCAGGGGACATATATGTACTCGTCCAATAAAACATTTCTCTAAAGTCTTCTGAAGATATTCAGTGTTTTTTTTCAATGTAATAATGGGTAATGCAAGGTTGTACAATTCATGGAATTCTTAGCACCTTTAGTTATGGGTGTGAGGTTGATAATTGAAAAGAAGTGGATTGTAAGATGATATTCTTACAAAAATTAGGAGTAGTCCCTTTCATCAGAAGACATAATAAAAAAAACAATAAAGACGTGAGTACTATAAGATGATGTCTTTCTAAGTGTCGGTTGTTGAGTATTTGAGTACTAAGAGCTTGCAACATGTTTTAGGGGATGTGTTCATTCGTAGCATATTTACCAATCTTTAACAGAGCAAAAACAGATCTGGAAAAGACCTTGAAATTTTGATCACTAGAATAGTATTAAACTTTTTTTTACATCTGATGTTAATTACGCATTATTTTATAATTGTTATTAGATACACACACACAAAAAAACCCCCTAATGTTTTTGAAATATGAAAAATTTCACTTCTCAGAATACTTAATCTGTATTTGGCGTTAACACCACCAAAAATATATTCATATACATTTCCCCCATTAAAACCGGAAAGCCTTCAAATACTTAAATGTACGCATTTCCGACAAACACAATAGACATGCTTGCATACAATACAAATCATGCACTGATACAAATTCGTGGTCTAAGTGCTCCTATCGCCTTTCTTCTCACAGATCTGCTGTCCCACCGCTCCTATCTGCCTTTTTCATCTTCATTTCCTCTCTGTCTGTCAGTATCAAAACATATTCATTTTCCTTCATCCAAGATTATATGTTTGTTATATTTTTTTCATTGTCATGTTGTATGAAGATTCAGCCCAGTTGTGATATGTCACTGTGCAGCTTGAGCAGCACAGATACATGCTCATTGTGCAGCTTGACACCAATGTGCGTCAGTACAGCAAGCACCTGTCAGAGTACCTGCACTTCCTGTTGGACTTTGCCAAGATGGGAGAAGAGGAGTGTTCCTTCTTGCTCAGCATCAACTGCATCTCCATTCTGGTCACCTTCTACATGGGACATAAACAGGACACGCCTGGCATGTCCGCCCCACAGACCAGCTATGTCAGTTCACATGATTTTTTTTTCACTCTATGTTTGTACATGCCTGATTGAAAAATGATGGAAGAGTTTCATGTTATTGTGCTTGAAAGACTCTAGTTCAGCACCGAGTATGTTTATGAACGTTGTATTTTTGTTATTGGATTTGCATGTGAATGAGTTACTTTATCATTTCAAGAGTTTCTGTCAAAATGTTCGTATGAAATTGTCTGAAATGGTGTGAATGCTGAATGGATATGTATTTGGGTTTTTGTTACTGTTGTTTTTTAATTTTTATTTTGACATAATTTTTATCTCTACCCGAACCAACTGTCTTTGCTTAATCCCTCAATGTTCCTTAGTAATCGCACAATTCTGGTTCTTCATGACAATTCCTGAATTGCAGCATGCAGTGCATGTCACAATTTAGTCATTTCCTGTAATTGCATAAACATTGAAATGGGGGAAAAAAAGTAAATGAGAAAAAATGAAAATAAGAGTAAAAAAGGGGGTAGGGAAGAGGCATTATATCGTCTTGTCTTTTGACTTCCTGATTTTGGTTTGGCAGAACAAGATGATGCGTATTTTAATGCAGGTGGAGATTCTGTCTGAAGACGAGGAAGAAGAGGAGGTGCTGACTCTGACAGATGACTCCAAACCCTCCCCCATGGAGAAGATGATCAGCTTGATTGCCCTGTTGGTGGAAAAGTCCCGGAACAGAGAAAAGATGTTGCATCTGTCCACCAAAGACTACACAGCAGTTGTTGGTTCTGGCACAAAGGTAAAGAACCACAAGTGACGAATATGTGATCTTGCATTGGTCCCATCAGAGCGGACATTCAGAGTATTCTCTGAGAGTTTTGATTACATGGTCAAATTTTGTAAGAGGGGACTGTTGAGTGGTAAATTGAGTACATGAGTGCATTTTTTATTTTGATATATATCAAACCAAAAAAAAAGGGAGTGTGGAGGGGAGAGAACAAAGTCATGACTCCCAACATCTATTACTAAGGGACTCCAGGACCCCCAACAGCACAATTATAAAGTGTCCTGGGACTCCTTGCTAAAACATTTTAAGGGTTGTGACTCATTTTGTGTCTGAATGTTTGTGACTGTTACTGTCTTAATTTTCTTCACATTTTCGTGAAAAGGCATCCAGGACATTACTGAACCTCTCTCTCTCTCTCTCTCTCTCTCTCTCTGACACACACACATACACACATGTATGCTTCACACGCATACATGCACACATGAGCGTGCGTGCACACACACACACACACAGTGTATACTTTAACATTCCAATGCATTCTCCCACACACTCTTTGTCTCTCTTGTCTCTTTCTGTCACATGAATAAAAAGGGAATTTTCATTTCATAGCAAACAAGTAGCCAGCTTTCAGATACAGCTTAACCTGAAGTCTGTATTTTGAATGTCAGATTATGCCTATGAATTAAGACAGGAAAATTTGTTAAGTTGTTCATAACGGTGACAAACATATTCTTTAACATTTATTTTACATGTTGCTTCTACTCCTACTTGTAAAGGCAGTTCTGCTTCATAGGCTTGAAGCATCTGCAGCATTGTTGTGCATGTCTCATCATTTTCCGCAGGCACTCAATGGCCTGCTCTTCTGAAAGCTGGAGTGGGATTTCTTCCAAGTTTGCATTACAGCAGACAGCACAAAGCATACTGCATTCCCAGTACCGGAGACAGAGATACAGTTTTAGTTAGTCCATGTTAATCTCTGGGTCTTTTTTTTTTTTTTTTTTCTTCATTTTTTCCCCCTGCTAACAAAGATGAAGCTTCACTTGAACCAGTGCTTTTTATCGGATTCGCTGATTTCATGCCATGCATCAAAAAGCAAAAAAGAGCTTATGTTCAGTGGCAGAACCACACACCTCAGTTTAGTTCGGATATGCATACAACTCTGTTGATATTAAAGCCACAGGTTCGCCAGGCACAGCTGTATGTGCGCAGGGAGTCACTTCTGCTGCATTCTTTACTAGTGAGGCTGAGACCAAACAGCAGACAACAGCCGACCCGACAAGATATGGGACTCGTGTTTGTGGAGATTTTGTATGTCCCAGGACCCACTCAGTTCAGTTTAAGCACACCTGGGACCCTGTCTGAAATTTTTGTAGCTTTCGTCCTGCTTCTAATGCATACAGGATGGCAGGACTCCATGAATGGAAGGAGCCCTGGAAGTACAGTCCAGCAATATGATGGAATGCTCACTGAACTTTTCATGGTTTGAACGTTTTCGCTAACAGCAGCTTTAAACCAGTCGGATTCAACATAAGATATTGTGCGTCATTGTGTTTTCAGGTTTTTGCATTCTTGCTGAGCCAGATTCGGGAGCAGATCAACATCCGCCAGACCTGCAACATCATCTGCAGCCTGACACGCTGGAATGATAATCTGGCAATGAGTGTAAGTGGAATGGAACTTTCGACCTCTGTCAAACGGAAGTTGGGTAACATCCGATATAATCTTTTAGACAAAAGGAACTTTTTCTGTGACTCTTTACAGTGAAATTTCCTGAATATAATAAATAAGAACTTAATTATCATGATTGTTCTAGACTTTGGGGTATTGACATGTAGGTCTTTTGGCTCAAACACTTTTTCTTACTGTTCTCTAAATCTTTCTTTCAACTTTTGTTGTTGTTGAGAATTTGATGAGAGTGTAAAGATTTATCCTTTTTTTTTGCAAGATGAGGGAACAATGATAAACTTTGAATTTTTTTTTATTTTTTAGTTCAGTTAGAAATATGTATGAGAAAATACTATGGATGGTTGTGTGCAGATTGTTAACGCTCTGTTTACCGCTATCCGGAAACTTGGACCAGAGGTAAGACCATTTCTTGACCGTGGCGGGGGCGGGAGGTTTTTTCTGTTCTGTGTGTCTGCCTATTTTCATACTTATGCATGTGCACATTCCTGAATTCCTCTTTTCTTATTTTTTACATGAACTAGGTTCAGGCAGCTTTCCAATGGCAGTGCTAATGACAGATATGCATATGTCACACACACACACACACACACACACACACACACACACACACACACACACACACACACACACACACACACACACACACACTACACATACACCACACACACACACACACTTAACATGCTCAGATTTTACAGATTAACCCTGAAACAGGGCCAGTAGACATACTGTGTCTTAAAGAGAAGAATAGTCTGTCTAGAGCCACCCTGCCCTGGGACTTTCTCAGATGCTAAATCAAGTTATGCAGTTCACATATAAACCCACAGTAGCTGGAAACCCAACCTCAGGAAATCCTTTATGTAAATAATAAAAACTGACATTCCAAGGCTGACTTGGTCTGCGCCTTAGAGCATAATTCAGCTGTTGTATATTCCAGACTGCATCAGAATCAACTGCCCCATTTTTTTTTTAACTCCAGCCCATGAGAAAAACGGTTAATATTCAGTTTTCAGTTGAGCAGCAATATAAACACGGTGTTGCTTGAATTCAGGTTCTACACCAGTTGACTGTCGAATAATAAGCCTCGTTCCGACAGGCACAAAAGTCGTGTCCTCAAATAGTGTTATTTTCTTAAAAGAAGCCGAACAACTGTATTACTTTCACAGGCTGCAGTGGCTAGCATTGAGGACTGTGAGCTGGGAGATATGGGAACTGTTTGAGAATAAGCGTATAGTACAGCCCTGTGATGCAGTCTGTGACTGGGATGGAGCTGGGGAGTGACTGGGGAGCAGTGCAGTGTCATCTCTGGTAGGTTGCCTTTTGAGGAAATGACATTGACTGCGCCATGTAGATTCCTAGAGCCGGGGCTGTGGCAGGACAAGCCAGGATGTGTTACGGACAGGGAGTTGGAATGAACAGTGTTTGAGGCTGTCAGATCGTTTTTTTACCTAACAGTTTTTGTAAGTGTTTATGCATATGTTTGGCAAAAATAAGATGCATAGTAAAAAGATAGGTCGAAACAAAAATCCAGAATCGAAGTTGTTGAGCTGTTACTGCACTGTGGTGTGTGACCATGGTTGTTCTCTTGGTATTCTTTGACCAAAGAGTGATAGCTCTTGATCATCTCGCATGCAAGATAGCATGTGGCCGTGTCTGAATCTTGTACAGTATGCTGATACATTGGAACAGTTGCGAGGACCAAGGCCCCAGAAGTGTCTCTTAAAAACAAACAGAATCTGGCAAGAAAACACAAGTTTGTGCCAAAGTATGAAGATGAATCAGGTTTACAAGTAATTTGCAGCGATCCAGTTTCTGTTGTAGTTGCTATAAGATCAGCAGATATCCCTCTACTCTCTGTTGTGTGAGAGGTGACAATGTGATGGTTGTACACTTTGTCATAGTCTTAATTGCAGGGCCTAACACTTGTTGTAACTTACTATCATTGCAGTGGAACTTTTCCAAGTATAAATGAATGGTAACACATCATTGTTGAACAATTATACACACACACTATATATATATATATATATTTTTTTTTTTTTTTTTTTTTTTAACCGCTGCTGAAGTATTCAAAAGTTTGGCGTACCAAAGTCACACAATGCATAATAGGAATCTTTTGCAGTAGCAGGTAAAATTCTGATTGTAGATTCAGAACTGAAGTAAATGTCCTATGTCTCTGTTCGCTTTAATTAATAAACTCTGTTCTATTTTTTATTACGATTTCTTGTCCATATAAAATTTGACGATGGTGATGAAGTTCATTCACTGGCTAAATTATACACATCAGTTAGTGTGCATTGATGTCGCCAAACACTGCCCTGCCTGTCTGTAGCAGCAGTCAACACAGTTACACTCTGTGCCCAGAATTGCTGTGGTTCTGATCAGGGATTAATGAAGGCAACCAGCCAGTCACAGCATAGTTGACACCACTGCTGCTGGTGCCTGGACTCTCTCCATTCCTTTGGGCATTGGGGGTGGCAACCAGCCAGTCACAGCATAGTTGACACCACTGCTGCTGGTGCCTGGACTCTCTCCATTCCTTTGGGCATTGGGGCTGGCAACCAGCCAGTCACAGCATAGTTGACACCACTGCTGCTGGTGCCTGGACTCTCTCCATTCCTTTGGGCATTGGGGCTGGCAACCAGCCAGTCACAGCATAGTTGACACCACTGCTGCTGGTGCCTGGACTCTCTCCATTCCTTTGGGCATTGGAGCTGGCAACCAGCCAGTCACAGCATAGTTGACACCACTGCTGCTGGTGCCTGGACTCTCTCCATTCCTTTGGGCATTGGAGCTGGCAACCAGCCAGTCACAGCATAGTTGACACCACTGCTGCTGGTGCCTGGACTCTCTCCATTCCTTTGGGCGTTGGAGCTAGAGCGCTGCAGTCCTTCAGTTTGGGTCTTCACTGCACAGACAACAGCACTGCAACCAGCAGGGGCCATGGCCAAACACCCTCTGCCGATTCAAAGGACTGTCGTACATGCTGACTGGAAAATCATAAAGATAGATGTGCCGCACAGGTGCAAGTTCCCAGGCTGTAGTAGCTGGTCATAGATCCTGTCTTATCACTGTTCTCAGCAGCCCTAAAACCACTTAAGGACTTACTTTCTGTGTTAGACACAAAAGGTCCCAAGAATTCTTTATAGACATCAGCCATCGGAGTTGGAGTGTAGGAAAAGTAGTTTATACATCAGAAAGTATGGTAAGTACACCAGTGGTGGTAGCCTGCATGTCTTTTGAAGCAAGAAGGACATCATGTGAGCTGGATTTTATGGTTTGTGTGATGAAAAGTGCATGCATTACTAGGCATTGTTTTTGAAGTGGTGAAAACCCGAAAACAGTGTGGCTGGATTTTATGTTAAGAAAGAGCAAGGAGCTTGAGTGTTGCACTTTATGTTCTGAAGCAGTGGTGACCTCATGTGTTGTTGAAGTTTGCTGTGTTGTGAGAAACGTGTAAGGGGCTGAACATGTCGAAGCACAGGGAACAGTACATGATGTTGGGTTGTGCAGAGCCTGAAAACAACAGCCATGAACCCTATCTTTCAGCATGCCCAGCCTTTCCTCAAACTCCTGACCTTCTTGGTGGAGGTCAACAGTGGGGGGGTGGCCCCTCTGTCCGGTTTTCCATGCTTCACTCAGATCATTCTGGCCAAAATGTGGGATGTGAGTAGCGCAGCTAGCAGCTGACTGTTAATGGTATTGGTGGAAGTATGGTTTTTTTGGTGGAGGACACACACACACACACACACACACACACACACACACACACACACACACACACCACACACACACACACTTGCATAGTCTGATTGTAAGCATATTAGGAACTGGTTTACACATTTGTTTTCTCTGACCTTGTCAAAAGAATTATCATTGTAGTAAAATATCTGTCAAGAGATTATGTTGATCCGATACAGCTGATGCCATGTTCCACAGCCGCATAGCTGCCACATTGCTGGGCGTGGGCTGTATCAGATAAAAATAGTCTCTTGACAGATATTTTACTTTAATGATAATTCTTTTAATAAGGTCAGAGAAAAACACATTTGCATGCCAGTTCCTCTGATAATGGTCGGAGAAGAACAAAAATTTCAGTGCAAGAAAGTATGCAACTCTGATGAACGCGCTAACGTGTTAGAAGGATTCATGGGGAAAAAATTGTTTTAATCGAATGAAAGGGACAAAATGAAAGAAAAGGCTTTGCAGACATGTCTCTGTTAAGGTACCTATTAAGTTGAAGCTTGCTTCTGAGGATTTAACCTGGATATATGATTAGAATGTTCATATCAAGTCCCACTCTATCAGTTGATAATATTCACCCAACCCAGTTTTGCATGGTTGAAAGCTTTCTTGGGCAAAGTGTTTTGAAAAATACAATGGCAGTTTGTGTACATTTTGTGATCTGAAGAGTGAAGCTGTTTCCTTCTATTACTTGATATTAAGTTCCATTTCAGTTAAATCTGGAGTAAGCTTCAACTTAGTAGGTAAGAACTGGCATTCTTGAGGTAATTTTATAAGATCGAAATATATTGTAACATGAATGTATAGCCAGATAACACTCCAAAAAGAGAATAACAGGATATACTATTTTTGTAATAACAACAAACATACTTAATCTGATGCCATAAAAATAAAGTATTTTGCACAATCTGTGGCATATTTTCTTCATCACTAGCCTGTCTTTTTTCTTTAATGTATATTTATAATTGGATTATGAGGAAATTCTTATAGCACATCATGACGTGTGCCATGCTTTTCCATCTCCAGCTGGCCAAAATTGCGCCGGTGGCAGTGCTGGAATGGTTGACAACACATGTGGCCCGCAACAAGATGGCTCACCTCTGGGTCCTGGACCAGATGGACCTGTGGGTCGAGCACTACCTCATCGCTCACAACAATGTGCGCGTCCGCAACGGTAAGGTCCTCTTGCTCACTTGTGCCTGCGTGTGTGTGTGTTTGTGTGTGTGTGAAGTGATTTATCATGAATGAGAGATGAGCTGTCATCAGAGATGGGATTTTTCGCCGATCGGATTTCCGTCTTTTGATGGCCCCAGGGGTCGTTTTTGAGATCAGTGTAAATCCGTTGAGAAATGGGGGGGGGGGGGGGTAGAGGTAGGTTTGTGATGAAGCTAATGTACGGCGAGAGGTCGATCGATATTGTGTTCTCAATTGATCCGTTCGCAAATGGATGTTTCCGGTTTCTGCTTGGGCCGGTCGAGACTGCTGTCTTTGTTTTCATTCTGCGGTTGACCGAAACCATCAAAGCGGAAGTTGATGTTTGAGAACGCGGCAAACTGTTTGCGAATTTTTTTCCTGACGCCATTTTCTTTCGGTTTGACGAGAGTAGCGAAAACCAGAATGTTTCGTCAGATAGCAGAAAACGAGAAAGTTCTTGCGAAGCAAGTCGATGCTTCAGTTAAAAACAAATGGACTTGGAAGTGGTTGAGGAGGAAGTGAGCGCAAAAAATGATGCTGACCAGTTCCAAAGGCGCCGTCAGCCACAGTGTGATTCTCAGACTGAAAGACTGCATGAGGAAAATCACCTATCCAGGACAAGCAGTCTGCACATGGTGTAATGACGCGATCAAGTATGGCTCACGGGGCAAGTCAGCATTGATCAACCACGTTCTTGCTGAAAAGCACCTAGCAAGAGTGAAAGATCGTCTTACAAACGAGACTCTTGGATCGTTTGGAGCATCGGCGAGTCTACCCACCACCCCCACTCTCACCCCGTCTCTCTCTCTCTCTCTCTCTCTCTCTCTCTCTCTCTGTGAAGAGTAATGCTATTTGTTTTGTTGAAGTAATAATATTAATAATATTGCAGGTTATCTCCAGATAGATGTAATGCCCACAATCATCAAGCTGATTATTTTGCAATGAAGGTTCTCTTTGAAAAAACAGGTTACATCAACGTCACAGTAGGACCTATACACAATTGTGTAGTCAATATTTTACGTAATAAATAGCATACAACAAACTATTTTAATGAGAGAGAGAGATCAAAACAAAAAAATTGCAAGGGTGTTATTGACATTCTACAGACAAGCAAACAAAACATAAGTAAACAAACAGACGATAGTATGGAAAAAGTCGTAGTAGTAGTAATAATAATAAGAATAATGATTTTTACCTATACCACCGCGTCACAAAAATCTTTTCTTTTCTGGTATAGATATCATGGGGGGATAAATCAGTTACACACATTCATACAAATGAGCAGACCGGCAGATATGCATGCATACTTATACTCTGGTGACTAGATTTAGCAAGTGACATCATTAATGTTGAGGAGTATCAGAAGTGTGAAAGTGTTTTTTTTCTTATTGTAATAGAGATGGATCAAGTTGAAAAGAAAAAAAAAAACTGCTTGTGGGCACACAATTTGCACACTTTGAATATGATCCTTAGTCAACTCTCTCACTTATATTATTCTATAAAGGAATCAGAATCCTCCGTGGTATTTTGAAGGACAGCTATAAGAAATTATTTGATTGGTGTTCAGGTAAACTTTTTTAATAAGTATTTTGAAGGATGGCTATTACTATTAGAAACTAAACTGCTCGCTGAAATGTGATGTGAAGGACAGTAATGAGAAACTGACTTGCAACTGCTGGAAAATTGTGTGACTATTAGCAACTGGAAAATCACCAATCCTGTATCAATGGTCTTCATGATTTCCTGACAGACATCAATGGCGAAGGTGAGAAAGTCTTTTTTTTTGTAGGATCAAGGTTATTAATACTTTTGAATACTTTGGTGTCTCAGATGCTGATTTTTGCAGGTTAAATTCTAAAAAATCTTCAGCTTCAGGGGCTTCGCACCCTGACCCCCACCAGGGGCCTTGCCCCTGGACCCACCGGGGGCCTTCAGCGGCCCCCGGACCCCCGCCACTTTTTTCCTCCTTTTTCACATTATGAGAATCCCCTCTCTGGTCATTGTGTATTGCAGCATTTTTCAAAAGTTAAAAAGGACTGCCTTTTTTTTCCTCTTCACTAACCGGTGGACAAGTGGGTCAGTTTAATCTCGCAGTTTCTGTTGTGTGTGTGTGTATGCATGTGTGTTTAACTGCAAACTTTAACATTGGTGTTTTCTTGGCAAGTATGAGTATTAACATCATCAAACTTGACAGAATGATAAATGTTGTTTTCCAGTCATTCCACTGGTGAATATGTCAGCAAATGGTTACATCGGTTAATATGAGATTAAAGTTGGGGCAATGGTTTCAGTATAATAGAATTATCCTTTAAAATGCATCAGTAACAATGATTGCTTTATGCACAGATTTAAGAGGTGTTAAATGATATTATATCCATGTATGATGACTAGTATTAAGTTAGATTTTTTGTGAGGAGGAGGCCGTTTTCTACCAGGAAGAGAGGTACAGATAAAAGTAAATATAAATACTTGTAAGTGTGTTCTTATTTCTGGTCTTACTGTTAATACCAGATTTGTTGTGTGTTTGTGAATCCTCAGTAGTTCTGACCATGTTCCAGTTGAGCATCTCTAGCCAGAAGACAATGCGAGACCTGTTTTCAGACTGTGTGGATAATGTTTAGAGCGGGCACTTTCACTGATGCAAGTAACTTTGTTTCCAGCTGCCGTCTATCTGCTGGTATCACTGGTGCCTTGTAGCCAGTTCCCTAGTGCCTTCCGCACCACTGCTAGCCGTACCACTGGTGTCAGCAAAGATATACAGGTTAGCACAGCTGCCTCTGTGTGTTCTGTCCTCTCTGCCCCCTCCCACCCTTGACCCAGCCCTCCTCTCCACTTTTGCAAGCATATAGATAGACCTGTTTACACTTACGATTTCTCCGTATTGTGCACACATGTTTGGGGAAAACACAAGAAACATGACAAATTAGGGGGTGAAAACATGAACAGAAAAACGGATATGAAAAGAGAAGGTTTTGAGCAGTAATCGCATTTGCTGTGTCTAAGTGTGTTTTGACCAATGAGCGACAATTCTTGCATACTCTTACACGCAAAATCGCATCTTGTGGTGCCTGTTTCTTTAACAACATGCTGATTCTTAGGGGGGAAAAAAACCAAAAAGATAGCAGCGACTACTGGCCCTGAAATTTTTTTTGAAGTTAGTTTCAAGGTGAGGAGACTGCAGGGTGAAATTGAAACAAACAGTACTTTTGCTGCTGAACGAAAGACGAGCAAATTACTGTAAGAGCTACAGATCAGGCTCTGCCTTGTGCTGCGTGACGCGTGAGTGGCAGGTGAAAAAGAAAAGACCCCACCTACATCCCTTACCCCAGCTTTTACAAACATTGGAACACATCCTTAGAGAAGAGACGTTCACTTTTTTGTTTTTAAAATACAACAATAACAGCAACTTCAGGGTATAGGTAAATAGATCCGTGTATACTTATCTCTGTCATGCCTGTCGCTTTTGTTTCATTTCTTCTCCCATCTCTCTCACATACACACACACACACACACACACACACACACACACACATTCCCTCTCCCTCCTCTCTCTCTTGCACAAAACTCACACATATGCATGCTTACATCATCCCCAATCCCCACAGCCCCCTTTCGTACAGCTCTTATTTTTGAGTATGATGGAAGTTGCATGGAACATTAGTATTAAAACTGAAATATCAGCTGCTGCACAGACCCTGATGTGCATCCCTACCATAAGCATTGGAAAGCTTCAGAGATTTTGAATCATTGAGATTTGAAAAGAAAAGAATGGAGACTTAAAAAAACAAAATTGCTTATCTATTACAGGGTTTGTACGCTCCTTGAATTCTGACAGCGAATTTCAAGACCTTGTAAACCTTTGAAAATCAATAAAATGTGGTTCTGTTGACCAAACCTCCTTGAAAATCAAACCATAGGCTCCCAAAAATTTTTTAATGTGGCAAAAAGAAATGGCAGGTTGATTTTTCTGCATTGAGGTGAATGAAATATTTAAAAACAAATTTTTACAAACATCGTTGCGATTCTGGATTGTCATCTACTATTTGACCAAGGGGGGTAATTTGAAACATCAATTTTGATGAAGTTACAAATTATCTCCCTTGGCTAATAGCAGACAACGGTGCAAGATCAAGTCGATTTTTGTTTAAAAAAAATATTTATTTTTCCTGCGACCAGTCTCTTACACACCGTGCATTGTCTGTATGTTCTCTTACAAATGGACATATATTTGCTGATTTTAGTCTTTTGGCGTTTAATACAGAGTCTGGGTAATGTGTGGTGTGATGGCACACTCACTCTGTGAAAATTGAAAATAGAAATGGCAGTTTGATTTTTCTGCATTCAAGTTGATGAAAAACATTATTTAAAAAGCAAATTTTGTTGTTTCCTTTGTAAGAAAAAAAAAAAGTTTTTTAGTAATTTTTTTCATCAGCCGGAACGCAGAAAAATCAAACTGCCATTTCTTTTTTCCATTTTTACGCAAGTATTGTAGCCTTAAAATTAAAAAAACACTCTGTATAAACTCCTTGAATTTTGTTCTTGGGAGTCTGTAGGAACCCTGTATTAACAACATGTTTTTCTCTGAACCAGTGGATTGTGGGTTTTTTTTTTTCCACAGGTGACTGATTCAGCTGTTACAAATAATTGTTCTTTTACCTCAGCTGTGTCTGTCTGTCTCTTTTTTTTCAGAATGTTTTCCTTTTTTTTTTCTGAGCCAGTTTTAATATCTGGAAATAGCAAAGATTCATGGGGGGTGGGGTGGGGGGTGTTGTTGTTTTTTTTTTCCTGTTACTTGTGTTTGAAACTGTTCTATAACAAGAGTGAAAATGTAATTTTGGACCTGTGTGTTTTCCAGATGAGTCCAGAGGCACAGCAGGTTGTGCACAAGGTAAGTTCTGGCCCATTGCAAGCCAGGCGCACAGTTAGTCATGTGCTAACACCACATAACTACATTGTTCCATAGAAAATTGGACTCTCTTTTCAACGGTTTAACGGCCATAGTCAGCACATTCATTACTCTGGGTATGCACTGTGGACAGGTAACTCCAGCATATTTGTGTGATGCATGATTTGAGAATATGATGTAAGTCTACAAACCAGCGAAAATAATAGTTATTCATAAAGATGGGGGTGAGGGTTGGGGACTGAACTATTGGCTGAAGGGGGAACAAATCTGATGAGGGTAAAGTGGGTATCTGCAGATTTTGCGGGTACATCTGAAGGTTCAGTTATCAGAAAATTAACTTGGCAGAGAATACAGAAACTCGCACGATACACATAGATCGGTCAGTCTGCTCAGTGACTTCAAAACAAAAAAAAATAATTGTTTCAGAGCATGTGGAAAATTCCCTGCTCAGATTTAAAATGAAGAGCAAAGTAATTGCGTGGATTCCTCAGAATTGGAAAAGATTCATTTGTGTTCATTCATGTTTCGTGTACTAATATGATTACTGTTTTTTTTGCCATTTAGACATGTATGAGAAAGGGAAAGTCTGACTTCAGAATTCCTTTGTTTTTAATTAATTCATCCATCTTTTGAGTCTCCAGATTAAGTTTAACTGGTCTTCTCAGTCGTCTGCTTTTTTTTTTTTAAGTCATAAAAGTGGAAAAAAAATCATGACTTGATCTGATTTGTTGTGTCAGAATTGTTCGTTGGTGAATTTGTGATTTGTTCCTTCGTGTCAACATTGTTCCTTGCTTACTTTTTCAGAGTATGGGAATATCTTTCTCATTTGTTACTCTGTGCCGAAATTGTTCCTTGAATACTTTTTCGGCGCATGCGTTTCTGTCTCCTTATCTTCTGAGCCAAAATTGTTGCTTGGTTACGTTTTTAAAAGCATATGGAATTGTGTTCAAAGAATCTCTTTCTAATTTGTTCCTCTCTACCAAAAACTCATCCTTGTTACTGTTTGAAAGTGTATTAAATTGTTCTTTGTGCCCATGTTTTTCCCAGGTGACATTTTCAAAGTAATCTCTTTCTAATTTGTTCCTCTGTACCAAAAACTCATCCTTGTTACTGTTTGAAAGTGCATTGAATTGTTCTTTGTGCCCATGTTTTTCCCAGGTTACGTTTTCAAAGTATAAGAATTTCTGTTTCATTTTTTCCTCTTGACCAAAATTGTTCTGTGGTTACTTTTTAATAGTATGTGAATTTCTGTCAGATTTGTTCCTGTGTGTCAGAATTATTCCTTGCTTACTTTTTCAAAGTATGTGAATGTCTGTTTCATTTGTTCTTCCGTATCAAAGTTGTATTGTGGTTACTTTTTCATTGCATGAGAATTTCTGTCTCATTTGTTCTTCGGTATCAAAACTTCCCTGGTAAAAGAATTTGGTTCTTATTTCAGATCTACAGACACTGTTGAGTTTGCTGAGTGCTGCAAGATGTATGTCGGTAAGTTTGTTTCATTTTATGTTTGTGACGGGACTGCGTTTAGTGTGCACTTACTTTAAATTGTAGCACTTACTTTGAATTGTAAGAAAATAAAACTAAATGAGGGAGAGAGAATAGAAAACCAATGGATGGGAGTTAAACAGGCCGGAGAACTTCCTTGGATCCAAGGATTTCCGAGAAAACCACCTGAATTTCAGAGACGGGAAAAGCAAACATCCAAGGGAAAAAAGTTCGCTAAGAAAAAAATCGCAAACCGCTGAATCACTTCGCATCTGGTACTGCATCCAGTTTTTCCAATCCAGGTTTCCATTCTTCTGTCAAGAGTTGCTGCCTGTAGTTGTTAAGGTATATCGCTGTGCTTCTGTATGCATTAATCAGACCAGTTCAGTGGCGGACAAGTATATTGGTGAATGCAATCATTTAGCCTTTTTTCTGGCAGTGTATGATGCACAGGCTTCGTCTTCTGGGTGGGGGTGGGGGGGGGGGGGGACAATGTCTCTGTGTCAAAAATCATGAACTGGGGCTCAGAAGGCGTGGTTGTCAACTGTTGGAGATGGGAGCAGACTGAAAAGATTTCAAAAGCACACAGTTTCTATCAGCAGTTTTCAACTTATTTTTTGGAAAGTGAACAAGCTGGGAATGGCATGTCGTAACTTGTTTACTTTGTTGAAAAGAGCTGAACTACGCCAATCGTGATTTTAACAGCATTCTTTAAACGCATATGCTACAAGTAGTATGTTGGTGCTTCAAGAGCGCTGGACTGCAATCAGAGCAGACTGATTACTTGATAGGAGTAATATTCCGCTGTTTTGAATTTGCTGGAGCCGGGAAATTGGTTCTGCTGGCAAGCCATACAGTACAAATTACAAACATTAAGCCAAGAAGTAATTGGTGAATTGATGAGTCTTACTGCAGCATCAATTGAAATATATTTAGGAATTGTTGTGATGCGGCAAAGTTCCAGGAACAATGTTCAACACACGCCGCTGATCTGATCCTGCGTTGAAATTGTTGGGTCAAGTTTGATCCCTACGTGTTTGTCTGTTGGTTTTGAACTAATATTATCACCAGCAATGTTTACTAACCCACTGCCTGCCTTTTTGATTCATGAAAGAGTTCCAACAAACGTCATTCTCTTTTGTCAGCATTAAGCGTGAGCTTATGGCTGTTCATATAGGAGAACACATTATCAACTCATAGCTCAGTACTAGACAGACATCACAAAATTCATCAGATGGTATACTTATAGACAGTTTGGTGTCATCAAACTTAAGAAAGTTACAACCGTGTGCTGAAATGATCTTGAGTAAAGGTTAAGAATAAAATGTGAACAACACAGGTCCCAATCTAGAGCCCTGAGGAACAGCACACACGGGGAGTTCAGTCAGACATATAACCATTGATGGTAACTGACTGTTGACCAGTGAAGTATGACACAAACCCGTCAAAAACAAAAAGATGCAAATATCCGGCGTGTCGAATGCTGTGCTGAGGTCAAGGAGAGTACAGGGCTTAAAACGTTCCGCGTCTGGGCGGAATTCCGCGATTTCGGTTTGTCAAAAAAAAAAAAAAACCCGACAGGAGCAAGGTATCCATGATCGGCTTGCAAGCGTTCATAGCAACTGCGCGCAAGTTATGGCCCCTGATTATTCTTGGAAGAAGTTTCCGGTCGGACTTCCGGAAAAAACAAAATGGCGGAGCGCGCAGTCATTGTTCATGCGGGTCGATCTTTTGACGAATCTGCAATTAAAAACAAGTGGAAATGGGAGTGGACGCTTCAGAAAGTTGACGAAGAAGTCATTGGAGACTTTCTTCGCAAAGTTATTGCACCAGGTTTAGCTTGGTGCAAACTGTGCTTAAGGGAAGTGTTACGGTGGTCGCGGGAAGAAAGCTCTTGATCACATTCGTTCAGCGAAGCACGTGTCAAACGTCAAGGCGCTGAGTGGAACTACAAGAAAGGTCACTGAAGACACTTTAGCAGCAGTAAAACGTGCCAGGATAGAACATTGCAATCCTGTGGGGAAAAAGAGGGTGATATAGAAAATGTGGAGAGTGCAAGCCAGGCGGGAGGCAGCCAAGGAAAAAGATAGGGTTCAAACTAATCAAAGTCAAGTTGTCAGCAAGAAGGTGGATGAGAATGAAATAAAAATTGTAGAGTGTGAAAGCCAGACAGGAGAAAGCAAGGAAACAGCAGACAAAGATAGGGTTGAAATTCAAGTAAGCAAGAAAGTGGATGGCAAAGACAGTGCAGACAATGCAAGCAGCAAGAAGAAACAGAGTTCCTTGCTATGTTTCTTTAATGCCTCCACCACCCAAATGACAAAGCTGTGTGTGTGTGTGTGTGTGTGTCCTTGTGAAATCCTGTATTTCAGTGTTTATTATAATTTAGGAACTTCAAAATTTGACTTTCAGTATGTGCTGATTCCACAAGTTTCTCATTTATCAAAATTTGGATATTGTGACTTTCAAAATGTGCTGATTCCGCAAGTTGATCTCTGTTATATGAGACCGAACTTTAAAGTGTTTGATGCAGTTACTGACTTTGTGTGCACAACTTCAAACTTGATATTGTGTGATCATTTAAACCTGAAAAGTGAAACTTATTGAGCAACCCCAGAAGTGAAATTTCATCCAAAGACTATAGTTGGTGAACACCTGTAAAACACTCAAGTTAAAGGGGGAGTGTTCATTTTATTATGTGTTTAACCCCTTCTCCCCTTGTCCCAAATATGTCTTCCTGTAATAATTACGTGTTTACAGCAATTTTTATGCACTAAATAACTCTTGAAATTATGTCCAGAAAGCACGAAATGGCATAGATTTACACTCGGTTTTTTTAAAAAATTTTCCCGGGGGAGCATGCCCCCGGGCCCCCCTAGTTTCAGTGGTTTTTTCCTCCTCCTGTTTTAAGCCTGAGAGTAGCTATAGAGGTGAATCTCTGCCTGCGTTCATCAGCAGTTTCCATGAAACCCGGTGCAGCAGTGTCTGTGCTGTGACTCTTCCTATATGCTGAGTGATTTACTTCAAGACAAATGTCTCTGCAAATGTTTCAACACAGCCACAAAAGAAAGAGAGTAAAGGAGAAAATAAATAAGAGTTTGATGGATGATATTTGAGACATGATCTTGTCAGTAGGCACCTCAAGGAATTCATTTATTAGGTAGTGAACGAAATGCAGCACTGGAATTCTGCATGTTTTGTTTTTTTTATTCCTTGGTGTGCATGACAAGATTCTTGTTGAATTTTGTAAAACAGAACAAAAGACTTTCGGGGATGACTTCGGGGAGAAGGGATGGTTGGGGGTAAAAAAACAAACTACCTTATTCCAGAACTGTAATGGCTATGTTCATGATTTATGTTATTTTCTAGTAAATTTACAAACATTATGTCACTTCCTGTCTCATTGATTAAATCTTCATGACATTTTGAATAGTTGGCGATAAAGGGCTAATGTTAGTTGACTTGTTTGAAGTGTTGACTTGATGTGTTTAATTGTGATGATTGATTTGTGCTCGTCTGTGTTTGTGCAGACCCAACAGTGCATGGGAACGATGAAGTGTTGACTTGATGTGTTAATTGTGATGATTGATTTGTGCTCGTCTGTGTTTGTGCAGACCCAACAGTGCATGGGACGATGAAGTGTTGACTTGATGTGTTAATTGTGATGATTGATTTGTGCTCGTCTGTGTTTGTGCAGACCCAACAGTGCATGGGACGATGAAGTGTTGACTTGATGTGTTAATTGTGATGATTGATTTGTGCTCGTCTGTGTTTGTGCAGACCCAACAGTGCATGGGACGATGAAGCGTTGACTTCATGTGTTAATTGTGATGATTGATTTTGTGCTCGTCTGTGTTTGTGCAGACCCAACAGTGCATGGGACGATGAAGCGTTGACTTCATGTGTTAATTGTGATGATTGAGTTGTGCTCGTCTGTGTTTGTGCAGACCCAACAGTGCATGGGACGATGAAGCGTTGACTTGATGTGTTTAATTGTGATGATTGAGTTGTGCTCGTCTGTGTTTGTGCAGACCCAACAGTGCATGGGACGATGAAGTGTTGACTTGATGTGTTAATGTGGATGATTGATTTGTGCTCGTCTGTGTTTGTGCAGACCCAACAGTGCATGGGACGATGAAGCGTTGACTTGATGTGTTAATTGTGATGATTGATTTGTGCTCGTCTGTGTTTGTGCAGACCCAACAGTGCATGGGACGATGAAGCGTTGACTTGATGTGTTAATTGTGATGATTGATTTGTGCTCGTCTGTGTTTGTGCAGACCCAAACAGTGCATGGGACGATGAAGTGTTGACTTGATGTGTTAATGTGATGATTGATTTGTGCTCGTCTGTGTTTGTGCAGACCCAACAGTGCATGGGACGATGAAGTGTTGACTTGATGTGTTAATTGTGATGATTGATTTGTGCTCGTCTGTGTTTGTGCAGACCCAACAGTGCATGGGACGATGAATGTGTTGACTTGATGTGTTAAAATTTTGATGATTGATTTGTGCTCGTCTGTGTTTGTGCAGACCCAACAGTGCATGGGACGATGAAGCGTTGACTTCATGTGTTAATTGTGATGATTGATTTGTGCTCGCTGTGTTTGTGCAGACCCAACAGTGCATGGGACGAGAAGCGTTGACTTCATGTGTAATTGTGATGATTGATTTGTGCTCGTCTGTGTTTGTGCAGACCCAACAGTGCATGGGACGAAGAAGCGTTGACTTCATTGTTAATTTGTGTTTGAGGGCGCTGTGTTTGTGAGACCCAATCAATGCGTTGA
>CM031598.1:29258740-29281005 GCA_018398815.1 Conus ventricosus | reverse complement strand
CCCCACTGTCAGCATACATGGATTTGATTAATGTTGTACATCTTTTCTGTGTGTGTCCTATGCTTTTCCTTGGACTGAAGTGCTTGAAAGATAGATAGGAGAGAGAGAGAGAGAGAGAGAGAGAGAGAGAGAGGAGAGAGAGAGAGAGAGAGAGGAGGAGAGAAGAGGAGAGAGAGGCAGAGAAAAGAGAGAGGCAGAGAAAAGAGAGAAGTGAAAGTGGGGGGGGGGAAAACCTCATTCGGAGAGCCACCCAAGTGTCTGCCCTTATCACCAAAACTAAAGGCAACAAGGGAGACCGGAGGGCCTCCTGGGTCCAGGTGAAGAGATACAGTCCTCATACTTTACAGTATTTTGATGGCCTAGAGCCAAAGTTGACCATCCCCAGACTGCTAATTCAGCCACCACCGACAATGTTAACTAGGATTTGCATCATGGGGTCCCTGAAGGACCGAAGTCAGTTTCCGAGTGTGTCCGAGGACACGGAGACTGAGTCTTCCTCCTCCGGCCAGATCTCCTCCCCACACTGTGTGAGCATGTCAAAATTCATGACCAGCAGTGATGTGTTGGACCCCTGATCTGGCTATGCGGTCCCATTCCACTAGGGTCTTTAGGGAGATCAAAGTGGCAGAGGGAGGAACTGAATGGGGGATCAACCGGCGGTCGGCAGGAGAAATGGCAATTTCCCTGGCCGCAGGGTAGTCCTAGGCAAACAGGGAGGAGATGTGGGGCCGTCGGGGGTCCCTGAGGAACATGCCTGCAGGGGCCGCCTCCGGGGCCAAGAGGGATTAATTCCCTGGAGGGACGACCTGCGCACCACAAGACCTCCCGAATCAAGAGGCCGTGAGGCAAGCTTGATCGAAAGTGAATTAAGATAATACGGATGGAACACAACTCGCGAGAGTGTAAGGACCATAAATGATAGATCGTTAATGGAATCATTACAAACCGAAAACTCACGCGAGCCCTCACGCAATAGAGCGTCAAAATAAATTGATGAAACGCCAACCGTAAGCCTCATGCGACAATAGTGCCCAGGGTTTTGCGTAAGCCACAACAGAACAAGTAAAGAAGGCAAACACAAGCAATCTTACACAAAACAGAAGTATAGGCAAGACAGAGCAAGAAAACCTGAAGGACAGGTGGAAGGCCGAAGCTGAAAATACTATGGTCTGACATGGTAAAGTATATGACACCAAACGATATTTACATATTCTGCTCCCAAATATCGCACAACACTGAACATAGGAAACATATTTAGAGTAAACATTTTCCAATCGCCATCATCACAAAGTCTTCGTAACCAACTGATTTTCATGGAAGACATAAAATTTCTAACGTTAAGCATTTTTAAGCCACCAGCACTGTATTCTTTTTCAATTACTGACTTTTTAATTTTACCCCTCTTCCCATTCCATAAAAAGGTGTATAATTTCCTTTCTAAGGATATAATCAAATCATCCGGGGCTCCAGCAGGTTGATCACGAGGTTGACAATTTTTTGAAAACACTAAAGTCTTGATAACTGTTATTTTCCAAAAGGGGTGATTTGCCGTTTCTTCCATGATGTTAGAATTCTCCTTATTGCTAAGAGTTTATCTTCATAATTGATACATACAATGCTATCTGTGTTAGTAGAAAATTTAAAACCAAGAATTTTAAAAAGTACCTGGATCCACACAAAATTTTTGTCCCTCACATATTGAATGCCACAGTTTCTCCCACTTCCTATCCAGATAATTTGAGTTTTATCAAAGTTTATTTTTAGACCCGAGATGAGTGAGAATTTTGTGAGCACATTTACGATTTCATTGAATGATCTTTCAGAACCATCAAGATATAAGGTCGTTTCATCAGCAAACTGTGACAGTAAATTTTCTTTCTCTTTTATTTTAATACCTTTAATATTTTCATTTTTACGGACCAAAAGTGATAAAATTTCTGCACATATTAAGTACAAACAAGGCGAAGACCGATCTCCCTGTCTGACCCCCCTTTCGATCCTAAACCAGGGTGAATATTGACCATTCACCGAAACACAAGTGGTTATATTGCAATAAAAGGTTTTTATCCACCGTGTCATATCCGAACCAAAGTTTAAAAAATGTAAACATTTCAAAAGAAAGGACCAGGAAACACTGTCAAACGCCTTTACAAAATTAATAGATAATAGCATTCCCGGAATATTTTCTTTTTCCACATATAACAAGTTATCATAAAGCAAACGAATGTTTTCCCAAATTAAACGCCCTTTTAGAAAACCTTTTTGACACTCATATATAATATTTGGTAGAACATCTTTTGGCCGGTTAGCAATACACGCTGAGGCAATCTTATAGGTAGTATCTAAAAGGGAGATAGGTCGCCAGTTTTTGATGAATCTCTTTGGTTTCCCTTCTTTGGGAATGCAGGTGATGGAACCCTGCCTCTGTGTTATAATCATTTATCCTTTTTCAAAACCCTCACTGACAGACCGTACTAGGAATATGCCAATATCAAGAAACAGGGATGAGAAAAGATTTTTAAAAAGCAGAGGAGATTTTTCTGTTGGGGGTCTGGGGGCAGAGCCCCCAGTGGGGTCAAGGGGCAACGCCCCTGCGGGGGTCAGGGTGCAGCGCCCCCTGAAGCTGAAGCATTTTTAATATATAAACAAGAAAAATCCACATTTAAAACCATCAAAATATGTTTCTAGCCCTTATCTAAATTGAACTAAATTTATCTAAATTCTGTTATTAAAATCACATTTCACACAAGGCATTACTATTAAAACTAAACTTTATTTCAGTTTTTCACAAAAGGCATATAAATACAAAAACAATTTGGCCTTACCTGCTAGTAGTAGTAGAAGTAGGCCTTTTTTCTTTTCTGCTTCAGTGTGTCCTTGGTAGAATATCACACTCTATGCTGGCATTTGTCTTTTGATACTTCTTTATTTACAGTTCTCAAGAGGTTGATCTGTAGTGTAGGCCTCATACGATCTGGGAAACACCTACACCACTGAATGAAGTCTTTCAATTGAGTCTTAGTCCAAAATTACACCTCTCATTGAACCCTTTTTTTTTTTTTTATATTTTTACTAACTAATGCTATTCTTAGTCAAAATCAACACTAATTTAACACCACATGATGTAAACACAGGATCAGCAGTCAAAAATAGAACAATGAGTCAACATCTCCCTTTGAAGTCTTTCAACTCAGTGTAGTCCAAAATAACACTTAACACGATGTAAACAGAGAACAATTTAGTCCATGAGTTAACCCTTCTATGATGTACACACAGGATCATTAGTCCATGAATTTACACCTTCCATGATGTACACACAGGATCATTAGTCTATGAGTCAACACCTTTCATGATGTACACACAGGATCATTAGTCCATGAATTTACACCTTTGATCTACACACGTCTTATCAGTTCAAGCGTTGACACATTCCATGATGCACACACAATAAAGTCTCTCTCTCACTTTCTCTTCAACAACCTTATCCAGCTTTGCTTTTTTTGCTGCAAAATGACCTGATGTCAGTACCTGTAGACTTTCTTTTCTTTGAGGATGTAGGTACCGACTTTGATGCTGGCTGTGGCTCAGTTGTGTGACCACTGTCAATGCCAGGTGTCCCTGGAAGACATGCAACAAAATGATTTGGAAACCAGTTGACATCAGGAGGTATGGTTCCAACCCGTGTCCACATTACAGCAGGAATGCACGGAGAATCATCCGGAGAAAGTGATTGCTCAGGCTGTCGTGGTTGTCTGGGCAAGAGTTGTCTGTGGTAGTCGGACCTCAACTCATCACTCTCAAGCTGTGGGTAGATGGACTACAGAGGTTTCCCCAGCACAGTGGTTAAAGCATGTACTGCCCAGATACCAAGGTGCTTCCCTAGTTTAGGGACTGAGCACGCCTCCTCGTGGAAGATCCTCCGCAGTTCTGTCTCTGGGAGCTTTCTCATTCCCTCTTCTGTACTGCCACTGATGTAAAAATCTTCATTCAAAGCAAGCTCAATGGAAATCCTGACTCTGATTTCTGTATGGTATCTCTGATGCTCAAATACAAACAGAGACCCACATCTGGGAAGACAGTTCCCGTCCCCACACACCTTAACAGGAAGGAGACCACTGATGTCGCTAGGAAACAGTTTCAAGGAACTTTGGTCAGTTGTGTAGTGCTTGGCCTGAAGTGGCTTACATTCAATTGGAAACTTGTCCAAGTGGCTTGAAACTTTTCTTGCCATTGTTTTCAGGTCATAAAATGAACTTTTTCCAGCATCCTTCAGTTTTTTCGCAAGACTGGCAAAATAGACCTGCCTGTCAGGTGTCGCTGTACTGATAGTGTCCTTTTCTGTAGATGGATCCACTTTATCATCTTCGCAATCTTTGGTTTTCTGTTGATATGCAGGGTTTTGTTCTGGCTTTTCTTCAACACCTAGCGCTGATTTCTTTTGGGCTTTGTGTGCTCTGTCAATGTTCTGGGTGTTTCCGTTTAATTTATATGCAGCCTGCATGTTTTTTGCTAACTGTTTGTCTACCAAATCGACGAGAGGTGTTTTTTTGCCAAATAAATTCAAAGCCGTTTTGTCTCTTGCTTGTATATAATGCCGGAAACTCTGCACAGCTGAGAACACCTCAGTGGACAGGCGAGATGAATGGCAGTCCATGATGTTGGCCATAGCACTGAAGCTGGACTCCACAACTGGCCCATGAAAGCAGCTCAGCATTGCACAGGCACCTTGGCACAGTTGAGGATATTGATCTTTCAGATTGTGCCACCATTGATCGATCTGGCAGTCTGCAGCTGATGGCAACGTCTGGCTTACTGTGTACGATCTCACCTCTTGCAGAAAGGAATCGGACTGTGGTAGGTGAGGGACAAAGTCTGGAAGATGTGACAGCAGTTCTCTTGCTTCATTTGAGCATCTCCTTTGAGGGTCCAGAGCTGAGCAGAGCTTTAGTGCTTTTTTGTCAAGAGGCATTTTCTGCTGAAGCATCTTTCCACAAGCAATGTAGCTTTTTCTTGCTTTCTGAAGGAATGCCTTCCTGTTTTCATCCGACACAAAGCTGACCCTTCCACTTTCATCTCAAGGAGCTTTTGTACTTCTTGTCCAAGGAACAGCTGATGCAATGGCACTAGATTTGCTTTTTCTGTCAGATCGATTTTTCTAAGGTAAGAGGACCGCTCGATGATGGGCTCTTTGGTCTGAGGTCTTGTACACTGCTCAGATGTCTTTTTGATGGCCTCTGGCTTGACGAACAGTGACAGGAAATCTTCAAGCAAGGATTGTTGCTCTGTCAGCAGATGGTGCACCATTGATGACTTGGTCTGGAACAATGTCACATACCTCTTGAGGCTGGGCAGGACAAATGTGAAAAAATTCATTGTCAGAAGTGTGGTTGGTCTTGAAATGAACAAAGCCTCCAATATTCTTTTCTTTCTTTGTTTTCCTTCAGGGTGAAAGTTAGAAATTTCTTGGCCAGCACACTCTGTGTTTTCTGCACACTGCTCTGTTGCTTCTCATTGAGTGGTTCCATGATGTCAATGATGTAGTCTCTGTAGAGCTCCTTATCTTTGCTGTCAAGGAAACTGTAGTAAAACAGTGTCAGTGCCTGAAGTAACTGGAGGGCCCTCTGTGTCGCATCCAGTATTGATAGCCACCTATGCTGGACATATCTCACGGGTGATGCCACTTTCATGCCAAGAATCAAACAGAGATCTTGCAGGAGGTCAAGATGTTCACCACTCCACTTGAAGTCAGTGTGGAGATCCATCAAGAGACGATCCACTGATCCATCAAAAGAGCTGCAAAAGGATTTTGCAGAATTGTGGGCGTGGTGGCAAGTGTCTCCATCAATATCCAAAAGATGTGTCGCTTTTCGTCGTCTGATGAGTGTCTCAAGACCACCTTTTGATCCCCTCATGACTGCACACGAGTCCATCATGATTGACAATAAGTTTGACCACGGTAAATCAAATTCGTCAAACACATCTGTCAGAGATTTGTACAGGGACTCTGCTGTCACTTTCTTCAGGTTGATGGAGACAAGGTGATGAATCATCAATTTCCCATACGAGGCAAAGAAATGGCTCACAAGTACTGTCAACACCCTCTGGTCTGTTTTGCTTGTGGCTTCATCAATATCGAGGCTGAACACAGATTCTTTCAATTCAGTCAGAAGCTCCTCCCGGATGGTTTTCTCAAGCCCAAACCTCATCTTGTATGAGGCAGTATGGCGGCCCATCTTCAACTCTTGGAGAGCTTTGGCATCTCGTGCCATCACCTGAAAAATAAACAAACATTTTATACCAAACGTACAGACACTTAATACGGTAAGAAAACTAGCCAAGAAATAATGACCAAGATAACCAAGATATACAATGATATACAACCATTGTGCAGGTCAACACACAGGGATGTAAAGAAGTGCACTGGAGATAAGGTAAGATATGTTGCTTACAGTCCCGCCGACCACTTAGGGGCAGAGTGAACAGGAGGATCCTTAGATGAAAGGATAGGAAAATTAAAATAAAATCAATCCAGGCACACCTGCTGCACACACTGCATTTTTTACTCCGAGCTTTCACCTTTATTATGCTCCCTCAGGGTCTGCAATGTCGAACACATCCATCCGAGAAATGTCATTCAAAGCCATTTTTAACATTTAAAAATACATGTATTCATAACATATAAAACAGAGCATTTTGTTGGTCTCTTTGTACCTAGTGCCGTAGTGGACCAAAAGCCAGCCACTTGGAGCCTACACCTATCGCGGGCTGTGAGGAGAAAGAGTAAAGCATGTACGTTTATTATGCATGGGTCAGGCAGTCAGCCTGACAGAGTGTACCCAGTATGCTTCCTGGATCGCATGGGCCTTAAAGCAGTAATAGCAGCATAAAAATATCCAATGTTGAGATGTAATATCCACAATTACCCCACCAAATGAAGTTGCAGTATGCGTGTACTTTAAGTGTAACTGAACTCGCACTATGTGACTAAGTGTAGAAAACAAAACTAAAAGACAATGAAAATCAAGACATCAAAGCTTAAAAGAGAGCCCCTAGATGTAGTAAATCAGCATATGACGGGGAGACATAAATCCTAAGAAATAAAAGTGTAAAATACTTGTAGAATTAATGAATGGAAAAGCCTTCAATTCAAACCTCAAATTCTCAGTTTGTTGTTGTTGTTGTTGTTGTTTTTTGTTGTTGTCAAACATGCAAATGGATTTAATACAGGGCTCTCTGCGTTTGTGGCTGGTCGATTTACGTAAGAAATGGGTTTTTCCGAAAATTACCTGCCCTTGGCCCTGGTTCTATTATTAGTAACTAGATGTCTAGGTTTTGTTTCACAACATAAAGTCAAATGATGAATGTTTCAGCTAACTGAGATAGTTTGACCATTGCAAATGAATGATAAAATATAACAAAGAAGAGAGCAAAATCACCAACAGCTTACCTTCCAAAGTTGAATTGTTCTTCAATGCAACGACACGCTGCCTGTGAACCGGGCGTTTCATGTGGTCAGCAATCGTAATGAAGCCACGACTTCCGAAGCTGATTTTCTTGTTGCAAGCAACACATAACGCCTGCTCTTCACTGCTTTTGCATATGCTATCTCCAACTCTACTCCCACACACCTCTTCCTCGAGCCAGTTTTCTTTCCAACGGTTGGGATATTTTTTCCTTTTTTTGCCATTTCGTTCGACGCCATGACTCACAAATGACACTCGGTCGATCGGCGCTGTAAGCGGATGTGCAGTGGTTGGCCGAGTCAACCGAGTAAAAACCAGCCCATTTGGGAATCTCGCCGGAGGCGTCTCGCCGAGATTGGGAGCAAAAAAATCGCGATAGCTTTTTTTTTTTTTTTCGGCGGAGATTTTTTCGAACGGCGGAGATTTTTTTTAAGACGGCGGAACGGCGGAGCTGTTCTCATCCATGAAGAAAGAATAATTTACAAAACTCCACTGTAAATCCATCAGGACCTGGGCTTCTACCATTTTTCATGTTTTTAATGCTTTAGTAGCCTCTTCAAAGGTAATAATCCTTCTATTGCTTCACTATCTTCATTGGATAAATCGTAGCATTTGGACACTCATCCGGAATGTTAATGTCGGTTAAATCTGTAGACTTGTATAATTCTGTGTAAACAAGACTGACACAGTTCAGATAAAACCAAATACAAACAAAAAATGTAATGTTAATAAAGGGACTGTCAACTTGGCACGCACTAACTTTCTAACTAGTACTGAGCATAGAAATTGTTGGGTCTACAGACAGCACCAAAAAAAATGGGTAGCTACGTCAGAGGGCACAGAAAATGGACAATGAAGTCAGACAGAAAAGAAATGGACGCCAAGATCATACTGACAGCATACAAAATGCAATGCAAGTCCACACAGACAACACAGAAAATGTACATGACAATTCAAACAGCTCAGAAAATTGACAGCAATGTCAGACAGCCCCATGGACAGCATGATCATACAGACAGCACAAATACTGGACAGCATGATCATACAGACAGTACAGAAAATTAGCAACAATGTCAAACAATTCAGAAAATGGACAGCAAGATCATACAGACAGCACAAATATTGGATAATGGGGGCTGGAATAGCTCTTGGTAGAGCACTGGACTCATAATCTTGGTGATCTTGGGGTTGAGGGTTCGAATCTCCTCCAGGCCGTTTCGGTACACAGGGATTTTTCCCTCGGAACTGACTTTGGTTCCGACTCCATTTCCCGTACAGTCCTTCGAATGAGACTATGAACCGAGGTTCAGTACATAACACATTGCACACACGTAAAATCCATCACCAACTTTCAGAAGAGAAGGCCAGTTTGGCTGTTGGTATGGATGACACGTTACACATAGCATGTACCTTCCCTGAAGCTGCAGTATGGCTGCCTTAATGGCAGGATAAAAAATGGTCATACACACAAAAATTCACTCCCTTTGTTTGGCAGATGGGATTAACCCATGCCTGTCTATACACGGAGTGTCCGCAGGAGCATCAGCTGCGTACGCAGAAAAGAGAAACAAAGGAAAAAATGCAGGACAGGATGATCACAGAGACAGCACAGAAAATGAACAGATCAGACAGACAGCACAAACAATTAACAACATGATCACACATGTAGTACAGAAAAAGGGCAACAATGTCAGACACCACAGAAAATAGACAAGACCATACAGACAGCATAGAAAATTAAGATGATCACATACATAAAGCAAAAAATGGACAGCAAGATCATAAAGAAGCATAGGAAATGGACAGCAATATCAGACAGAGAGCACCACCATAATTGCAGCTGAATCACAGTTCACTAGAAGGAAAGTGAAAGAACCAATAGAAATCAGGGAGAGAAAACCAAGTTTGAACAGAGACTGTGGCTATGACCTGCCCCCCATTTACAAGAGTGCGTTGAACACCTATCACTCCACCAGTGAGGACAACTCAGAGAACACCAACACCCACCACAACTACCAGTCACTCACGGCTGATGAAGACCAGCAGTAGCCGGCCGAAAATTTCCCTAAGGTAAATTTTTTATTAGACTCTTGAGTCAGAACACACGGAAACAGGGAAGAAGCAACGAGGCCTATGCGCAAAGTATCCCCGAGAACCATAGCGTTAGTGGGGAAGGTAGGGCGGGCATTAGAGTCTGACATGGTAAGTATACTAGCCAAACAGGGAGTATAATACAAACTCCCCATTTTGGCGTCATATACTTTACCATGTCAGACCATAGCAGAATTCAAAGGAATCGGAGGAGGGCTGAGTGACCTAATGGTTCTTGGGGTTAGCAGTGGAATAGATATGGCTGCGTTAGCCGCAAAAGAAGTCCCTAGAACCATCAGCCCTGGTCATGCAGATATCCCTTAAATAAAAGTTTATGAAGGGATTTTCCGAACGCCAGTAGGCTGCCTCCAGGAGGTGGCGCAAGGGGACAGAGTGCTGGAACGCTGTGGAAGTGGCCAGCGCCCTGACCTCATGGGCCCGGGGAGATAAGACAGTGAGATCATTATAAGCCTGGGCGTAGGCCGATCTGACCATCTTGGAAAGCCATTTAGAGATAGGGCTGGGAGGAGCGCCTGGGGCGCAAGCGTTCCCAGTAGCCCCGAATGGAGCTAGCCGAGAGCCTTAACGAAGAAGACAGGTTGAGATAGGAAGATGCCTATCTGGATATTGGAAGGGAGAGATGGGGGAAAGAGTTGTCTGAGCACCAGGAGGCCCATCTCTCCCATCGGTAATAGTAGAGAGACTCAGTGCTGGCTCTGTGCGAAGCCGTCGCTAATCCATAGGTCCTGCGAGGCCCCAGCGGGTATGTCTAGGACGGACTGGGCTCTGTCTGTCTGTGAGGAAGGGGCAGATGCTCGCAATTGGGCTGGCATAGCAGCCATGCGAGCCGGCGGAGCATCTGAGCATGTCCAGGGATGAGAACAGATTTTAAAAAAGCAGAGGAGATTTTTCTGTTGGGGGTCTGGGGGCAGAGCCCCCAGTGGGGTCAAGGGCAACGCCCCTGCGGGGGTCAGGGTGCAGCGCCCCCTGAAGCTGAAGCATTTTTAATATATAAACAAGAAAAATCCACATTTAAAACCATCAAAATATGTTTCTAGCCCTTATCTAAATTGAACTAAATTTATCTACATTCTGTTATTAAAATCACATTTCACACAAGGCATTACTATTAAAACTAAACTATATTTCAGTTTTTCACAAAAGGCACATAAATACAAAAACAATTTGGCCTTACCTGCTAGTAGTAGTAGAAGTAGGCCTTTTTTTCTTTTCTGCTTCAGTGTGTCCTTGGTAGAATATCACACTCTATGCTGGCATTTGTCTTTCGATACTTCTTTATTTACAGTTCTCAAGAGGTTGATCTGTAGTGTAGGCCTCATACGATCTGTGAAACACCTACACCACTGAATGAAGTCTTTCAATTGAGTCTTAGTCCAAAATTACACCTCTCATTGAACTCTTTTTTTTTTATACTAACTAATGCTATTCTTAGTCAAAATTAACACTAATTTAACACCAGCAATCGTAATGAAGCCACGACTTCCGAAGCTGATTTTCTTGTTGCAAGCAACACATAACGCCTGCTCTTCACTGCTTTTGCATATGCTATCTCCAACTCTACTCCCACACACCTCTTCCTCGAGCCAGTTTTCTTTCCAACGGTTGGGATATTTTTTCCTTTTTTTTGCGATTTCGTTCGACGCCATGACTCACAAATGACACTCGGTCGATCGGCGCTGTAAGCGGATGTGCAGTGGTTGGCCGAGTCAACCGAGTAAAAACCAGCCCATTTGGGAATCTCGCCGGAGGCGTCTCGCCGAGATTGGGAGCAAAAAAATCGCGATAGCTTTTTTTTTTTTTCGGCGGAGATTTTTTCGAACGGCGGAGATTTTTTTAAAAGACGGCGGAACGGCGGAGAAGTTCTCATCCCTGCATGTCCCCACGAGTACTCACTGGAGGGGGGGAACATGGGGGAGGGACTTGAGGTCCGGAAATCAGGACTGGATCAGCCACCACGGGGTGACGAGGCCGAGCCTGGGTCTTCCCAGTCTCACCTTCCTGATCCCTTGCGGAGGATTGGGAATTGAGGGAAGGTGTATGTTATGAGGCCAGACCAGGGAAGGGAGAGCGACCCTGGGCCTGAACACTGGTCCTCACCGAGCAGAGGGTTAGCCTGCTGAGGGTCCCTTCCGCGTGGAGGAGGGGCCCCGCTATGTGTCTCACGCAGAGAGGGTGATTTCCTGCGCGTGGCACCAGCGGAGGTGGGCCTCTATTCAGAGAGACAGGCTGAGGGAGCGAGCCCCACCCCCCACCCCCCCGTTGACATAACATGGCACCGATGTGTTGTCCGTGAATGAACAGGAGAACAAGTCGGTGCGAGACCTGGGGTTGGAAGCGGAGGAGGGCAAGCCTGACCGCTTCCAATTCCAGGACGTTGATGCGGAGACGGGCAGACTGTGCATCCCACACTCCCGAGTTATGAGGGTTCTCCAAGTGGGTGACCAGCCCGAGTTAGAGGGGTCTGTGTAGAGGTCAGGGGTTGGGTTGGGAGGGAAATGGGACCCCGGGGAAGAAAGTGGCGGGGTCGAGCCACTCTTCCATAGCTCATTGGAACCAATGACCCAGAGGATGGACTGATGCCAGTGGTCGGAGGTCTGAGACCATCGACGACGGAACTCCCTTTGGAGTAGGCACTTGGGAACCAGCCTAGGGGATTTCTTTTCTTTCTTTCTGCGTACGCAGGCTGATACTCCTGCGGACACTCCCTGTATAGCCAGGCAGTGGAGTTTTGTGTGTATGACCCTTTTTCATCCCGCCATTAAGGCAGCCATACTCCATCTTCGGGGAAGGTGCATGCTATGTGTCACGTGTCATCCATACCAACGGCCAAACTGGCCTTCTCTTCCG
Source organism: Conus ventricosus (assembly GCA_018398815.1). Classification (NCBI taxonomy): domain Eukaryota; kingdom Metazoa; phylum Mollusca; class Gastropoda; order Neogastropoda; family Conidae; genus Conus; species Conus ventricosus. The sequence continues at coordinate 29,268,583 of CM031598.1, read as the reverse complement.
AAAGTTGGTGATGGGATTTTACGTGTGTGCAAGATGTTATGCGTGCGTTCACACACGGAACCTCGGTTTATAGTCTCATTCGAAGGACTATATGGGGAATGGAGTCAGAACCAATGTTAACTCCGAGGGAAAAATCCCCCTATACCGAAATTCGAACCCGCAACCCCAGGATCACGAGTCCGGCGCTCTACCAACTGAGCTATCCGGCCCCCCCAGCCTAGGGGATGAGGAATGAGAGGGATTCCATCATCTCCAGGAGGGAGGTAAAGGTTCTGGCCGGGGTGTGGGTGGATATGCATGGATAACAGCATTGAAAATGGACAGCATCATCACACATGGCTGAGCACTGACCATGGATAACAGCATTAAAAATGGACAGCATCATCACACATGGCTGAGCACTGACCATGGATAACAGCATTAAAAATGGACAGCATCACCACACATGGCTGAGAACTGAACATGGATAACAGCATTAAAAATGGACAGCATCATCACACATGGAACAGAAAATGGACAGCAAGATCATACAGCCAAAATCATTCTAACTGTATAGACAGGCAGTGGAGTTTTGTGTGTATGACCATTTTTTTTATAATCATTCCAACAGAACATGAAAATGGAAACAGAGTTAAATGATGCAGACTTACTTCACAGGCATCATGACATTTGTTGAAATGTTTTGTCAGAGTTTCAATCCACTGCAGCATAGTGGGCTGCACACACACAATTTTTACTAACGATTGCCATTGTAAGCATCTAAGCATCTAAGCATGTGTGTGGGGGTGGGGAAATGTGTGTGTGTGTGTGTGTGTGTGTGTGTGCATGCGTGCGTGTGTGCATGCATGCGCATGTGTGCCTGTGTACATGAGCATGCACGTATGCATATGGTTGAGAGTTTCAGTATGTGTCTGTGCAAGTGTCTGAGCGTTTAAGAGACATGTGTTTGTGATTGTGCATGTATGCGATGAGCAGAATTGATAAACGGTGAGCGTGCGTGTGTACATATGCATGCATGCATATGTGCATGCGTCTTTGTGAAAGAGTGCGTGCGTGTTGTGTATACACCTGTGGGTGAACCGATGCGTGTGAATGAGAATGTGCATGAGAACAGGAGTGTGGCTCATGTTCTCAAATTCAAATAAATGATGGGATGAGAAAAAAAAAACAAAAGAGAGAGAGAGAGAGAGAGAGAGAGAGAGAGAGAGAGAGAGAGAGAGAGAGAGAGAGAGAGAGAAGCACAGAGAGGAGAAAGAAGACCAGAGATACACACAGGAAGGAAGGGGGAGGGCAAAGGGGTGAGATGAGAGAGAAAGAGTGAGAGAGAGTAAGAAAGACACACAGACAGACAAACACATTTGACAGACTGACAGCCATTTATGTTTTCAAGTGGAGTGGGGCAAAAAGCATTTATGAATACATACATGAAATTATGGGACTGAATTCAGATGCAAGAAAGATGAGAAACAACAGAGAAACACAGTGTTTAGAAAGATAGAGATGGAGTTTAACAGAGTCAGAGAGCGAGAGAGAGAGAGAGAGAGAGAGGGAGGGGGAACAGAGATCAAGACAGTAAACATTCACACGTGTAAATGGGGCTAACAAACAAAAGTCACCTTTTCCTTGGAATGGATGAGAGTTTCCAGCACAAAGGAAGCGGTGAGCTGCGTGGCCTTGAGAAGAACATCATTGGGAACTGCAGAGTCGTTGACAGCCTTGGGCATGGTGTTGGGCAAGTAACCACACACTTGCCACAGGAAGCTTAGACACCAAAAACAAATGTCAGATGTTAAGAAACTGAAAACAAATTTCAAAAAATGAACTTGGGGAAGATCAGACAAGTGGGGAAAAGAGGGTGCAGAAACTGTTATGCTACAATTCATGTTTCAGAGAGGACAGAAAAAAAAAGCAGCAACAGACAAACAGAATAAGGAAGAGATAATTTATTGCGTTTAGGCCACTGCACCTCATGAAGGAATGCTAACAGATACAATTATAGAAGCATTATAACAACTAAACACAGACGTGACCGACACACGTTGAGAAACTATCCAAAAATATTAAAACCGCAATCTGAAAGCTTTCTTTAGGTAAACAGGGAAAAGAAAAAGAGAGAGGGGGCGTGGTGTGGGGGGGGGGATTTGAAAGCTTCATTTGTAAAAAGAGAAAAAGACTGAGGGGCAAGCAGACAGAGGAGAGAGAAGAGAGAGAAAAGAGAGAGAGAGAGAGAGTGAGAGGAGACAAAAGAAAGAAAAGAAGGGGATTTCTTTTTTATTTTCAAATGCATGTAAATTTTTTTAAGTTTACCATTCAGCACTAAGGCGTCACAGATCAAGGCTATCATTTCATATCAATTCCATTCATGCTGTTTAACATCCAGCTGACTCACAAAACTTTATCATACAGACTGGGTTTAAACACATGACCTTTGGAATTAAAATGTCTCCAGCCTAGTCAAACATAAGAGTTCAAAGTGAAGGAGTTTCTGACAACTGTGACTTATTTTGAAGTAAGAGTGCTCAAAGATGTTCTTGTCCTTCAGGAACTGCATGTTATCTTCCCAGATATGCTGTGCACACAACACACAAACAAGATTCATACAATAAAAAAATATTGAAAGACTACAGACAGGAACATACATGGGGGTAGGTATATGTGCACGAAACCCCAAACTTGCAGGAAACAAAGTTAGGTAGGTGTGTTCCAAAACCACAAACTTGCAGGAAACAAAGTTTGGTAGGTGCGTTGGATGAAACACAAACTAGAAGGAAACAAAGTTTGGAAGGTGTGTTGCAAAAACACAAACTTGCAGGAAACAAAGTTTGGTAGGCGGTTTGCATAAAAAAACAAACTTGCGGGAAACAAAGTCTGGTAGGTGTGATGCATAAACACAAACTTGCAGGAACCCAAGTCTGGGTACGCATGTTGCATAAAACCAAAAACCCCCAAAGGAAACAAAGCTATCTCCTTTTCTAAAAGCTCAGCGTTCTCTTTTTTTTGTGCTTTTGACAGTGACGTTCCCCCACAAGGACTACTTCCACTGCTTTCCCAATTTGTCAGAAGTCAGCATGAAGCAACAAGACTAGCGCTGAGGTTGCAACATGGCAACCTACAAGATGGGACACTCCTCAGCTGAAGACTTGTGTGCAGAACATCACAAACAAGACTCCTGCTGATGACAATTACCAGTTAACTGTTGATGCAAACCGAGTGAACTTCCTCCTTTAATAGAGACGGTCACTCCCCCTGTACAATGTTTACACAGCCCTCTTGGAGCTGCAGACACCAATCACAGAGGAGAACTCACCAATGGAAATGGTGGTGGAGCTGAAAGCAACGATGCCATGAAGCCCATCTTGGACAATTTCTCTGCACTTCATGACGACTGATGAAGATGACTATGACGCTAAAGCAAAAGACCAGTTTGGACTGGGAAAACTTGACACACTGCATTCTATACTTTCTTCAATACTGTATGAAAGCAGTTTACTTTATTTGGTTCTGACGAGCATACAGCCTTTTTTCTCTGCAAAGGGTTTTGTGGTTCATTCGCGCGCTGGTGACCTACCGTTTTTTTAGTGAACCATATTTTAGGAAGAAGAAGAAAATGTAACACCATGTTAAAAGTTCTTCCGTCTCTTTCATGATTTAAAACGCACTTCAAACGTAACCTTCCACAGGTAAGAAAAAAATAAAACCACATCAAATCTCAGTGAAAAAACCACTGATAAAGTACACACCAACAGGGGGAAAAAAGACTTTCAGCTGCCAGTTCTGCAGAGAGTTCCAAAACTGTATTTCCTCGATTCTCGCTTTTTCCTCTGTCGTGTGTACAGCAGCATGTAAGCGCTGTTGGGCTGGAAAAAAAAAGTTCCCTAAACACTGCATAATTATCATGAATGATGAGATCAACATCACAGTAGGCAGATGCTTTTAGGCAAGTTGTTCTCAACACACACGTACACACAAAGTGTACATTAGTCACAGGATAGGAAAGTAAAATGCACTGATTTCCCTGGTTAAGTGATCTGCCTTCTGAGTTTTAAAAACAACCTATTTTCACTTGGACCGATTTCATTATACAGTGCTCCCATTACAGTAAAGCTTACTTGAGAACACATGTGCTACATTAATACTGGATATCCACGGCAGAATAAGAAACAATTACCTTTTCATATGACAAGTCAAGGAACTTTCACTGACTGAATCGTATGTCTTGCTCTGAAACAAAAGAAATCAAAGAACAATTGTATCAGTTATGCAGACCTGTTTACCCCCAAATTCGTGTACGTGTAATATTTCAGACAAAAACCTGTAACTTGAAAAAAACAACTGAAAATCTTCATAATCGCAATTCTTTCGCAACTTTTGAAGATTTAGAAGAGCCAGCTGCTGGCGTATAAGACCGCTTCGTCTCCATCTTTGCAAGGTAAAAGACGCAAGGCACATAGGGAAATGTCTTCTTACTGCTTTTGACCGAAACGTTAGCAGACGAGACTTTTTTTAAAAAACTTGGCGGGGTTTTTGTGTGTGTTTTTTAAACTTGGCGTTTAACAATTTTCTTTCTTTGATTTTTTTTTCCCCTGTAATTTTGGGGGAGGGCCGAAATTTCGATTTTTTCTGTAAAAATTACAGCAAAATCGTAACGGTAAATAGGTCTGAGTATGTGAAAAAACATACTCTGTTTCCACATTTTAAAGTTTCGACCTACTTATAAACTGGAAATGGTTGTCCTCACTGTTTCGTCAAATACCTAAAATATAGATTTTTTAGTAAAGATGCTTTGCTTTTTGTTAAATAATGTAATAACGAGGATCAAAATGGCACATACCGTCATCTCCCCACCAAAGCACTCCACTCCAATCTGGCTGGCATCAAATGGGTTTTACCTCAGCAAACGTTGAACAGCAACCTGCCAATAAAACAAGTTTAAAATCATTCATGTAAATGCACATTTTTATAGTGCGGTGAGAAAAGGAAACTGACTGCTGATGTCACCACAGCACATTATTTTACAAAAACATGGGATGTTTATGTTTTGAATGAATTTTTTTTTATAAATTCATGTTCAAACCAAGTGGTACTTGATTCTGTCTGTGCTGTAAGAGTTTGACTCGATCTGAAAGAAATGCTAATAATTCCTAATTCAACTCCACAAACTATCAAAATGAATGAAATTTCAGTCTTACTAAGCTATGTCTGGCATAAAACCATGTAAGACAAAGCACTGTATAAAAGAAAGAAATCACAATCTGTAACTGAAAATGTCATCTAAACAAAAAAAGCAAAAAACACAAAAAGAAATTAACAATTCAACTGACAAGTAGTATAAGCAGAAAGGATTTGTTCAGCACTTTTCTGCTGTGTTATTATTGAAACTTATTGCACTAGGAGATCAGAAAAATATGGAGGAGCTTGACAATTCAGACACTTGCAACCGGCCAAAGACAATTTGTAATCAATCCATTTTTGCAGAGGAAGTCAGTGAAGAGAAACAAGGAGAAGCACAACGTGACTTACTCAGAAGTACAACACTTGTTAAATCGCGCCATCCTCACAACCTTCCCCTCCGTTACGAGCACAATCACATGCGATCAAGTCTCACCAAGACTCGGGTTCCCCTTGGTCCTCCTTGTCCAAGTCTCCACGCATGAAGGAGTAGTAATGTCCACCATCAGCAGTGCCAGTGTGAACGGTCACCCCAGACAGCTTGTATTCAAAGCTATCGTCTTCACTGTCACGGGGGTGCGTCACTCCATAGGCATCGGGCTCATCACAGTCTACGAGAGGAAAAACCAAATGACATCTAGAACATGCGATTCTTGAAAAAATAAATGCACACAATTTCTAAAACAAATGATGGTGAATTCTTTTATCACAAAAATTTCATTTCAATCAAATTTAGGAACACTTGTGGCATTCCATTATGGCACCATGACAACCTTTACCTAGCATATGGTATTTGGTTTCTGAATACAGCCTCACATTCTCTTCTCTCTTAAACACCTAATATTTGTTTTCAAAATACAGTAGCATGGAAGTAAACAGTTACTGGCTCTCAAATTTCCACAGTTTCTCTTGCTCTGCTCTCATGCTTCTAGTCATTCTTTTGTTTGTTTATTTGCAACTGACTGAAGGATTTGTGAAACTAATCATCACACCCAAAGCACATTTTGAAAAGTTGAAAACCCTGAAAAATTTTTGGGGATAGGAGATAGACTTGTCGAGAAACCAAAGCAGAATAAATGGACTGTCAAATAGTTTAGGTCCCAAACCACCAACTGTGATATGGCAGATGTCCTCCAATGATCTATTTCTATATATATATGTAATATATATATGTACACATCTATAAAAACACAAACATACACACACACTTTCTTAACAATTCAAGCAAATCTCCAAGGCCATGGACACATTTAAAAAATCTGATTTTAAGTTAAAGCAGGACACATCTCATGTCTGGTTTTCTGTCAGCATGTGGCCCTCCTTTTTCCAATGCAAGTTAAATCCTGCACCTCCGCCTGCTGTCAATCCTTGTATCTTACCTTTCATTTTGTCAGGTCCCAGCAGTTTATGCTCCATGTAAGGCGACATGTCAATGGCACGGGAAAGGAAAAGTGAGAGTTGAGCTTCTCTTTCATCATGGTGTTGAAGTTGAACGAGTAGCGCATGGTGTTGATGCACAGCACCTCTGGAAGCTTGCGGAAGCATGCCCTGGGCACACATTTTTCCCCCCCATTAACATGATTCAAGCCAATGAGAGACATGAATGAAATGATGGTTGGAGGGTTTTAAGGAAAAGGACGAACAAGAAGAAACATGCAAATGAACGACAGAATATCAGACTATGCTGGCTGACCAACTCTTTCATACATATGCACAAAAATACTATTCTGTTTTCTGCTCTGGTCATCACTGTTAAACATTTGTGTTATTATGATGCTGATAAAATCATGGTCCTCAGCAGCTGACAAGAGTACCGAGTGAGCATCTGTTCTCTCTTCAGACTCCCACCTCAATAATGCCAACACAGAAGCAGGGAAAAAAGGCAAGCAACCATGACTGTAACACAATACAGACCACGGACAACTGCAAAGCTTGCAACTCACCTCTTTTCTGCGCAGACATTGACTTTGCCCTCACATTTCCACACTCGTATTTATTGTCTCCTTCCAGGCAGTCTTTGACCGTCACCAAGTCCAACGATGCCTAAAACCAAATGGAACATCATGTGTTATTGTTGATGAAAGAACACCTGTTTACACCCACAAGAAAACATCCTGGAGAAAACGAAAAGAGGAAGAGTTACAGGAAATGATGACGGTAAGAGTGGTGGAGGGACACATCAGATGCAGATAAAGGATGGGTGGAGGAAAAGAAGAGAGAGAGAGAGAGAGAGAGAGTTACTTTTGAAAAAGTGGTACTTCCATTACAGAAAAGGAAAGGCATAACCAGAGAGTAGGTAACTTACATAGAGATCTTTCATGTCAGAAACCTGGCAACGGATGGTGGAGAACTCCTCAAAGGTGCGGCTCACATGGGGGCAGTCCTGCATTACATACCATAGATATAACCAAGTCACAAATAAATTCATCCTCCCTCAACAACCACAGTAGGAAACAGAACGCAACAAGCACCCCATAAACAAGGGTCTAATATGCAAATAACCTGTTTTTCTGCTGTTGAAAGATAACGGAGAACGAAAGAAAGAAAAACAAAAAGACAAATATGTGCTATCCTAGACACCACAGTAGAACTTTTTTTGCTGTTGCTCACTTGAAAAGTCATTCCACAAACAGGTTCATGTAACTGAACATACCCTGCTGCCTATCTTCTAAAGATGACTGATAATGAAAGGAAATAATGGGAATCTTAAATGTATGTAAATAATTTGAGTTTTAACAAATTGGGAAAACCGGCAAAATGCAAAAGATCAGACAGACAGAGGAAAGAGATAGAAAACAACAGGAAGGGAGTGAGGGAAAGAAGAGGAAAGGAAAAGGGAAAAGATCAGACAGACAGAGGAAAGAGATAGAAAACAACAGGAAGGGAGTGAGGGAAAGAAGAGGAAAGGAAAAGGGAAAAGATCAGACAGACAGAGGAAAGAGATAGAAAACAACAGGAAGGGAGTGAGGAAAGAAGAGGAAAGGAAAAGGGAAAAGATCAGACAGACAGAGGAAAGAGATAGAAAACAACAGGAAGGGAGTGAGGGAAAGAAGAGGAAAGGAAAAGGGAAAAGATCAGACAGACAGAGGAAAGAGATAGAAAACAACAGGAAGGGAGTGAGGGAAAGAAGAGGAAAGGAAAAGGGAAAAGATCAGACAGACAGAGGAAAGAGATAGAAAACAACAGGAAGGGAGTGAGGGAAAGAAGAGGAAAGGAAAAGGGAAAAGATCAGACAGACAGAGGAAAGACATAGAAAACAACAGGAAGGGAGTGAGGGAAAGAAGAGGAAAGGAAAAGGGAAAAGAACAAACAAATAAAACAGAAATCTGCACAGGACATGTGAATAAAATAAATATTTATGCAAAACTAGTTTGTCTTTCCACATACATATAAAAATATGAACTGTAACATGCCATACTAATTATCAACATTAAAAAAACATACAAACAAGCAAACTCTTTTACAAACTCTTTTTTTTTACATATGCACATTCCTAAGCCCCCCACCTCACCTATTCCCACCCCTCCTCCAAGGACAATCAAAACGAAGGTGGAATAATGCGATTACAATAAAATGTATGACCCCTCGGCCAGTCTCGCTCAACACTTTGAACGACACCGTGGCAAAGTCACATGCTGTATGTGAGGCATAAATTCAATGTTTCTTGTCTTTACAAAACACTGCAAATAAATGTGTCTCACAATCATTTCTGTATGAGCCAAATCAAAATAAATTGGGATAAATATGGGCACTTTTCTTTCTTTCTTTTTTTGTTGTTGTTGTTAGATATAATTCATAAGATCCTATGCTAGTTCCCAAGCATTCTTGTTCAAAGAGCATTTCATATGCAATTCAGACCAGCATCATCTTTACTAGGATTTGTTTTCTGTGCATTTAACAAGGACTTTTCAAACTAGGAAATCATAAATGGGAGCAGTCAACTTATCACTTACATTTCAAACATAAGAAAACAAAGCCACACACAATGAAATATATCATCACCTTCTTCTTTACTATGTTAGCAAACCTTGTGACCAAATTAAGTCAAGTTATGTCCCCATGAATTTTCTTACCAGTGACACAACGCTGTTGGTGATGACGCCGCGGAACATCTCTTTGATCTTCACTTTCTGAAATGTCATTAGTACAGGTATTACTCTCTTTCTTTCCTTTTTGTCATACTTACCTGTCCAAACAATTCCCAATTAGTGTTGGACAATGGTACTTGTTTGAACAGGTTAGTGTATCACAAAATTACTTTTAATAATACAATTCTTCCCCTACCCACCTCCACTCAATGTCTTCTCTCAGTGCTAAGATGAATGAAAACTCAATGTAACAACAAATTTAATTCAAGGAATAAACCTACAAGCAATTTGTCAACAGGTACTCAGGATTAACCATACTGTTTTACTATCCTTTTCAAAGGTCAATGTCACATAGAAACAAATATAGTTACCAAAACCTTCGTATGCCAAATGTTTAGTATGCCCCTTTCTCTCAACCTTTTTTTCACCAACAAATCATAGCTCACATTTCTAAAATGCACACTTATGGAGTATTTTCATACTGAATTTCAAATTAGCAACATACAGTAAATAAATGTAACATTTCTTTACAACTCCTCCTGATCTGGTAAGGTATAAGAGACAACCTTCTGCACATGACAAGATC